>LPNX010277555.1:113131-149408 GCA_001517045.1 Pseudotsuga menziesii
TAGCACCAATGCATTTGAGAGAATTCCACTCCAGTGTGCTTATAAAAAAATAGTATCGATGCAATGAATACTCATTACATGCATAATGGATTTTTTTATTATCATACCTCGGTGCACTACTTTATATTAACTACACCATTAATTTTAAAAATATAGTAATAGTCATCATCCTAGTCAACTTGACAAATGCATTTTCCTCTAGTTATCGCACCGAATATTTTTAATAATTCGTAAGAACTGGTGATTATTAATAGTTCATAGGGACCATTTTTTATAGCCTAAAATGACACACTCTCTTCTTGTGACCACTTTCCCATGTTTTCGTGGCATGTTGACACTTCCATGACGACACTTCATGAAAGTTACCGAAAGTCATTGAAAAAAAAACCTATATTGGAGGAGCCATATCTTAACTTTTGTAACTTTTTTTGACCTATTCTTTGAACCGTTGAAAATCTATTTGAGTAAGGAACAACTTTGCAGAAGACTCCAAATCTTGAGAATTCCCAGAAACACCCTAAAAATGAGCATTTGTTTACCTAACCGTGACTTTTCTTAAGCAAACCCGCGACTTTCACCTTTGTATTTGCGAATTTGCTTCATACAACCCGCAGTTACATCCTCTAGTGGTAAAAAAATAACAAAAATATGAAAATATTGGAATTAGGGGTGGTTTGGGAGGTTTTGGAAATTAATTGGCAGTTGTAACTGACCCCTATTTGACCCTATCTCTTCAGAAATGTATAAAGAGAGGGTGATAAGGAACTGGAACCTTTGAATTGTTAAGATAGAGAAATTGGGACTCGCATTCCCCATACCTTTTCCCTAAATTCCATCTCCCTTTTTTGTAGAGCTTGGAGATTGAGTTCCTTGGAGAAGAGAAGTAGAAGAACCAGATCAAGGTTTCATGGGGTGCCTAGCTTGAGGAGAAGGTAATATTTGTACTTCTTCCATGATCAATAAAGATGTGATCATCTTCCTCTTCCAGTAAATATGTCTTGTGTATTTAATATTTGATAATTATTATATGATGATATTTATCAGATTAGGGTTTCACGTTTCATTGAATATAATCTCCTTTCATATAGTCAAATTGGTTTGAGGAAGGTTAAGTTTGTTTTGTAGGTCTCTTGGAGCAAGAGGAGAAACAGAAGGATTGAAGGGAAGCTTGGATTAGCCTTCATTGATTAAGGTATGAACCTATCTAATATATGAACCTTGTTTATGTTTTTCTTGCAAAACTATATGCATTAGTATTTCGACCCTAGTATGTTGATGGCCTCTTAACCCCCAGCCATAGGAAAACTTTCCTCTGCAACCGAAATGGTGACTCCACTAGGGAGAGACTTGTATGTTTGGGGTTTATTTGAATTATTTTCAATGTTTTCTAAGGTTTCAGGTCCTTCTTACAACTTAGGAGCACCCTTTGAGTCTGAAATGACACCTTCCCTGCCTTCCTAGGGCAGTTTTAGACCTTTTTGGGTTGTTTGCAACGCATTCACAGGTCCTAGACTAAACAGTCGCAAATATAGGATGCATTCGTGACCCTATACACTAGAAAAATGTGAGTCATTTGCGACCCTGCCTTAGGTAAACTCATGAATGCCCCTGAAACAATGTTTTTTCATCATTTTTGTGGTTTTTTGGGGGTTTGAGGGTTGTTTGAGGGGTATTTTAGGGTCCTATTCATGTGCATGACTATAGGGATTCAATTTCATCTATTTTAAGTGATATTTATCTATGTTGTAGGTCCTTTTTTAGCATTAGGGTTTTCTCTTTACTCTTTCCCCCCACCCCCTTTGCTTGGCATGACCTTTTGGCACATGTTTCTAGTCAGCCTCTGTTAGTGATATTTATCTCAACTAAGGAGATTATTGGTCTTTGTTTCCTTATTTTATTGTTGGTTAAATTCACCATGCCAAATTATTTGACTTGTATCTTATGCAAGCCTTCCTTCCAAGTAGGGTTTATATTGACTTTAGGGCAGTCTAGGGTCTCTCTAGTGGTTTTTTTAGCAGGTGTCCTTTTGTTATGTTTTTGTTATCTGCATACATTAGTTTGTAGGTTGTTTTTTCTTTTGAATTCATAAAATAAAAATTAAAAAAACATATGGTTTCTTTATATGCACATATATTAGGGTTTTAATCTAAATTGCATGGCATGTCATTGTTCTTAAGAAAATAAAAAGAAGTTTTTCTTTCGTGGCTTTCAATTCTCAGTTTGAAAAAGAAAGAGAAGTAGGTTTGATTTTTTCATTTCACATTCTCTTTTTCTTAGTTATATTCCTTCTATTTTTGAGTAAAAAACCATTGGTTTCACCTCCGCTACCCTTTGAGTAATCAAAAACCCTTTAAAATGAATGTTTAATATCTAAAATATATTAGTAACTGTTTGTTTCTAGGGATGACACACACTAGTCTAGGCTATTTTTTTGGGTTAGGGATATCTTAATTGCCCAAAACTTTAAACTCTAACATAGTGGCCTATTTTTAGGAAATCCAACTTCACAGAGAAAGATACTAGAAAGCTCCTCTAACACAGGAGTCAAGCACGAGGTCGTGCGATACTGGGTACTTGGAGATTCCCTCCTATACCTAGTAGAGAATACACCAGCGTTGTTGCACATTTGGGGACTTATTACCTCCTTCTGGCCCCATGTGGTTCCTGGTACTATTTAGGTTTTGGGCTTAGCTACCCTACCCATGTGCATCGGTTGGACTGAGGACTGTTCCACCAGACTTGCTTTGTTATTTGGTATCCTTAGCATATTGACATCTAGGACTCTTACATGGGTGGCAGTGTAAGGCTATTTCCATTGATCCTAGGGTAGATTTGGAAGGTAACCTCTGTTGACAATTTGGGAAGTCATTTGGGTGATTCCAGTGCTTGCATCTGGAAAACTCATCACTAGATGCAAAGTAACTAATTTATGATCTTCACTAGCTAGTTCTGGTCCCTCATCATCCCAGAATATCCTTTGGAAGGAATCCTTGTGTGTCTGGTCTTGATACTTAATGATTTTCTGGTGGTGTTCTCTTTGTACTATTGGTTACCAGTTGACCTCAGACTTGTATTACTTATTTAAGTTAGAAACTATGGCTAATACCCCCGTAGACACTAACCAGGAGATCCCCATGCTGGGAGCTCCTTGTACTTTTCCTCTCGCTGGGAATGTTGGTGTTCATTTGATGGCTACCTTGAATCTACCTGGATTCACCCTAGGGCTACCGGTTTGGTTGTTTTCCACTCCAACTATCCTAAATGCTCCTGATGCTTCTCAAGAAAGCACCTTATATCAAGGGAATCAAAACACTGTCTCCCCTTCACCTATAGCATCCTCCACTCCTCCTTCCACCTCATGCGGTGAAAGTTCTAATACTAGTAATTGACAGTCTAAAAGGAGTAAAATAAGGAACAATAGGAAGAAGAATCGAAAGCAAGGGGTCACCCATTCAACCTCTGCATGCCAAGTTTAACCTAACCACTCAGCCTCTAGAGGTCATGTTCAGGGAACCTATCCAACCTCTGCAGGTCATGTTGGACCCAAGCACTCAACCTCTACAAGTCAAGTTGATCTTCACCATCCAACCTATGCAAGTCATGTTGGATCAAGCCACCTAGCCTCTACAGGTCATGTTGGGTTCACCCATCCAACCTCTATAGGTCATGTTGGATCCATCCACCCAACCTCTGGAGGTCATGCTAGTGGAACCCTTCCAACCTCTGCAAGTCATGTTGGAACTAGTTGCTCAGCCTCTGCATTTCATGTTGGGGCACCCCTCCAACCTATGTGGGTCATGTTGGACTCTGGAACTCAAACTATGCAAGTCAAGATGATCCTCACCACCCAGACTCTGGAAGTCATGGTAGGGGCACACACTCAACCTCTGCAATTCAATTTGATCCTAACCACCCAACCTTTGGAGTTCATGCTGGGGGAAAAAAAACAGACTATGCTATTCATGTTGGACCCAACCACCTAGACTCTAGAGGTTATGCTGGGGGAAAGCAGTCAGCCAATGCAAGTCATGTTGACAATGTTGAGAAAACCACTCGTTCGAAGTGCAAGCCAAAGTTTCCTTGTAGTATTTTTGAGGGAGACCAACTTACTCATTAGTGCCCTACTATCATAGAGGTTCGAAGAGTTTGATTCCAAGGACATCTTGTTCTTGAATAGCCTGAAGTTTCTCAACAACCTATTCAAACTTCGGTTGATCAAGTGGTTGAACCAATATCATCTTTGGTCAATCTTACTCTCCCTTCGGAGAGTGACCTTTATAAAGTGATTGAACCAATGCAATCTTCGGTCAATCCCACTCTCTGAAGTTTCCATCAAGTGGCTGAATTGATGCCTTATTCGATCAATCCCACTCTTCCTTTGGAGAGTGAATTGTATGCTAGTCATATTTTCTTCACTACCAGTTCAGAATCTTCTGGAAAAGGGGCATTGATATCGCTTCGTATGAACCCCCACCAAGATCTTGGATTGCTTCCTTTAATTGTGACATCCTAAATGAGTTGCTCCTTCCTTCTCATGTACCTTTCCAGATAAAGGTAAAAGTTGGACATTACATGATTGTTCATTGTATTGTTGATGAAGTAGCCTTAGTCGGTATTTTATCTACACGTGCTTGGCAAGGCATGGGATCTCC
The DNA here is from genome assembly GCA_001517045.1 of Pseudotsuga menziesii. Classification (NCBI taxonomy): domain Eukaryota; kingdom Viridiplantae; phylum Streptophyta; class Pinopsida; order Pinales; family Pinaceae; genus Pseudotsuga; species Pseudotsuga menziesii. The sequence goes on from LPNX010277555.1 coordinate 117,784, forward strand.
CAGCCTTATCTTGACTACTATTTAGTTATTGGATTATGATAGAAGAACTAGTACAGCCATGGGAATTCTTACTCAAACATCTGTTACTTTTGGTGGGAAGATCGTCTTAGTTGATTTTATGGTGATAGAGGACCCCTTGGACTTCAATATGCTCCGTGGGCATGATTATGTTTATTCCATTAAAGTTGTGGTGGATACACTCTTTCGTGTGATGTACTTTATTCATAACGAAAATATTGTCACTATTGATCAATTGGATTTTCTTGATCCCTCTCCTAACCCAACTCAAGACCAAGTATTTCCTTTATTGATTCCCAATGTCTTGGTAGACACTACCCTGCCATGGGTGAGATATGTGGCCTCATGTCCCTCACTTTTAGTTGCTACTGAGAAGAAGCCTCTGTGTTCATGTTTACCTTCTTGGGACTTGGTCCCATCAATTGACCAAGTGATCCATCCTATACAGACTGTGGAACCTTCTCTCCACCCTGTTGATTCACTTGAATGTCTAGACATGTGTCCTATCTGGGATGGTCTACATCCTTCTGATGAAGTCTTCCTAGAGTCTTTGATACAGACTGACCTTCTTGTGTATGTTGATTCAATTGTGACTAAGTATAACCTTGATTTTCTTGATAAGCCTCATATTTCCATTGATCTATATTCTTATGTTGGTCTTGTTGAGTCTTTGGACTCTCCCTTTCAACAAAAATTCAGTGATCCTGATGAGTTATATTTTTCTTATATATTTCTTAACTCCTATAATACTAGGTTTGTTTCTACAGACTCTATCTCCCCTATTGATTTTTTCTTTTCTTCTGAGGTTGATCTTACTGATTATAAACCCTTGGGCCTTGGCACTATAGAATTTTCTTTGATTGATTTTTCCTTGACTTCACCTTATGTGAAAGATAGAAAAGTCTCATGTGTTTCCACCAAAGTGACCTGCATCTGATCTTTTCTTCTGAATATGATATTGATGTTGTTTCTTCTTGGACACAGGATTTGTAGTTGGATTCACAACTATTTACTGGCCTCGCTTTGTTGTTCAAGATGTAAATACATTTTCATGTACCCTGCTCGCTCTTATGAACCCGATGTCGGCTTCCACGCTTTCAACTTGTTGTATAAGTCCTCATCTCTGCTCTCGTCATCGCTCAGCCTTGTACCTTTTTTTCTTTGCAACATGACACCTTTTTCCTTGAGGAGACATTATCTGGGTGTATTTATATTTCTCATGTTCCCTGCATAATGCTTAGGTTTGTTCCTTGCCCTTGGAACTAGTTTCACCTGCCTTTGATACTCGTCTCCTCCCATTTAGAGCATTCTTTATGCTCTCCTTCGAGCTCGTTAAAAACAGTAAGGATGCCGCGAGTTTAATTTTTCGGACTCGTTAAAAATTTACGAGAAAGATATGGAGTTACCTTCAAGCCCTGATCTGACTCCTTAAATGTGACTAGATCGTCGAGTTACTTGTTCTTTCAGACTCATTAAAGTAATTGCGTGATCATCCACATTGGTGGTAGTTTATCTCTTTTTCAGACCATGTTGATTACTTACAAAAAAAGAATACTCTATTTTCTTTGGAATCTAGAAGAGTATCTTCAGGCATAGGTTTATCTCTTTTCCAGTCCTGGAGGACTAAACTTATCGAAAAAGAACCTTTTAGAGCTTATTTTTCTCTTTTTCTTCCTTTGGACCTAAACATGAAAAATATTCCGAGCGTTCTTTATGTCATTTTTATGCTCGTTAAATCCTAGTACAAAAACATCAAGTTTACTGTTGTCTGTACCATTTTTGTAAATAAATGGAACTTTTTGAGTGATCTTAATTTCCTTCACACTCATTAAAACTAAATTGTTTCTTCTTGATTTTGAAGGAGCGTTGGTATGGTGATAGTTTACCCCTTTTTTGGACCTTTCTAACTAAGTACGAAAAATATATACCTTAGTGCTTTGAAAACTAAGAGAGTTCTTCTTTGGATTGTTTTATATGTTTTTAGACTCGGGAGACTAAATTTACAAATAATCACCCCCCCCAGAGTCTTATTTGGAGTTTTCAGACTCTCAAAACTATGAAAACACCGTCGACCATCCACTAATTTGGACTCATAAATCCATGAATCAGTACTTTATTAAGCATTAGTTTGTCTCTTCTTCGAGCTTTCCAACAATGAAGAAGTTTCCAAGTTTAATTTCTTGGACTCGTTAAACCTTTACAAGAAACAAGGACATGGGAGTTCATTCATATGTTTTTTACATCATGGAAGCAAGTCTTGTCTCCTTGAAAAAAAGCACCAATTTTGAATCTATCACCAGTTGGGTTCTAGTTTTTGACCTCATCCTGATTCAGAGTTTCTTACTCCTCCAGTTGGGTTTTTTTCCAATTATATGGGGAATTTTTCAAATTTCTCCTACATTGCAGATTTGTGTCATTGGTCCCTTTGTGTCAAAAGATCCCTAAGTCACTTTGTGTCATGCTCACTGTTCAAGGATAAACCTTTGTCGGCCATTATGCAGTTTCCTTGACCTTTTTTGTCGGTCATTCCATGGTATCATTTCATTACATCATGCCTTCAGTGATCCTTGTTGCATAATTTTGTACCAGTTCCAAATCCAATCATACTTTGACTTACCTCACGTTGGATGATGAAAGGTGCCTTAATTCCTTCCTTCCAACAAATCTCTTACTATCAAATTCAACAGATCTTGCTCTAGGATGAGAATTAGAGTTTATCACAATACCTTGGGGATTGCAGTCATTAGTGGCAAGTTCCCTCACTATTGGGTAGTGAGAATACCTTAATGTCTCATACTTGATGGATTCTTCAAGTGTTCGACTTCAAAACCTTGTATTAACACTTGTTAGAATGTACTAGGCACCTTAAGGACCATTTTCATTAATTGTGGTTTCCCTCACGTTTATTAATGGTCCTCATCAATGGTCGGTAATCAAATAGTTTCCTCCATGTTCGAATTCAACTCCTTTATTCGCATGGTTAGGATTTGTACCTTTGGGTAGTTTGGATTGAAGACCTTGGGCTAATAGTAGCATCATTATCTTTTTCTATTTCCTGAGTTGCACAAGACCTTGTCATTTGCTGAGACATAGATCCACTTTGTATTCTTGTGGCTATGATCAATTTTTGAGCATGGAACCACCTTGTTCATTTGTGGCCATGACTCCTTTTATATTTGATATGTTTCCTTTTTGCATATTGAGAGACCATGATAGTTACATAAGTTATACACATGTTGGATCTGCCTATATATCTATGGTGATAATTTCTATATGGACATGTATGTCCCAGATATCAGTGTTGTCTGACATTTATCTCTCTTTCAGGTACCTTCATTCGAGCCTTTCAGCTTGGATTCTTCGTCTCTTTGACTCCATACTCAGTTGTTTCCTTTTTATACTATATTTCATCGTCTTCCCCTCTAACCTCATACATTAGGTGTCATCTATAATAGTCTAAAATGACACACTATTTTCCTATGAACACTTTCCCATGTTTTTGTCCCATGTCGACACTTCATGAAAGTCACTGAAAAAACACCTAGATTAGAGGAGCCATATCTCAACTTCTGTAACTTTGTTTGAACTCTTCTTTGAACCGTTGAAAAGGTGTATGAGTAAGAAATAAATTTGAAGCAGACTCCAAAGATTTTAAATTCCCAAAAGTACCCTAAAAATGAGCATTTTGTTTACCTAACCATGCTTTTTATTAAGCAAACCCGCGACTTTCACCTTTGTATTCATGACTTTGCTTCATATAACCCGCAGTTACATCCTGTAGTGGTAAAACAATAATAAAAATATGAAAATACATGAATTAGGGGTGGTTTAGGAGGTTTTGAAATTGAATTGGAAGTTGTAAATAACCCCTATTGGACCCTATCTCTTCATAAATGTATAAAGAGAGGGTGATAGGCCCATGAGAAGGGACTAGAACCTTTGCATTGTTATGCTAGATAAATTGGGACTAACATTCCCCCTACCTTTTCCCTAAATTTCATCTCCCATTGTTGCAGGGCTTGGAGTATGAGTTCATTGGATAAGAGAAGCAAGAAGAACCAGATCAATGTTTCTTGAGGTGCCCAGCTTGAGGAGAAGGTAATATTTGTACTTCTTCCATGATCAATAAACATGTGATTCTCTTCCTCTTCCAATAATTATGTCTTATGTATTGAATCTTTGATTATGATTATATGATGATATTTATCATATTAGAGTTTCACGTTTCATTGAACATAATCTCCTTTCATATAGTCAAATTGGTTTGAGGAAGGTTAAGTTTTTTTTGCAGGTCTCTTGGAGAAAGAGGAGAAAGCGAAGGATTGAAGGGCAACTTGGATCAACCTTCATTGATTAAGGTGTGAACCTATCTGATCTATGAATCTTGTTTATATTTTTATTGTAGAACTATATGCATTAGTCTTTCAACCCTAGTATGTTGATGGTCCGTTAACCCCCGGCCATAGAAACACTTTCCTCTACAACACCAGTGCGACATTAATGTAAAACACTGGTTCTGGTTAAAATTTTGGTATGCGCCAATGCTATGTCTATTTTCACACACCAGTGCACAAATTTGTATGTGCATCAATGAGTGTATTGGTTTGAAATGCACTAGTGCATTTTACTTGCATTAGCACTGGTGCGTTATCTTCAATAAAGAACAATAAAAATAAAACTCCACAAAATCCTCTAGCCATCAAGTGTTTTTTTAGTTATAATACAATTCCGTAAAAGTATCCATTAAAACATCTAGGATTATTTTTGGAAGTTGTAGCAGAGGTGTTTTTGATATTTTTGACCAATCTTATAACAATTAAAAGCTCCAATATAACCTCCACTACATGGCCTTTTCCTTGTAGAACACCCACCATAATAGTAGAGATTGAAATTGCATGATTGTTCATTTGGAAATGCATTTTTTGTGAAATTTTCCATCGACCATGGCATGAAATGATGCATTTAGCACCTTATAAATAACATTATCAAAGGGCATGCAATATTTGACTTGTTATTTGTGCATGGTAAAGTTTATGGTGCAAGTTTTCTAACAATAACATCTATTAAAAAATGTGTTTTGGCAAGTTTAATGAACAAATATATAAATTAAATAAATTTTTTCGTAAATACTAATATAAACCCTAAACCCTATGCTTATTCATCATATAAATGATATTTTCTTATTTATATTGCTTGTGTCGACCTTAAAATTTGTTGAAGAAAACATATAATAGTCTTAGAATGACCATGTTCTAGATATATTGGCATGTTTAAATACCAAATATTGTATGCCATTTAGCTAAATTGTCTTACAGGGGGGTTGTTTGGGGAAAAAAGTCACAAGGGTGAGCAATTCTTCCTCTCCTTGTAGGTTACAACCAAGTAAACAATGTGAGTGATGATTAGTAGACTAAACACTAACAAGAAAAATCCAAAGTCAACAAATAAAAGTGAAATAAACATTATCCAGTGCTAAAATACCATAAAAAAAAGAGAATGAGTTAGCTTTAGCAATATAATATTGTCTAATATACAAATGGTGTCATCTAGAAGAATGTAGCTTCAATGGTAGCCAACATCCCCCTTATAGATGGGTACTTTTGAACTCTCTCAAATTTCTTTTAACTAACTTGGAATGATGAGGAGAAACACTTGGTCCTTGCGGAAGAATTCTAGGGAACTTTGTGATGCAAAACGATGATAATGAGTGTAAAAGACGAGATCTCACACTAGTTCTTGCATCATAACCTTGTTCTATATTTTTCTTCTGAAATGAATGCTCATGGATTCATTTTATAGTAGAAATGGAGGTCTTCAAACATCTAGTTCTCCATGTGAATGTGCCATCTCATGAAGCGGTCTTTGAGGTACAAGCATGGGGTTATTGAATGCTCCCAATCAGTGAGGAGACCAATTTGAGTTTTTGGATCCAAATTGTAGTTGTCAGGATTGAATGCATCGTAGAATGTTAGTGGCCCATTATCTAATATGACCACACAAATTTTGAGACTTTACCCACACAAATATTAGCGAGATTCCTTAGAAAAGTCACATAGTTGTACAAAAATCAATATTTCTTTCATTCTAAGGTTTAATTCTCATTCTAAATTTGATGAGGATGATGCTAATGAGATGCATGTTGTATGTTGATAATGTAATTTTGTGATACATGTTGAAATGTCACATGTGTGTGATATTTAGGTGATAACAGATGCCCCATGATATGTGAGGTTAGGAAGGAATTATATAGCCAAAATACATCATAGTTTCTTTCCCTCATGTTGATATTCTAAAATGTGATAGTAAAATAGAAAGTGTTGAGAGTAAATAAGTTCCCATAGGGGGGATCCTAGTGATGACTATTGAAGAAAATAACTAATAGGTGACATATAAAAGTGGTTTTACAAATGATATAGGAATCCCTATGCTTGTGATTTTTTTCAAATTGAATTGCAATAAGAGGAGAGTAATTGGTTGACTCTATAAACTGCTAGATGTGGGGATGAATTTGTCTTTGATCTCACCATGAGTAAATGTGTCTTGAAATTTTTATGATGCTAATGATGCTAGATGAGAGGAACTACTAATGCTTGTGAAAAAATCACTTGGGTGAGGGATTTGAATAATAATGAAGATGTTAGGTGGGAAATCCATTTATGTCAAATTGACAAATGTCTTCAACCATAACTATGAATACTACAACTGTCAAAATGTATGGATCCCCCTGATTTGATAAATGTGTTGATGTCGAACATAAGGGAGACTACCGAGGAAAAGAGCGTCGATGGTTCTCTCTTCTTAGTCCAAGATGAACCCTTATTTTTATGAGAATGGATACCAAGATACAATCATTACTAGATTAAATCTCATAATAAAGTGATATGGTGTTGATAAGTGTTACAATAATCAACCCATAGTTAGCTACCTTAGACATTAATTATCTCCATTTTTGTCTTATTTTCCTAGTTTCCATATTCCACTCTATGCAAGTTGTCCTCCACATGTCCTAGATGGTCAAACTTGCTAAAACTGAGTCATGGAGCACTTGGGAAACCTCTTGGAATCAATTCTGCTTTATTCCTGACCTCCCCACCACATATATGCTTTTTCTGCTTTATTGCATTCTTTTACTGAGTTTTAAGGCAATTGGGAAAGTTTGACTAGGTGAAGTTAACTTGTTTTTTGTATCCATCATCCTCCACTCCTTTCTCCTAATAAAATCATGTATGAGTTGTGCTTCCATCACCTATTAGCCTTCCTAAATTATTTTTCCAATTCATGAGCTCCTAGACAGATTTGGAAGCTGCTTTATGCACCTATGGGGGATTTGCTTAGATTTAGTAAGCCTGCTTTTGACTAATTTGAATGGCATCCCAATGCATTAGAATATCTCATGTAATTATTTATTGTGGTAGCCTATGACTTCACAAGGTTGGATATTGTACACTTATTCAATACAGATTAGTTTTCTGCTCCATATTCAGTCTCCTTTGTGTGTAATTTTCATGTGTAATTGGCAATTTTTGTGAGTGTAATTGTTCTAAAACCTGGGTTCAATTTCCACAATGAGGGATAAATTTGGTGGTAATATGATAATATTACCATGAGAACAAAGAACATTTTATAACCAACTAGGATGATGAAAGAACTAAAAGAATACATGATAATAGATGTGGGGTTCATGAATTCCCTTGATGGAGTAAATTGGGTGGTTGGTTTATTATAGCATTCTTCAAACAAATGCGCAAGATGTCAAGGGGATGAACAAACCACAAATTGGTCATGATGTGATTTTTGTCAAATCAAGGTCAATGAGGGTAGGGTGAATCTAGATGACAAAAAAAATATCTAAGGTGTTAAGGGATTACAAACATAAGCACATCAATCAAGGGTGGATAGGTGGTGCTTCCTAAAGAATAATGTACTGTGAGGTGGTTCCCATGTTTTGAGTGGAATGGGGAACAAATTTATATAGAAAGAATTATGTAGATATTTTGTATAAATGATAATATGGGTTCCCAATGAATTAATACCATCCAAAGTGTCCATGTGAGGATGCTCAAATGATATTGGTGTGTATAGAGGGTGTGTCCCCTTGTTGGTATTATTTGGGGTTGGTGAAACAAAGAGAAATGCATATGGCTTACTTGTCGTGATGGGAATGAGAGGTAATATGTGAATTGTAACCATAACATGTGTTGAGGAATTTGAAAAGGGGAACGTTAAGATGAAACAAGAAAAGTGAATTAAGTTTTGTTTAGTAAGATGGTGAATTATCATCTTTCTCGGACTAGGTGGCTTAAAATCATGGTTGTCAAAACGTGGGGGAGGTTGTAATGGTGCGTACACACATGGAAGATTATGCTACTTCCCAGTAATGGAATTTATATTGAGTGAATGTGGTGATGCATTTTATCTAGGAGATAAGGACCTTATGGATATCAATGGGATGATTGGATAAGTGCAATGTAACCAGAGTGGGTATGTTTCCTTTATGCAGGGCTGAGATGATATACCTATGGAGGGTGCCTATTGTTTTTGTTGATTGGGGAGGAGGTTTTTTTCTGGGAAAAATCATGAACACGTGATGTAAATACCAAAGAATAAGAGTGTGTATGACAATAAATCTAATGGTGTGATCATTATTTAAATTAACTAAACATACTTGGAATATCCAAAAATTGAGTGTCAGGAAGTTTCGAGGGAAACAAAATAAACGATACCACGTTGAAGTTCTTATGATCCTAATCGTAATTTCAATGATGGTTCATCAAATGAAGTTACAAAACTATGAAAAAAGGGTTTGCAATGTGGGTATTTTGTCCTATAAATATGGGTGGGGCCCATTTTTCAAAATCATTTTTACCTTCACAAGTTATATTCTCTAAAGTGATTTTTGTTGATTCTAGGAGATTAGATTACGATGTTTTTTAATTATGTGAGTTCAAGGTAATTCCTCATGTTGATCCCATCATTTTCAATGGATTCATTATTTGGTTTGGTTCCTCAAAATCATGTATGATTGGTTGGAAGGATTTTTTGTCGGTCATGTGCCTTTCGAAGGAATAACTATCTGGAATCACACAGTTGATCATTTTATAGCCATGCACTCTGTGGGATTTTCATGCTTCAACCATATAATTTTTCCAACCAATTATGCATGGGACAATCACACGGACATATGGCCAAACTATGCATATTCCTCGTGGTTTAGGCACATAGTTGTCTTGTGAATACCTGCACAGTCACGCATGTGGTACATGTATGTTATACATAGTTAAAACATGTAGGTTGTGGGTCTTTACTCGTACAGAACCATGCGACTGATAATGTAAAAGTCACACAGTTTATGAATTGTTTTTTGTTTTTTTGATATGTTGACTATTGAAGAGGACTACCACACTTTTGACTTGTTCTTTATTTCAAATTGTGTGCTAGTTTGCATGGTTATTGAGTGGCATAAGCACCTTTAAAACCAATTATTGGGGAAAGTATGGAATGACCCTTTTGTTCAACCACAACTAGAAGTTGTAGGGTTGTTGAAGTTTCTCTTATATCCACTTAATAGGTCAAGTGAGAACATTCTGAGGGAGTTACTAGGGATGTGGGATCATCAGCAAGGTTGGTTCCTGGTTGGAGACAAGAAGTTGAATATCATGCACCAGAATCTATTTTTCTAATAGGTTTGCAAATTTATGGTATCCAGGAGGATACCCACCCTTCTCTTGCTGGTCAACAGACAACATATTATCTAATTGCATAATACTATGTAGGTTCTTAGTGGAAGAATAAGGATGGTGGATCCTTGTTTGTTACTTGTTGGACCCTATTGTGAGGGTAGTCGAATGTCTTAATCAGGGTTCTAGGGATGATAGGGCCCCACCATATTTATGGGGGTTATCTTATTTAGGTGGAGAGGGTTTTGGGAGGGCCTGAGTTGTCTAAGCACACATGTTGATGGTTAAGATGTGTTTCTAGATGACCAAGGTCACCATGGAGGGACACATGATGTTTATGTATGGTATCATCCTACGTTCCTATTTATTTGAAATGATTATGTCCCTTTTCCCTATTGTGGTGTTGTTAGTGAGGGGGTTGAGGGAGCCTCGTATGGATTTCTGGGGAAAGGTGATTCCTAGGGGATAGAGGTGGAAATGTTGGGAAGATATTCATGCTTCATTACCTGCTAGTTTGGCAATAGTGGATTGGGCCCATCGAGCAATATCCATGGAGTGGGATGGAATATTGGCATAATCCAAATCTACCACCACATGGTCACGAGGGGTGGGATGCTAGAGGTGAGTGTCTCTTTTCCATGTTTATGTACATGTTTTGGTTCTATTTATACACATATTTTTTTAATGATTATATATATATGAGACTAATGGGTGTTATGTGTTTTATGTTTGGTGTAGATATTGGATCTTTATGTCTTATCAGGGTTCCTACAATGGATGAGATGCCTCCTACATAAGGGCATCAATAGAGGAACTGAAGAGAGGAAGGAGCACAAGAAGGTGGAACTGGATCATCAAGGTGTGACCCATATGTATCTTTTATTGATTTAGAGCAACAAGTGGTGATTTTGATGGATGGATTCTATGATTGTGAGTTCATTTATTTGAATGACCAATATATGGTCCCATGCATATATTCCATAGTGGGATTAGGACCAGTGTGGCACATTTTTATGGATCGGATTGTTGTGGCCAGGAAATCCTATAATTTGGGAGTTGTAGAACATGACCCCTGGCCACCACCAGCAATGACAACAACATGACAAGAAGCACATCCTATGGAGGATGTACTTCCTTTGCTGATGCTCAAGCCACCCCTCTTTTAGAATGAGGTGATCCATGATGTGCAAGACTTTGAGATCCTTTTTATATGGGCTAGTGAGCCCCATTTTGTATATGTATTGATGCAACTTATGGGAGGTGAGTTTTTATGAACCCCCATAAAGAAATTTTTATATACGATGGATGAGGTGCATGATGTATATGCTACACACACAACATTTTTAGTTTTTTCTCGATTTATGTGTATGTGGATTTATGTGATGATATGTGCTTATGCTTTTTAATTTATGAATAGATAATTACTATAACATAAATGTATGGTAAAAGAATAATTCTTATTTCCTTTTATTTACTAGATGTACAATTAATGTAATAAATACCAATCTAGTACTTCATTAGCAATGTGGTCTAAAATGCATTGTTGCTTCTAGGGACATGGATGAATTTTATGGTTTCAAATTGACAAACGATGAGATACACTTAGAGTAACATGCCAAAGAGACATGGATTATGTACAGAAAATAAATTATTAAATTGCATGACTAGAAGTTGATAATCTATGTGGATATGAATATGTTGATGAGAAATTGGATGGCATCGACCAATAACCAATGATAGGGTTATACTCTACTTTTTTATTGGTGATTGGACCGAGGCATGTATCAACTGTGTGGTAGAGTGCATATGTCAATGTATAAATGGCCCACATGACATATGCAAGATTATTTAACCAACGACTCATGTCATTGGTGAAGATGACAACAATTTGGATTGGAAGTTGTTTGCAAAGTAAATAGTCACATGGGTTATTCACAATGTATAAAGTGAGAAAAAGAAACAGTAAAGCAAGAAAAAAATGTGTGATCTACATTGCATTTAGTGAAAGTGACATCATAGGTTGTGGGTGGAATTCCATTCAATGTGTGATTGTTTTATGGAAACTTTCACATGGTTGGTGGTTATGGCCATTAGATTGACTTATCTAAATAGATGTCCATGTATCCATGCGTTCATCCTAGCCTTGCAACTATGGAAAAATTTTCTTCAAACAAACCCCATTGACAGGGATGTTGAGAATACCTCCTCAGGTAAACCAAGCACATATGTTCCTCTTGGTAAACATCGTTTGAAAATGTAAGGGCCTTTCCACATTGGGAAAAATTTACTAGGACCTATTTTGTTGTCTTCCTTGGCATTAAAAGTGAGAACAAGATCACCTTCATGAAAGTTGTAAGGATGAACTTGGTGATTGTAATGGAGTTTAGTACATTGCTTCATGGCCTCATTTTGTTGCAATGAATTGAAACATTCCTCATATAGGTGTTCCAAAGTAAGCAATTGGTGTTCTAATGTCAACATATCAAATACTAGCTCCATAATGGTTTGGAGAGTAGGTATTTGGCACTCAATGGGTAAGGCTACCTCAATGTTGTGAACGAGGTTGAAAGGATTGAATCCCATCGCAATATTAAAATACATTTTATAGGCCCATAATGATTAAAACAATATGCGATTCCAGTTACTTGTTTCCCTATTGATTTTCCGTTGGACTATGGTCTTGATGACTTTATTGACTACCTCTACCTTCCTATTGGATTGCAGATAGTAAGGGGTGGAGAAATTTTGCGTGAATCCAAACAAGAATAGTAACTATTGGAAAACATTATTTTTGAAATGATTTCAATTATTAGAGACCAATTATTTGGTACACCAAATCAAGTGATGACGTGGTTAAAGAAAAACCTAGTTGTTGTGGTGTTGGTGTTGTTAAAAGTGGGCATTTCCTTGGTGCACTTGGTAAAGTAATTAATTGTGATGATGATATACATATGGTCTTGAGTATATGTGGGACAATATTTCATGAAGTCAATTCCCACTTGTAGAAGGGACCAACAATCATGACTAAGTGCAAAAGGGTTGGAGGACCCTGGTCTTTCTAGAGAATATTTGGTAGTTTCCACAATATTTAATGACATGAATACAATCTTTGAAGAACCAAGGACAAAATTAACTGGCACGTAGAATTTGTTGGGTGGTGTCCAATATTGATAAATGGAAACAATGTGTGTTGTTGTGGAAATCATTAATGAATTTCTCAAGTTCTTTAGGAGATAAACATCTTTGCACAATGGTGTCAGGATCGGGTCGATAGAGAATGTTTCTAACGAGCGGATAACAAGGGGATTGCTAATGAATGCAACAATGATCACCGCATGAGAGATGGGAAGAAAATTTATATGTGTGAAGCTCTGTGAGGACATCTTGGTACCATGGATTGGTAGTAAGGATAAACAAGTTTTCATCTGACAACTAATCATTTACAAGGGGTATCACTATGAAAAATAGGAGATCATCAATGAGCTTGAATAGGGACACATATTTTATTTCTATTCGGTGTTACAAAATCAAGATAAAATTCTTGAAGAATGATGATCCAACGAGTGAAATTACCATTCATAAGTTGTCAACCTAGTATGTATTGCATTGGGTTAGAGTTTTCAATCAATGTGGTTTTACGTAGCAATATGTAATGCTGGATTTTTGTACCAAGAGGATGATAAACAATGCTAACTTCTCAATGTGGTTGTAATTGAGAAATGTTCCTACTAGTGTCTTTCTAATGTAATAATGGTATGCTCGCACTAATTTTTTCCATTTTGAACTAAAATGCTAGCGACTAAAAATGGGGATGTTGAAACATAAAGGATAAAATCCTTTTCAAAGCTAGGTGGGAAGATGAGAGGATCCAATGTCAAATAATTTTTAAGTTCCTTGAAGGATGTTTGTGCTGGGTAATCCCACTGAAAGGTGACGTCTTTCCTAAGAATACATAGAAATCCTTGTTCTTGTGTAGTATAATATGGGAGGAAGCAATGCAGAGATTTGGTTTTTCCTTGAATACATTGCAACTTATTTCAAGTTTTTGGTGGGGGATCTCAAGGATGGCTTGGAACTTGAGGGGATCAATGGAGATAAAAATTTGAGATATGATGAACACTAGCACATGTCCTACTATGACATAGAATACACATTTAAAAGGGTTTAATTTTATATTGTATTATCGACATCATGAGAAAAGGATACACAAATAAGAAAGGTAATCAAATTGTTTCTTTGATTTGGTTAGGAGTTCATCGAGGTAATCCAAGATGATACATGTCAAGTAATTAAAGGCATAGTACATGGCACATTGGAATGTGGATACAACGTTCTTCATTCCAAATGACATGATGTTATAAGTTAAGGTGCCCCATGGTGTCATAAAATCCATTTTATATTAATCTTGTTGACATATGTGCATATGGTTATATATTTAAAATCCACCCATGAATGAAAAGACTTCGTGACCAACACATCCATCAACTACCTGGTCAATGAAAGGGGTAGGGCAGTTGTCTTTGGGAAAAGCTTTGTTGATATCCCTAAAATATGTGCATACGCATAATGCTCCCTATTCTTTTCATAGGGACAGGATTTGACACCCATAATGTGTAAGTGATGGGTTAAATGAACCCTACTTGGTGAATCTTCTTGATTTTTTATTTGATAGAAACTTCTTTGGAAGGATGAAAATTTCATTGTTTATGTCGTACTAGTCAACCATCAAACTTGGTATCATTATGATGTTCAACAATGATGTAGTTGAGCCCTAACATCTTTGTATATGCTGAGGCAAAAATGATATATGAAATTCTTGAAATAATCATTTATAAGCATTCACCTACTATTGAGATCAAGAGGAACCATGTGAATTTTTTTATATAATGTCAAAAGTGAAGAAAATATCCACAGTGATAGTGGGGGGAATGTTAGCCATGTTTCCTTCTTTGAAAGGATCGAGAATGGGAATAGGATTTATAAACCAATTGATATGATCGAGAGGAATACAATTTTGTTTTGAACTCACATTATTGAGCCATGTGTGTGGTAATATACCCATTTTCTGAGACAAGAAGCAATACCAATGATGCATGTTGCTTTAAGGTTCCTTAGGGGTAGTCATGGATTCTAAGATATCCTCATCCCAATGGAAAAGGTGGTTAAGGAAGTTACTGGGATAATCTGGTCCAAGTTAAATAGTGGTTGGATTATGTGTCTTAATGGGGAAAATATCATGTGGTGTGACCCCATGGGTTCTACGAAAATAGGACTATGCACTAGTGATGTAGCAGGAATTCCTTCTGATGGTGATGATGAGTGGTCATCAGGTGTTGAAAGGAATAGATATTATATGTAGAGAATTTCAATGTGGTTAGATGTATCATTCGCAAGTGTAGAAATTGAGGCTCTATTACCATGTGGAAACACAATATAAGGATCTAACCATAAGATATTTCTCGCAAGAATGCACAAGAAAAATAGAGAGAGGAATAATGAGACTAAACACGAGAGAAGTGAAGAATAATAATTGATTGATTATTACATTGTTAATACAACCTTATAAAGGAAATAATATTTTCTAGAAGACAATTCATTCTAGCTCATAAAGTAGGATTACTAAATATGATAAACCCTCATAGGTGACTAAAGGACTTTCCAAATCAGTCTAAGGAGCTCATGAATTGGCTAAATCATGAGTGAGTGATGATGAGTGATGGGAAATATTGCTAATCATGGAATCTAGAGAGAAAATCGTGAAGGATGGGTTGGTCACAAAAGATGCAAGTTTCTAAGTTTTACTAGATTTACCTTATCTACTAAAAAGAAGAAATAAAGTTGTCTAAAGCAAAAAAGACAAGAAGGCACAATTTCTATTTTGGGCAGTCAATAAAGTTGGAATAATATAACTAGACTCAGTGTAAAGGCGCTCATGGGGTAAATATGGCAAGTATTGACCAAGTGGTGCAAGTGGAGGCCAACTACCTAGTCTAGAATATAGGAAATTAACCGGAAATGATTACTTGTTTTTATCCTAATTATGGAGTGGGTTTATAATATTATAACATCAAGGGGTAGGATTTATTCATGAGGTAAGGTTGGTGATATTTCCATATAAGGATGGTCGAGTAATATCATTTTTTCAAGATGTATGGATCGTTTTTCACATAAAATGGGTGCATTACAAAGAGAAATGAGTCAACAATCCACATGATTGACATGGGAGAGTAGGGAATGACTAGGTCAATGTATGGATGGGGATATGATGGTGGTTGGTTTGATTTGGTGGAATATCTCCAACATCTAAAGGCATCATATGACGATGGTGTCCACATGACAAACACCAAAGAGGAGGAATGGTCTCCTATGACGTAGTTATAAGTTGATATGTCAAGTTGATGGAAGATTCCTATGAGATGACAATAAGGGACTACGTCAAACAAATCATAGTGAGGGAATCCATAAATAGAGAGAGTTCAATACAATGGTGAGTGTTATGGAAAAAATGAGAACATATTGCGAAAGCATAATTAGTGTATAGTTCTTTGTTATTTGGTTTGGGGGTATCTACTTGAGGGGTAGCTAGTATTCCCCCTAATAAAGATTTTTTTACATGGATGGTGCTTACATGTGTATTCAATAGTTACTTAACTTCGACAATGTTGGGAAACGGTTGGTTACTTGCCTCGCTATGTTACATAGAGAACCTAGTGGGTTACTTCTTGTGATATGAGGGTTTCATAGAGAAGTTGTAGATTTTGTATTTTTCGATTTGGTGTCCCCATCGTTATAACTAATTGTGACTGGTGGTGGTGTCATCACTAGTGCGATTGGGCATGGGGTCTCTAAAGATGGTACACTAGTAGGGGAAACTAAGGTGAAATTGAAATGGGCATATGGTTTTGGTAAAAGTTTTGAGTATGGTGGGGTTAAATACCAAATGGGTATCCATCAAGTGAGGCCTGACAAGGTAAGTGTATCCATGACTAGTTTCCCTTGTATACATGATAAGGGGGGGGGGGGGAGAAAGACAACATGTACCATTGGTGTTACCGAAGGATGTGTGGGGGTGGATACTCCTTTAAGTTGGATCTCTTTTTGGGGTGAAGACATGGAGGAAAACGATGATGGTAATTTATATTCTAATGAGAAGATGGTACACATGAGACCATAATTTTAGGCTAGGATTTCTAATGGAGGGCCATCATATGCCCCCAACAAGTTCGATTCTTTGTAGATTCCTAGGTTGATATCTATGTATGATGGGGTTGTCTCTGATCCCATTGTGGGAAATACGTTATCTGGATTATAATTGGTACCAGGATCGTAGTAAGGAATATGGTAGAGGGTGACCGCTTTCCTTTTTAGGGGGAACATCATGATGTGAAAAACCTAGTATACAACTGCTTTCATGGAATATTTTATCCCTAAGAAAAGACGAGAAGAAATAACTAGAATAATGATTGGAAATATGAACATTTCGGTTGCAATATCCCAATCGCAAGATGAGGAAAATCCATGATGGAAGGAGTCGCAATAAAAGAGGAATAAAGCAGTCGAAAAGCAGAGTTTGATTGATTTTGGGGAAAGCGATAGTTAGACTAAAAGATTGCTTTTAGTAATAAAGCATGATTGTATTTTGTGCTGATAGTGCCTATTTTTAGATATAACTGAATGTATTAAAATAGAAAGACATCGTGTTGACTGACAGTTGAGATTTAGTTGATGATTGAATCAAGAATTGTAAAAGCAGAAATGATTATAAAAGCATGAACCAAAGCTATGTGTGGGTTGTTTGTTGGTTATTGGTTCTTGGTTCTTGGTTATTGATTGATCAATCAAAGGAAAAGAGAGAATTGGTCGACTATTAAGAAAGAGAGAAAGAGACCAAAACCAGAGAGCATGAGATGAGATATGTATATATGAATTGTAAATAATATAAAAAGAAGAGTTTGCAAGATGAGTGTGAAGACCAAAGGTGCCAAACCAATTATCATGCCAGATGAAGAGCACCTTTGTGGTTTTTCCCGGATGGGTTTCCACATTATATCTTGTATATGTGTTTTTTAATGTCTGTATTGTGTTGAATGCATATTTTATGTAAATGATCCTATCTGAATGTGTCACATAGACTTAATGGTGAATGAAATTATATGTGTGTCACACCTGTACTGAGTTAACATATGTTAATGCTTTATTTTATATGTTGTTATATATGTTGACAGAACGATAAATAATTATATTAAATGAATGAATGAGAACAGAAGTATAAATCTCAGTTTTGGTCAAGTGCCCTTATAGTATTATAGAGTGAAATCCTTGATATAACTGCAGAAACCTGGTTTTGGCAATCCCAATAACATATCTCAGGTGAGACCTCATCTGTGTGTGTCACAGGTGTTGCTAACAGAGTTCTCCTTTGTCGAGTTGATACCTTGGGTCTTGTTGATGAACAAAGGATATGAACCTAGATCAACCAATATTAAGACAACAAATAGTTCCATTATCGAGACAATGAATCATTCTGACGGGGATATGTTTTGGTACCCGACGAACCCATAAATCCAAGATTGGATAGGTTTTAAAGCACTAGAGTTTGCATGGGAATAAAGTGAAGGATCGTGACTGAGCCTGATTGAATGGTTGGAGCGATACCTTTACACAGACATTCATGAATTTATTTTTAGCAAATTTCCCATCATATTGCATGAGTGATTATTGAAGCTACAAACCCAAAAGAAAAATTTCCAAGGAGGAGAACCGACCAAGTGGAGTCCTCAGTTGATCCAACGGCTGAAAAAAAATAGCAATCATATATCTAGGGTTGTCGACTTTTGGGTCGATAGTGTTTTGGGTGGATACATCATAGAAATTGTAGTCAAAACAATTAATTCATACAATGAAGCATAAAGAGAAATTTTCCAAGGTCTTAGAGGTCGCTATCTGAAATCTTTGAAATTGTGGATTAAGATGCTAGTGTGTGAGAAAGGGATGTTAAGAATAGAGTCCGGTGAGTAAATATTTGTGTGCGAAGACCCGAGATATGTCACAAGAAAGTTTGTGAGCAGAATGGATGGGGATAAAGTGAGATGTTTTCTAGTAATAACAAGATTGAGCTAAAAGGTGGACACCTAACGGGTGGAAAAATATTTCAGTCAGGAAAGAGAAGAAGGATTGCGATAATAAGAGGAAGTTGCAGTGTGACCAAGGAGATGACTAAGAATTGGCATTGCACCTCGAAGGAGGATCGTGCGACAAACAAGAGGAGTACCAGTTGATATCTAAAGAAGTTGAAGAAGAAGAAGCACCAGATCCAGATCCAGATCACGACATACCCTCAAACCCGTGTACATCACCCAAGGTAATATCTAGAAACACCTCACCCAGTGGTTTTTCTAATCATACTAAGAATAATAGGGGAAATAGAATACAAGGAACTCCCACTAGAGGAATTTTTAATTTGGTAGTACCAAGAGTAAAGAGAATGGTTGGGAATAATATAAAGTTACCAATATTTAATGGAAATTGGTTGGAGGAGCCTTAGAAACATTGGTTTTTATGATAAGGTGTATGGACTATGTCACAGGTACAAGATGAATCCATAAAAAATCCCAGATGATCACGACCTCGAGAGGTCATGCGCTCGACTGGTACATGAAATTCTCTATAGTTCCTGCAGGAGTCCCTCAGAAGACATTGGATCAAATCCAGACATGATTGATAGACGAGTTTAATAAACTGAAATCTGATTCATAGTGTACTACAGATTTGAAAGAAATTAAATATTTTCCTACTGAGTCTATTTGGGACTTCAACCAAAGATTCAAGAGTTTGATGTCCAAAGTAAGTTTTCAAATGTTGGATGTCCATCATAAAGAATGGTTTATTGTGTCGATGTTACAGCATATATATGTCCCATTAATGGAGCAGAAAATTACATCACATAGCGAGGCTCTTGGGCTCACCATGAAGTTGGAAGCTTCATCGGTTGGAGAAACTGGTGCAGGAATGATGTAGATACAGTCGCGACTCACCAATATTACATTGCAGCTATAGGACATCAAGAAAGGGAAGGAGGTATAAGAAGAAATATGTTGTACTATATGCATAACCAAAGGGCATCATAAAGACAACTGCTCGACATTTTATGTCACATCAAGAGCACCAAATTTGATGAATACACAAGGGATTCCTTAATTTTGAATCTGTCAGACTGTAGGACATCGGTCAGAAGAATTATTATACTTACATAAAAAGTAAGTGCACCAGCTAGTCTATACAGTAAGTTATGTCAATTAGTGGTCCATGACGAGAGATATTGGAGAGCATATCAGCTACTGCAAGAAAAAATATTCGACACGTACTTGATGAAAAATGATGAAAAGATGTAGGCTGCGCAAAATCAGGTGTAATTTCCTCAGAACTAGTACCCTCAAGAACAATATCCTCAACCCAGGGGGGGTGTACTTTTTAGAGGCTAAGGAAAATGAGGAGGATTTGGTCGCAGAATAAGCCAAGTTATATGTTATAATTAAGGGAATCCTGGACACTTTGTTAGGTACTACACAAATCAGACTACGACCTATTCATATTTGGACCATACTTTCGAAGAATTCCCTCAGTTAATTGTGAAATGGAAGGCAAGGAATGTGGGAAATCAAAACCCACCTTAGAATCCCAATCTGAACATACAAAATATCTCTGTTGAACTAAGGGATCTAAATATTGTTGTCATGACAAGAGGAGGTGTTGCGACTAGACTCGATAAAGACACGCCATATGGACAACCATGAGTGTGACCAACAGCACAAAAGAGTTCACCATTCGATGTCCAAAAATAAAAGGATATATTCTTGGACGCTTGACATGAGTTCACCGACAGAAATCAAACGTAGACTTCTACTTTTGTACAAAATTAAGGACCAATACTAGACATGCCTCAAAGATTTGAACATCTATTGCAAAATAAACTGACAACAAAGGTTAGTAAAGTGAACGAATTCTTTAAAAGTTGTTTAACACTAAAAAAAGATAAATATGATGTCACAGAATTGACAGCTTTGATAGAAGAACCTCAAGAAGATGCACGACCATAAATAAGGGTTAATCATATTGGTAAAATATTAAAGACTGGTTGTGAACTAAGAATGACTACCAAAATAGGAGATTATGACATGGACTATATTATTCTGGACTTGGGCTCCGATGTGAACATTCTTACTAGCAAAACTTAGGAGAGTATGGGAAATCCAAGACTAGTATGGTATCCTATCCAACTCAGATTAGCAAAGCAGTCGAAGGTTTTACCTATCGATCGACTGACTCGAATTCCTATCGAGATAGAAGTACTTCCCACTTATGCAGACTTTGAGGTAATCAACATTGTTGATGATATAGATCCATATCCTACACTTTTGGGTATCAAATAAACCATTGATAACCAAACTATTATTAATTTCAAGAAAAGGATATTAATGTTTGAATATTAAAAACTAAGGGTGGTCGCACTGCTTGATCCACTAGAAGACCAGAGGTATGTTGAGCAGGTAAATAGTGAAGGGAAAGGTGGATATCTAGACCACATCTATAACATTACTTATGCAATGGATGATTATGTGAATCCAATGACCAACGAAAAAATCAGCTATAAAAGTGTTATCTCTTGCGCATCGAATTCTGGAGAAGCTTTAGAAAAATGGCAAAACCGATTGCATGAAGTGTCAATGAGAATATGCAAAAGAATTAAAATATCCTTGCGACAGGTAGGTATTGAGATATGTGATCTACCTGCCTATGAGGGTTTTCCTAACCTGGAATATTTTACACATAACTTGAAGAGAAAGTAACAGAACCTCAACAACTGCCATCTTTGGAATTCACATTGAAGGCTACACCTTCCAAACGGTGGGTCACACATAAACAACCTATCTCAAAATGTCCCTAATGTTGGAGATTAATGGAAGTCCGATTTACAGAGAAACTGATGTATACTGACAAAAAATACACAGGACTGACTACTCCTGTCAAGCACATTGAGCGTTGTCGTGAAACATGGGAAGCATGTTTGTGACAAGATTGGGTCCATCAGTTTGTACACACATTGGACATGATACCAAGAAACTCACCAGTTGAGTTGTGGCAAGGAACAATATAATGGGAATATTTAGCTGCCAATTTCACCCAGAGGTTTTAATTTGTTGATGATCATCCCTCAATTGATTTTTCTCTACAAGTAATCAAGAGTAAGATATTTGAAGATATTCATGTATCAAATTTTAATCAGATCGGTGTGATAGTACTGTTATGTCAGGAATTTGTTTCTTACCTTTTCATCTTCGATTACCTTTTTGATCAAGTTTTCTTATTTCTTTGACTTTATCTTTTCAATTACCATAGGAGCTTTTGGGTATTGACTTTAATTTTTAAGTTTTTTTTTGCCTTTAGAGTAATTTTGTTTTTTCCTCCCTTAGGTCTTAAAGGGTTTTAAAAGGTAATATTATCGAATGATGTGGTCACAAATAGCATTTTGAGCATGGTCCTGCATAGTCATAGTTCAAACAAATTTTAAACTGCATTCAAAATCACAAAAAGCTGAAAAACAGCGAGAAATTAGCACTAAAATGATTCTTGTAGCGCTGGAGCCAAAAAATAATGAAGGCGCGCTACAAGAATATCGCGGCCTTCATTTCTTCCATTTTTTTAGCAAAAATTTGGCATTTTCTGAAATGTTGAGTGACTAATCACGTATTGTGGAGTGTTTACTACGTGTTGGTTAAATAATTATCATAAGAACAGGTGGCTCCACTGGAGAAGGAATCGCGGTCATCGTGAGCCCAAAGGAAATTGATTTTGACAGGTAACAGTGTGGTTTGATGTTTAATGTGAGATGAGTTGTCATTTGCATGCACATTCAAAGACGATGGACTTAGTGGAGTAACCATAATCACTACAAAACTGGATATGCCCGCTGGGAAACAGAGTGAGGTTTTATGGAGCCACGGGAAATTAGGGCTTCATGATTGTGCTGTCTGCAGTCAAATTGCATCCTGAAGGACACCTGTACATTCGAGCTGAACAACTGAACCACTCAGGTCATGTTTTTAAACCACTGCAGTTGATCAATTTAAACGATAAGCCACTATAACTGATAATTTAGGGCTTTTCCCTGGGAACTATTCAATCAAAATTGATTAAGGGGAATAATAAATTATGCACTCAAATGATATTTCGACCAGAAAAATAACTACCTAAGCCATTCTCAGATGTTCTGTGGAGTGGAATACTGAAAAATAGCTTTATGTTGGAACTGTTCATTTGTTGAAGTTCGAAAGAGGCTGGGTTGAAATGCAATGTATATTATGATGGTTCAAATTTAATACTGCTGTTGGTACAACATGAGATGAAGGAAATGTACATTTGACACAGTTTAAAAACCTAGATATCCTAAAGACCTAATTTTTCTAGGTTTTAAAGCTTATTGTTTTTTAAAGTCAAAAGAAGCAGCGAAGAGCTAAAGGCTTGAGACCAGAGGAAGATCTACTGTCAATTTGATACCTGAGATTACTGAGCTGAAATGAACTAAGTTTAAGATTGTTCTCCTTTATATACCTTCTCATCTAACCTATAAACAGGCTGTGTTTAGTCTAAATCTTGACAGTTGTGATTCTTCATATAATACTCTTTTGGTGCAGAGATGGATTATACATGATTCTGGCAGGTTATGAGCACTAATACATAGGTTTATTCTACATGTTGGAGATGGACAGCCAATAGAACAATTAAAATTGCATGACAGTCACCAGTTGCAGTGAAGAGTTTGGAAGATTTCAAATGACCTAAGTCTCTTATGCTTATGATAAACCTAATCTTTATTAGGAAAACAAAAGCAGTAGTTAGAGAAGAGCAAGGAGAGCTGTTTTTGAAACCTGAAGGATTTGAGAAGGAAACAGTCACCTGACTGGTCATTAATTGAATCCTAAAACCTATACAGTTTCATCCTCTGAAGGAAAATGGGCAAGAGTGGTAAAATTAACAGAGCTGAACCAACTGATGTAGGGTGGATTGAAAAGCTCCCTGGATGTGTTGAATTATTTCAACAGGCTGGTTGGCTTGAGTTCTTTAAAAGAATAAATGGGTATAATGCTGAAGTTTCTTGTAAGTTTGCACAGTGTTTAAAAGATGACATGGTGACCTTTGATACTCTTAAGTTCAGGCTGACAGTAGAGCTGATTGCAGAAGCCACAGGGGTTAGCAATGAAGGTGAATTATGGTTTAAGAAATTGCCTTTTACCTTTGATCCTCAGAGATATCTATTACCAAATGTCACTCCTGACTGGAATAAAGGCATTCTTATTCAAAATTTCAGAAAGGAATGGGTTGAACCAATTAGAATTTTGCAGAGTTATATTACTTGCGAGGGCAGGTATGTTTATGTGTTTAAGTATCACTTCAGGTTTTTGCAACATATGGTGGGACAGTCCAGGATGAACCTTCCATTTTTCCTATTGAAGAGCTTGCAAAAAATGGCTAGCAGGGTCAAAGGGCATATGAACCATTTCTCTCAGTCCATCTTTCATCATGGGCTGATTAAGTTGATTATTAGCACTGTTTTGCAGCATGAAGGTAAAAGTTGGGACTTCTTTCTTTTTTGGTCAGGTTTCCATGTAAAACAGGAAGATCAGCAGCCTAAGAGGCAAGCAGATAAAGGGAAGGTAATGATGAATAAATTAGGTCAGAAAGCTAAACTTGAAGACAAGGAGGGTGTGGAAGTTGAGAAGGCAGCAGAGCATGTGGAGGTTGACAGTAAACCCAAGGTGTTTTCAGTTGGTACTGCAGGTAGATATTCACTGTTTTCAGAAGAAGAATTACAGCCTAGGCAACAGTTGAGACTAGCAGCAGTTTCTAAGGAACCTAGAGCTGCTATTATAGAAAAGGTTGATATGCCTAAAGATGATTTTCAAACCCAACAAAGAAGTCCACTCACCATTCTCTCAGATGATGAGGGATATTTACTGGAAGAAGATCAGCCCATTGATAAAGCAGAAGGAAAGCATGAAACCTGTGGAGAATTATTCATTTCAGAGATCAAAGCAACTAAACCTAATAATAAGAAGAAAAGGACTATAACCCCATATTGGAGGCCTAAAACCAGGCCAACAAATAAACTAAAATGGAATATGAAGAGGTTACTTAATCCAAAATTGAATTCCAAACAAGAGACTGTCTTGATTGATACTTCCTCAAATGAAGAGACATAAATTGGTAAAATGGACAGTAAAAGCAAAGAAAAATCAGTTGCTAAACCTTCTTTTTCTCAGCCTGCAAAGGTGAAAGGATCATAGTCTATAAAAGAGTTAAGGCAGCCCAAGTATGAATTGTCTGCAATAATTCTTGAGATAAAAAATAAACTTTTAAAACAACAGCAAGAAGAGAAAGCTAAAATATCTCCTGTTGAAAATCAAGAGTGGGAAGAAGAAGATGAGCTTATACTTAGGGAAGCAGGAATTCTAAAAGAGCCTAGTATTCCTACTGATTTCACAGACTTGTTAATAAAGGATGCAAACATACCTGAGATCCCTAGTTTTCACATAGATAAAGAAAGCTTGCAGGAAAGTATTCAGCAGTATAAGTAGCAGATGAAATAGTTGCAAGATGTTAATGATGGGTTGATGAAGGTTAATAGAGGGCTTATAGAAGAACTACAGGATGTCCATAATCATTTCCAAGAGCTATCAAAAGTATCCAAAGAGGTTCTCAAGAGAAAAAGAACTACTGACATACACTGTACAGAGTTGGAAAACACAGTAAAGAACTTGCAGTAGGAAAACAAGAAGCTCACCAAAAGGATAACTAACCTGGAGCAGGAGAAGAAGAAAGCTAAGAGGAAAAATCAAGTATTATATGGTATTGCTCTGCTAGCTGAGGTAGCAAAAGAGCTATGAGTCACTTGTTCATTTCAGTTACTTGTTATCTTTTTCATAAACATATTAGTTAGGGATTACTATTTTTAGAAAAGTCATGTTTTGTAATATTTTACTTTTTACTTTACCTCATCGAGTGGATAGAAGACAGTTAGGGTTTTTGACACCTAACTGATTTTGTAAAAAACACTATTTAGAGGGGTTAGAAAGTCATTAGCAGGGTTCTGATTTTTGGGAGTTATAGGAGGTCTTCAGACTGCTTTTGTCTTCAGACTTGTTCAGGAGTTAAGTACTAAGACTCTTATATGCTTTTGATGATGAAATTATGAGATATATGACATTTTTCCCCTTCAATTTTTTGTGTTGGCTTCATTATTGAACTTGTTTAGTTTCTTAATTGATATATTCATTACTGGTTTATGTGTATTTGCTAGTGATGCTTGTCTTTTATGAATGAACCTCAGCATAGTGTTTCTGTTGGATCTTGTGTGATATATTATGCATCTTTATCATCTTGTGTTTATGATTTAGTTATTACTTTGCTCATGAATGCATTCCCTGTCATTATCCAAAAGTTTACAACCACTAAAACATTGCAGAAACCCTAAACCTAATCTGTTTTATTGAATTTTATCTTGAGTGTGTGTTGGCTTGTTTCTCTGGCCTTAGAAACAATTCCTGGCACAAACAAGTACAACACTCGATAGAGTGATATAATGTAATAGGCGAACCAGATGATGATGGTCAATGCGACATAAACATCCCTGAGTATGAAGTTACTCACGGGGTGGAAGGATTGGGTGTGTAGAGTGATAATTTTTTGAATATGTTGAAGGTAAAGAAAGTAAACATTTGTTCTCTAGATAATCCAAAGTTTGCCAATATTGGGGATTATTAAGATGATGAAACTATTGGTAAGATTACAGACCTACTAAATGAGTTTCAAGATATGTTTCCCACTAAGTTTTCTGAAATGAAGGGTATTGTCGGAGACCTTAGAGAAATGAAGATCCCATTGAATCCTGACACAAAACCTGTTAAGAAATGACCGTATTACTAAATCCTAGGTACAAAGAAAACATTAATACAGAGTTAGATTGAATGTTGGATACCGACATCATAGAAATTGTTGAAAAAAATAAGTGGATTATCTTGATGGTAGTACAAGATAAGAAAAATGCTGGTGAAGTGCATATTTGCATCGTTCTAAGGAATTTGAACGATGCCTTCCTACAAGACCCATTTCTGACACCGTTTACAAATGAAGTATTGGAGAGTTTTGGGGGCGAATAATTCTATTCATTTACTGATGGATTATCTAGTTAACATTAGATCAAAATAGCAAAGGAGGGTCGACACAAAACAACCTTTGCGATACGGTGGGGATGTCTCCAGTATACAGTGATTCCATTTGGACTTAAGAATGCTCTTGCTATCTTTTCTAGGATAGTTGTGGTTGCTTTCAGAGATTTTATTCATAAGTTTCTTGAATTCTATTTTGATGACTGGATGATATTTCAGCTCATAAAAGACCATATTGAGAGCCTCAGAATGATGTCGACAGTACCAGATATCTCATTTTTTATGTCCCATTTGGAATTTTTTTGGGTCATGTGGTTTGTCCTTATGGAATCTTGGTAGACCCTACCAAAATTGTGATCATCATTGACTTACCACCATCTGTGACAGTAAAGCAGTTGAGAATAACTTTCAGACATACATGGTACTGTCAAAAATTTATCAGAGGATACACATAGGTGATTGCTCCTATGGAGAAATTACTTAAGAAGGATGTTAAGTTTTAGTGGACTAAAATGGATATCCTGAAGAATAAGATGGTTACAGCACCCATACTAATTTTTCTATACTGGAAGAAGGAGTTTCATGTACATGTCGATGTGTCACACTCGACGTTTTATTAGCACAACCTGGAAAAGGTTCTATTGATTATCCTATTGCCTTTGCTAGCCAAAAATTATCAATAGCAGAGAAGAATTATACCATGAAATAAAGAGAAGGATTATCTATGGTATATGTGCTTCAAAAATTATGACACTATCTGTTGAGTGGAAATTTTAAGATGTACACAGACCATTCTATGTTGAAATATCCAGTCAATAAGCCAGTTTTGGGGGGGAAGATATTTTGATGGCTCCTCTTCTTCCAAGAATTTGACTTTGATATCATTGTTAATCTGGGTGACTAAATTTAGGACCCGACCATCTGTCGAGGCTAGAAAATGGAGAAGAACCTGGTAATCTCGACGATAGTCTCCCCGATGCACAACTATTTGTGTTCAATATGTTTGATGATAATTATAGAGATATTATACACTTCTTGAGCACGGGATATGAGCCAACCAAATTCACTACAATGCAAAAGAAACAATTAGTTGTAAGGATTGCAGATTTCCGGTTGATCATTGGACAGCTATAAAAAATGGGACCAAATGAAATTTTTCATCACTGTGTATTGGAACATGAGCGACCAATGATATTGAATGAAGTGCATGGTGGTGTTGTAGGAGGCCATTATGCAGGGAAAGCTACAGTGTGGGATATATTACAAGCAAGATTGTGGTGGCCTACTTTGCATGTGGATGCTTGAGATTATTGTCGCAACTGTGACATCTACTAGAGAACTGGAAAGTCGTCGCGACGAGATGAAATGTTGCTAGTACCTCAAATAACTTTACAAGAATTTGACAAATGGTTTGTTGATTTTATCAAACATATTAATCCACAAGTGAAAAGAACAGGTGCACGATACATTATCACTGTGATGGATTATTTGATTAGATGGGATGAAACAATGTCAGTAAAGGATTGCACTGCTACGACCATTGCCATATTTTGTTTGACTATGCGGTGACCCGATTTAGATGCCCAAAGATTTGATAAGTGATCAAGGAACACACTTTCTGAATCAGTTGATCGATAGATTAACTGAAGAATTCTAGATTCAACACCATAAGACGACTCCATATCATCCACAAGCAAATTGTGTTGTCTAGGAATTCAATAAAATCCTGGAAAACACATTGATGAAGATCTATAATGTTCAAAGAGACGATTGGGATCAGAAAATATCTACATTGTTATGGGCATATCGCACCACCTGTAAAAATATGACAAGCCAAACTCCATTTAGACTAGTTTATGGACAAGAGGCAGTCATGTCGATGGAATACATTGTTCCCAGTCTAAGAATAGCTACGATAACGGAGGTGACCGTCGTTGGTGTTGTAGAAGAAATATTATTGCAGTTTGTCTAGTTGGAGGAAGAGCACTTTGTAGCATGCTATCATCAGAATGTTGAGAAGGTGTGACATAAATCTTGGCATGACCGACATATCAAGAATAAGCAATTTCACATTGGAGATCTTGTTCTCTTGTATGACAGTAATTTTTTGAAGAATATTGGAAAGCTTAGAACTTATTGGTTGGGACCACATATTGTTATTTAGATCACAGAAGGAGGAGTGATACAATTGCAAAAATTAGATGGAACACCTTTCAAGGGAATGGTGAATGGAATTCGACTCAAGTCTTATCAGGATAACCATAGTTTGGTCGACTAAGAGTTTAAAAAGAGTTGAAAAAAATGAAATGAGAAAAGAAAAAGATAAAACATCACAAATTTATGAGTGTTGTTTATGAGTGTTATTTCTAAAAAAATTATGAGTGTTTTTGTTTTAAGTTTATGAGTGTTTGGTTGTAGACTGTTTGTCGCGGCAGAAGGAAAATTGTCGTATACTTTCGGTCTGTCACGGAAGAAAAGAGTCATCAAATCTCCATCCATCACAAGTAAAAAATTGTTGTCACAGGCTCTATACCTATTGCAGGAAAAGAATTGGTGTCGCACAATTAAATTTGCTTACAAGTGACAGTTAGCTAGTAGTTAATGACAGGACGCAGGATATTTTGGTTATGTACTTTTTAGTCACTTCCTCCATTAATGCAAAATAACTATCGTTGAATTGACAGGCGAAGTGATGGTTTGATTGGCAGTTTCCTTTTCATGATTAGAAAGATTGTTCCATGTGAAGGAAATTGCTGCCACCTTTCAATTTATTGAAAGATTGTGCGAACAAATGACATAGTAAATGCATATCATCTTTGCGCTGAAGTTTTTCATTTTATTGCATCCGATTGATCGCGTGAATTGTTTGTCTGCAACTGTAAGATTCGAAACTAATTTTCACAGAGTATGGTCATTTCAGTCTCCAATACGAGCACTTTCCAAGAATAAGGTATTGATTTTCCCTCACCTATTCCAATTATGGAAGACACCATAGAAGTGGTTTCATAGTCACTGTGAGTTGCAGAACCCACTTCATAGTCGCCAATGATTTCTTTGGTTTTTTTATGCCCAAAACTGGTTCTTACATCAAAGAGGAAGTGATCTACCAATCGAAAACTACAAGAAACCGCACCTTCAGCAGACAACGAAGAAACACTATATGCAACCTTGTTTCCATATTATGTCCCATAGAGGCCCGCAGATGCTCCTAAGGTTGGAATTGGCAAAAATTCTAGATATTTGTTGGTCGCACCAGCAGTACCTAAAGGAGTGCGAGTAATGAAAAATATTATTCCAAATTTGCAGAAGATGGGATTTGTTGACCACGACCTATGCAAATTCCTAGAACTGGTGATGGACAGATACCTAAATACTGTCCAAGAAACAGAGGATAGCTCTATCCACATAGTTCCAATGGAATGGGAAATAGGATTAGATAAATCTGGACTACTATCGCTGATGCACATGCCACATTTTTTCCGCACAACAATAGTAAATTCCTGCGTCAAGTAGTCACTAGTATGTTTCCACGGTGGTTTTCTATGATCAACATAAATATTTTAGTGGATTTCGAGCAAATAGCGTCGATCATAGGGATTCTCCTTGTAGGACTTGACCCAACACCATTTTTGTAGCGAAAGACCAAGATACATCATTGGCAAATAGAATGAAGGATAAGTACAAGATGATGAGGGATAAAAGATGCTTTTCTATCACCTCTATAAATGACACAATTATTTGGTTTCCAGCTAAGATTCTATCTATCAAGTTGCTTAGAAAATGCGATCGAACCAATGTATCGTTGGAACAATTGTTGCGGCAGAGCAATGCGCAGCGGGTGTCCCGCTCAACTGGTCGACCTATCTGTTAAATGAGTTGTTAGAAGATGTTGAAGAAGTGTAGGAAAAGGGTAACCCTTTTCATTATTCTTGGTTATTACTTTTAATTTCTTTTGTTGCATGGGAGGAATCACCAAAATACCAAGGGGTAGATGTTCCAGTCCAATGTCAAGGAGCTCGATACCAGAATATCTGGTTTGACAAAGAGAAACCTGAACAACAGCGAGATAATAATGTTGAGTTCTATCTACAAGTTAAGGTAGCCCGACATTTTGTTAGAAAAGAGTCACAGATAATGAAAGAAACCATCAAGCAGTTTCATAATATTATCATATTTTCAATCGAGGCGCATCACATCTTTTTGGAGCCGCGACAAGACCCACATAACCAATGTTTAGACACACAGTTTCAGCTATCTGTTGTTGAAATTGAGTCAATCATTTAGGACTTTAATGTCGATTGGAAATTTAATGTCGTATATGATCATCTATCTACAGAAGAAGAGTCATAATATGATGATCCATCGACAAAGAAGAATGGAGATAAAGGGGGAGATCCACCAGCAGAAGATACCCCAAGAAGCTCTCCCCCTCACAACTAAGATGAATCTATCATGACCCCAATAGATCCAGACTTGGTGGATAATGTTAGGGTACACAGGGTACTCCCAAAGGACTGAACACCAAGAACAACCGCTTCACACAAACAGATCACAGATCAATACACCAATGTTTGTCACGTGGTTAAAACCCTCGAGAGGGAAACAGTCGACAGCCCCAGCCAAATAGCTACTTGGAGCAATTTATTATGCAAAAGAAAGAAAGTTACATGAGCTTCTCATAATCGATCAACTAGCCAAGGACCCTCTA
>LPNX010277555.1:149448-170813 GCA_001517045.1 Pseudotsuga menziesii
TCGGGTGTTAAGCCACGGATCAATGGTAGGTATGATCTAAGAGAAGTTGAACCATCGGATCACTCTATGTCTAGAACATATCGTGTCCGTCGGATTAGAATGCATACTAATGCATACTAAAGAAACACACTTTTAACTAACGGATATATTACACAAGTTGATCTTAACTAACTCCTAAGTGTCTAAATATCCTAACATCCCCCCTTAAGAACAACTTGTTCTTTATGTTGATGATCTTATCCTTACTGGTAGTGACCCTAACCTTATAACCCATGTGAAATCCAGTCTTAAGAAAAATTTTGAAATGTCAAACTTAGGACATTTGCATTATTTTCTTGGTCTCCAAGTCTTGCAAACCAAAGAAGGAATCTTTCTTTCCCAGTCTAAGTATGCTTGTGACCTTCTTTGTCGCTTCCACATGGAAGATTGTAAACCAGCCCCTTCTCCCTTCCAGTCCGGAGTCAGGCTTTCTACCACTTGTACTTCCCCTGAAGTAGATGCCACCTTGTATCATCAGCTTGTTGGTAGTCTTTTATACTTGACTCATTCTCGTCCTGACCTTTCCTTTGCCGTTGGTCGTGTTGCCCGTTATATGCAAACTCCTCATGAAAGTCACTGGAAAGCAGCAAAAAGAATACTTTGATATATTCGAGGTACAATTCAGTTTGGGATTCATTATAGTACAGGAGGGAAACTTTAGGATATTTAGACACTTAGGAGTTAGTTAAGATCAACTTGTCTAATATATCCGTTAGGTAAAAGTGTGTTTCTTTAGTATGCATTAGTATGCATTCTAATCCGACGGACACGATATGTTCTAGACATAGAGTGATCCGATGGTTCAACTTCTCTTAGATCATATCTACCATTGATCCGTGGCTTAACACCCGATTGGTCTATGATCTCTATTTAAAGAGCATAGAGGGTCCTTGGCTAGTTGATCGATTATGAGAAGCTCATGTAACTTTCTTTCTTTTGCATAATAAATTGCTCCAAGTATCTATTTGGCTGGGACCATGGACTGTTTCCCTCTCGAGGGTTTTAACCACATGACAAACATTGGTGTATTAATCTGTGATCTGTTTGTGTGAAGCGGTTGTTCTTGGTGTTCAGTCCTTTGTCATTTTTTAAAGGAGGAGCTGATTGAGAGGGTTTGGGACCCTTTTTTTGGCTTATTATTGCGAGAATTCTATTTCTTGGGAGGCTTGGACTTTTCTTTATGTTGGGACAATAAGGCTTTCCCAGATGTATCTGCATTGTTAATTATTCCAAGATGAATGAACTTATCTTGCTCTCTAATTAAGGAATCACAAAAGGATTCAAGGCTAGGTTCTTGATAGTCAGTTGCTGGGAAGGATTCTTTCATGGAGTAGAATGTAGATACAAAAATAGAATATGCAGGTCCAAGTTTTGAAAGAATATGATAAATACATTGTTTTTCTTCTTTCTTAATCTTGCATTCGGCACATAATAGTCTAAGAGTTTTATACTTAGATAAATAGTCTTGAATGCATGAAAAATGATTTGGATTCAAGGAAAGCAACTCATTCTCAAGTTGATGACCCTGAATTTCATTGTGTTTACCAAACACAGATTCCAACTTTTCCCAAGCTTTATCAGGTTCATCAATGCCAGATATGTGGAATCGCAAATCAGTAGAGATTGACATCACAATCAATCCACGAGCTTCATCACATCTATTTTCCCATTTAATTTTCTTATGATCATCAGTGGGTTCTGTTTCTTTTCCTGAGGTTATCCTGGAAAGTCCCCTACTTCGCAGAACATCCTCCATACGAGATTTCCATGAGAAATAGTTAGAACTTGTAAGTATAATATCACAAGGGGTGGCCATACTATAAAATAATGGCTGAAAGAATAGAAACTAACTATCTAGATGCAAAGATCTCGAAAACATATGCGGTTTTAAAAAAAATGGCACTTAAAACTGATTCCGGATGATGAAGTTATGCTTGATCAAATGAAATGTTGAAGATGTCCACAATAGTGACGTGGTAGATATTAACTTGACCAACTAAAAAAAGAACCCCCCTCTTCCAAAGATCAACCTTTGACAATCACTTTACAATAAAGTTGCTTTGAAGTAAATCACTTTTGTAGAATAAGTGAGGTTCACTTTTACAATAATGTACTTTTAAATAGTGCAGCAATAAATTAAAAGACTTAAGTGACTCACTTTTATTTTATTTTATTAATGTGAGATGCACTTTTACAATAAAGCAACTTGAAAATAGAAATTGCATGCACTAAAAAGTAGCTTGATAAGATTTCAACTCAAGACTTATCAAGGTGTAAAGCAACTTTGGACCAAGCGAGCTAAGTTTAAAAGGTACGTAAAACTATGGAAAGAGGGAAGGGGCTTTTTTTTTTTTTTTTACTCTTCTCTCTCGTTTTCCGTGCTTGTTTTCTTTTCCTGCAAATCACAAAAAAAATGAAAAACAAAAACAATTTTTTTTTCCACACAATGGGGTTAGATCTTGGTTAGCTTACCCAAAAAGTCTACATTTTCAAGTTTTCTCATTGTTTCTGATTTGCCGTGATCGCACAAGGTGCATGGCAAAGAGCATACGTAGCCAAGAAGACAAGAAAAAAAAATTTCCCTTGCTGTTTATGATTCGCCGCGATCGCGCAAGGTGCACGGCAAAGAGCATACGCAATCAGGGAAAACAACCGTCCGAGACTAAAATAAATAAAAGATTTACTAAATAAACTGATAAAATATGAGAGATTTATGAAAATAAAAAAACAAATCCATCACTGTAACATTATACCTTCAGATTTTCTGAAATGGGTGTTTCTGGAGCAAACGGAAACGATTTTCGATGAAACAAAAACTATTTCCCAATGGAAACGGTGCTCCAGACACAATGGAACAGCTTCGACAGGGCACAAATGCATAGAAAAACTAGAACCAAAAACCCTTTCAAAGTTTTGGCAACACCGGTTCCAGATCTTGATCAAAACCGAAAGCGGCTCTTCATAAAAGCTCTGATACAATGTTAGGGTACACAAGGTACTCCCAAAATACTGAACACCAAGAACAACCGCTTCACACAAATAGATCATATATCAATACATCAATGTTTGTCACGTGGTTAAAACCCTCGAGAGGGAAACAGTCCACGGCCCCAGCCAAATAGCTACTTGGAGCAATTTATTATGCAAAAGAAAGAAAGTTACTTGAGCTTCTCATAATCGATCAACTAGCCAAGGACCCTCTATGCTCTTTAAATAGAGTTCATAGACCAATCGGGTGTTAAGCCATGAATCAATGGTAGGTATGATCTAAGAGAAGTTGAACTGTCGGATCACTCTATGTCTAGAACATATCGTATCCGTCGGATTAGAATGCTTACTAATGCATACTAAAGAAACACACTTTTACCTAACAGATATATTACACAAGTTGATCTTAACTAACTCCCAAGTGTCTAAATATTCTAACAGATAAGAGAAAGCACTCATAGTAGTCTAAGAAGAGCTGAAATAAGAGGAAAGTTGACCAGTCATCTGGATTTTTTGACCTTACCAATGATGATTACAACCTTTTGACAGAATTAATTGAAGAAGTATCCAAGGAAATTTGTCAAAAAATGGACGAGCAACATATAGAATCAACTTACTCCAAATGGATGAGCAGCATAACCAACTTACTCCAAACATTTTGTAAGCCAGTAAATAAGTTTGAGTGGTCTTCGACCAAATGCCATACTCGGTTATTTCGCTGGACCAAGTTGGGCCATATGAGGAGTGGCCTGTCGAGGCATTAATGCTAGCTCTACCAATAAGGATTCTAGTATTGGGTCAAGCAATTGACTTAGGAACACTGGAGTTGAATACCATGGTCAAGGATCTTGGTGATGTCATTATGGATTTTTCCACACTTTTGATGTATGAAGTGCATGTTATTAAAATTTTTGCAGTGGTAGAAATGAAGACTAGAGAGTGTGTGTTGGTTAATCATCTCAAGTCATCACAAAATAATGCCAAGAAACTGAAGAATACATTCCAAACCACATCACATCAAGCAAAAACAATGCAGGAAGATAGGCATATACTGGATGTGGATGTCACACTAGCTTATAGCAATTTTTGTAGGTGAAGGAATTTCAAAAGCAAAAGTCTTTCGACATTTCGAAGTAGTTGAGAACCTCCATCAGCAAGTTGTGAGATGGAATCACAAATGCAGACTAGTACACCTCCAAAGGTACTGGAAGAACAAATAAAAGAAGCAACTGAGGCTGTGACGAAGATTGAAGAGGCAGAGGCACTTTGTACCAAAGAAACCGAGCAAGTTTCTCAGTCATGGAAAGCTTTGATCAACGATGAAGAGCTGGAACAAGTAGCAGAGTAGATACATATTTTTGAGGCATAATTAAATAAATTAAAGAATGATATAAAGAAGATTCCAACGACCGAAAAGATGATTAAGCTTGTTGATCTGAACAAATTATAGCAGAAGGTAGCAACATTGCAAACCCATCAGCATAAAAAAACTGATTAGGTTGCAGAACGTCAGGATAAGGCAGAGAAGGTTATAGGTATCATTCAACATATACATGAAAAGGTACGACAAGCCTTGGAGTCGACAGGATTGCCAACTTTGGAACACATCAGTTCCAACCTTGTAGAAAAATTGAAATTAATAGAAGAAGAAGTGCAACAAGAAACTGAATAAGTAGTGAAGATATTCCGAGATTTTCAAAGCAAGATCGCAATTACATAGGTTTTATATTGATGTGGCTTGATACAATCCATAGGTGAGTGTTGGGGGAATTTTGTCCCTAGGAAAAGACGAGAATAAATAACCATAATAATGGTCGAAAAGATGAACATTCTAGTCACAATATCACAGTCGCAAGATGAGGAAAAGCCACGACGGAAGGAGTCACTATAGAAGAGGAATAAACTAGTCGAAAAGTAGAGTTCGATTGATTTTGGGGAAATAGTTAGTTAGACTAAAATATTTCTTTTAGTAATAAAACATGATTGTATTTTGGGTCAATAATGCCTATTTTTAGATATAATTGAATGTATTAAAATAGAAAGACATCCTGTCGACTGACGGTTGAGAGTCAGTTGAAGGTTGAATCAAGAATTGTAAAAATGAACCCAAGTTGTGTGCAGGTTGGTTGTTGGGTTTTGGTTATTGATTGATCAGTCAAAGTAAAAGAGAGAATTGATCTAGGTTGTGTGTGGATTGACTATTCAGAGAGAGAGAGAGAGAGAGAGAGAGACCAAAACCAGAGAGCATGAGACAAGATATGAATATATGAATGCTACAGAATACCAAACGAAGAGTCTGCAAGATGAGTGCACAGACCAAAGGTGCCAAAATAATTCTCATGTCAGATGAAGAGAACCTTTGCGGTTTTCCCCAGATGGGTTTCCACGTCATATCTTGTCTCTATGTGTTTTAATGTTTGTATTGTGTCGAATGCATATTTGATGTAAATGAGCCTATCTGAATGTGTCACAAAGACTTAATGGTTAATGAACTTATATATGTGTCGCACCTACACTGAGTTAACATATGTTAATGCTTTATGTTATGTGTTGTTATATATGTCGATGAAATGGTAGATAATTATATTGAATGAATGAATGAGAACATAAGTATAAATCCCAATTTTGGTTAAGTTCCCTGATAGTATTATAGAATGAAATCCCCGACATAACTGTAGAAACCTGGTTTTGGCAGTCACCATAAGATATCTCGGGTGAGACCTCATCTGCTTCACAAGTGTTCCTAACATAGTTCTCCTCTATCGGGTCGATATCTTAGGTCTTGTTGATGAACAAAGGATCTAAATCTGGGTCGATCAAAATTAATCCAACAACATACATATTATCATCCCAAGAGGATGTTGTAGTTAAGTTGTGCATTGACTACTTTGACATAAAATAGCACCATTTTCCTCCCAATTCAATGGGGACATTCTGGTAGAGTCTTTATGGTTGCGACACAGGACCATCATAAGAACGGAGAGTGAGGAATTATAGCTCTAAGTTAGGTGATCCTAGATGTTTCCAAACATGGGTTGACATCATGCATGTAGATTCTCCTTCATCAACAATGCATCAATGAATGATATTGTTCTTGATTGTGATAGGGATTTGGAAAGTGATAGATGAGTGAAACCAAGGCTCGCCATGGTCTAGATCAAAATTCATAAGACACAAACCGAAATGGTCGATTGTGTCTAATGTTGAAAGTTATGTCTTCTTTTGATAAGAGAAATATTGGAGAAATTTGAGTGTAGACATGGTGGCGGGGGACTAGGCCAAGTCATCCATGATTTTGTAGTTATATGATTCTCTCATATGACACCGCTTGTTGTGGAGGTGGGTCATTGTTTCCTTAAGGATGATTAGTGTTGATTGTCTTTCTAGCTTCCATCATTTGTAGAAATTTTGGAATTGAAATGAAAATGATGTGTATAGTGCACATACTCACTATACATGGCATAAGGTAAATTATTCCTTAGGTTGGATTTATTTCTTTGTTTGGGGGGATTATTGGTCCTTGCATTTTGATTTTTGTTTTTGGCATTCTGATTTTCTTGGGTAGGGGAATCATTCCCAGCCCTTGTTCCTGGTTATTTTGTTTGTTCTTACCTTTCCTATTTCCCTAATTCTATGGATTAAGGGTATTGGCGGGAGAGGGTTGAACCAATATAACCCCATATTGAGCTATGGGGGGGAATTAGGTGGAACGTGGAATGTAAAGTATGGGTTATTTATGGTTGTAGGTAAATATAGGTTAGGTGCTCCATATGATGTGGATGTAGGAGTCAATGGTTCCATGGGGATTTGAGGTGGTGCAAGTTGCAGTATGCTTGCATTTGGGAAAGTGGGGGTATAAGGCCCATATTCCATTTGTCCAAAAGGGGGATTTGGAATGTTTTGAGGGTATACCATGGCCTTAGGTGTAGGTAGGATTTGATGTGACATGTTGTATGGAAAATATCCATGTGGACTAAGAGTGTTCCCTTGATGAGAAACAAACCTGACAATCCCATCGATAAAGTGAGATATGTTGGGAGGAGATTGATTTAGAGAATGATGATGAGGGGAATTGGGAATTACTGTGTATAAATACACTAAGTAGGAATATATTAAATCAAATTTTTATGGTTTGAGAATATCCTCATCTTTAGTTCTGGGAATGATGGTTTCTATTTCTTTGGAATTCATGGGTAGGAGTGATTTTAGAAACCAGTCTAATAGGAACTCAGGTTCGATTGTGATTTTCCACAATTTTTTGCATATATGCTATTCATAGATGTGATACATGATGTGCATGGATGTATTTTTCCTAAAATATGATAGAATATCTAATCCAAGATCATGGAAAATGGGTGATTGGAAATATGTGAGGAAAACGATGGCTATAGATTCAAATGTGGAATGAGAACCAGATGATAGATTGATGTACAACTTAGTTGTTTTTCCTATGAGAGTTATTTAGAATACTGAAGGCATGCAATATATTATACTATGTTTTTGTATGAGAACCATATATGGAATGACATCAAATTGTTGGTTGGGTTATCTCCTTCATTTCCCTCTAATTTCTAAATGTCATAGGGGAGATTTACTGTAATTTGCATCATTGCCAGGTTATGTTGGATGGGATCATTTATAATATTGGATAAATTTGGGAGATTCAAAATTTCCATGAATGGTAATTTCAATAGGAGAGAAGCGATAGCCATTGGTTGATTTGGAGTACCTCCTCTCGGTAGTGATGGGGGTGCTAATAGGGGGTGAACCTCTTCTTAGTGGGGAAGGGGGTGCGGCGTGTGAGTGAGGGGGAGAGTAGAGAAAAATGTGTTAGAGGATGGATGATCTGATCACATATGCTTGTGAGTGTCCCTGAAATGGTGGTATCCCTCATGGTTAACATGGTGGGAGTGTGGGAATCTCTCAAATAGAAAGAAGGATTTGCAACTTTAAAGACTACCTTGTATTTTTTAAGTATGCGATGGTTCTTTTTGTGTGGTGATATGAAGTCTACAATGCTGAATCGAGATAATAAGCAAATTCAACAAATACATAAATTAGATTATCATGATAAAAAATGCAAGTTGGTTCAAGAGAAAAATTCTGTCTAAAAAATGGCAAATAATCTCAATAGCAAGTTCTTTTTAATTGTGTAGATGATATTGGTAATAGAAGACACAATCATATATTATTATTTGACCTAACATCCTTCCTCTGAAAATGTCACTAATCCTTCCAATAAATCTCTTTTCATATGGTTATGATCCCATGAAAGACAACTAATGAAGGTCAATTATAACGAGTGGTATTGGGGTTATGTTTTCGAAGGAATAGCAACATTTACAATAGCCAATAAATTTTTATTCAAGTGCAAATGCATCCCACAAATTCCACCTAGTGATAATAATAGTTTTTTGGATAGTAAGATACCCACATCAAGTGTGGATAAGAGGTTCAGTCTCAAATGGTAGAGTGTAAATGTTGGCATCTTTTCCTTACTTACGTGACCCAGTTTCAACTACAACACAAAACCAACAAAACACCCAAAGACATCGGCCCGGTGGAGAAAGATCATTCGGAAAAAACCACGAGGAAAGTGCAGTCTCACCCAAGATATATTAATGTGTAATTTCCAGAACCATGTTTCTACAGTTGGCGAGGGAGTGTTAGTTTTTCAACATTTAAGCTAGCATTATGTTAGGATCTTTTCATTGAGAGAATAACAAGCACAGCAATAACATAAGCACACCACAAGAGACAAGAGACACAAAGAGTTTTGATCGGGGAAACCATAAATGGAGAAAACCTCGCAACTTCCTCAAAGATAGAATCACCACAAGATGTAAGACCCCAAAACAGTAAGATGCACTCCCGACAGCAGTAGTCTTCTAGTCCCAGTATATTTCCTTCTCCACTAGTGCGCCACACTTAAGAGAGCAAGTGATGTGTTGTACAAGTGATAAATAGAGAGACTCTCACTCTTTATTTATATTCTTCCGTTCACTTGAAGTGCATTTTCACACGTAGGCTCAACTTACAATTACTTACTCGAGCCTACACCTTGATTAGTGTATAATAACTCAAGTGCCCCGAAACTATGGGGACTTACCTAATGACTTGACAAGACTTGTTTACATTATTAATCCTCCTGATCGGAACATCGGGGCATGACAACATGACTCAAATACATAATAGAAACATCCCGGAATAAACATCGGGTTACAATACATAAGATACATAGAAGAATACATTCCGAAGTTATATGTACATCAACAGGGAGTACAGTCCCTTGGCATGTGGCCAAGCCACTCGATGGAGATGGAGGGATGGAGTCTTTCACTACTCGACAATGATGCAACAGTGCGACACAGCCAGCATGCAACACTAATTTATCCTTACAAACTTAACAACTAGTTCAACTATGCGATGCAGTTGATTCCTTGAATGTAAATGACAACGGCGCAACATCATTATAACTTAACAACATTTTAACAGGAGTAATACATAGTGCTCGACATTGCATTAGTCACTCATTCATTTACCACATTCATAGACATTGTGACAATAATTCACACAATACTATAAATAATGGAATATAATCAATCACTCAACATTGATAGTTAAACATTCAACCATTCACAGTCATCATTCAACATGGTAAATAATGTGGAAACCCATCTAGGCAAAACCACCAAGGTGCTCCTCATATGGCATGAGAAATATAGGCAACACCTTACAGTCTGAAACTTACAGTCTGTTTTAAGATATGTATTTTAGATCAACTCTTCTTTCTCTCATGCTCACTAGTTTATTCTTCTATCTACTCCTACTGATCTACAAACAACCTGGATCAACTCTTCTACTCTACTATCTACGCACTCAGCTACAGATTAACTCCCACAAAACACTCTACACACTCAGCTACAGATCCACGGGTCAACATCCTTCTACTATCAGACTCCTCTCTGATATTTTACAATACTTCTACTCTTACCAACTCTTAATGAATCTAACCCTTATACAGAGTGGGTTCCTCTTATTTATAGTGTTTACAAGACCGCGCAGGGTCGACTGAGTACAAATCAGTTATTACAGACTTAAATAGCTACAAAATATCTTTCATTACATTCATTTCGGCCCATACCTAGCCGCAAAATTCTTGCTTTTCATTAACCATATCCCTAAATAGCCATGGAAACGTCTTTTAGCTTATTTGTACAGGTCATAAATCGCCGCAAAACTGTCCTTTAGTCTTTCGTCAGCTCATCCTTCTGCAATCTTCATTGACTTGCACCTGTTCAACCTTAACTCTTTTACCTATCGATGTTCTAGTGACTCAGATCTCCCCTTCCTTGTCACAAATTCCTCTGATCTGCGCTTGTGCTTCTTCCTTTACCTTCCTTTCTCCATCGCGTGCCTATTTTTCCTATCTTGAGCATAGGATTCTTCCTTGTGCACTTTTCCTAGAACAACAGCCCTCCAACACTCACATGTGGCTCATCTTGAGCCATTAAGCAAAATTGAAACTGCTGGGAAAATTTTAAGTCTCCTACACAGGTTGCGCCATGGGACCAACCTTGTCCTAAAATTCTTGCAAAATTTGTTGCACCCAAGAAACATCCATGTTGACCTCTTTAGCTTGCTTTTCCAACTGTTCCACACGATAAGAACTGATAAGTTTCGATGGTCCTTATTCAAATGATCGAGTGATATGTTGGAGCTTCTATTTTATAGGCTAAATAATCCTTGTAACTCGTTCTTCTTCCGACTGGTGTGTTGTCACTTCATCATTCCTACTCTAATCCTTTTCATGCAGATTATTTACCTCCTACTGGAGTTGCTTCAGCTCGGTTACTTTTGCAACCTTTTCCTTAAGCACCATCTTCTTCATGTCTGCTTTTACCATTGCAATTTTCAGCTGAACTTGCCGCGCAACTTCCTTGACCTTTTTTGTTGCTTGGTCTTCCATAAGAAATCCCCATGTGATGGAGATGGCTTCAACTACCTTAGTGAAGATCTTTTCTCCTTGCCTTATCTTCCCCACAGCCTTAGATGTTGTAATCCTACGTTCTTCAAGCACCTCATGATGTGTACTTGGTATCTATTGTGCCTCTAGTTCCTCGACTTGTTTCCTGAGTTCCACCACAATCTGTGATAGTTAGCTAACCTTTGTAGCTGAATCCTCATATTCCTATCCTTCTTCTGGTGGGAACTCTATGACTGCGCTCTTGATGGATTCTTCCAGTGTAAGCTAGCTCTGTTCGCGTGCCTCGATCTCCTGGTCCTTTTCCTTAATGAGGACCTTGCGCTCTTTTTCCTTCCTTGTCTTCTTTGTGTCGATAAGACAGCACATTTCCTCTGATGTGGAGTTCAGTTGCGGTCGCATGCTAAATGGAGTATACTTCGGCTAATGCGAGCTTTGAGAAGTTTAGTGACATTGTCCCTATGGCCTGGAAAACATCGTCATATTTCAGCGTTCTCGACTCCAATGCTTTCACCTGTAACTTGAGCTTGAAGGGAATAAATAATAATGGTACGGCTAATGTATCCCCTGGATAAACACCATATGTCTCATCCTCGATAGTGGTTTTGACTTCATTCATGGCCTCTATGAGCTTGTTGAGGTGCTCGGTGACTTTGTTGGCCACTTGCTCCTGCTGCGTTCTTAGGCCCTCAATGATGCTCTAGGATACTTTTGCGATAGCATCTGCAAGTAGGCCAATGTCTTCTTTATCCAAGCTGATAGTATTGGAATTTTGTCAACTTTTCACTTCTTGCA
Organism: Pseudotsuga menziesii; assembly: GCA_001517045.1. Taxonomy (NCBI): domain Eukaryota; kingdom Viridiplantae; phylum Streptophyta; class Pinopsida; order Pinales; family Pinaceae; genus Pseudotsuga; species Pseudotsuga menziesii. Next base: position 161,255 of record LPNX010277555.1, read on the forward strand.
CGGGTGTGTGGGCTCTTGTTCCTGCTCTTGCTATTATGTCTACACATCCTCATCAGTAGATGTGCCTTCTGAATCACTGCAATCGGAGCCACCATCACCTCTATCTTTACCTTCATCGCTATCTTCATTCGATGATTGGTCATATTGCACATCACTGCCATCATTATCTTAACCATTTTCTTGGTCGCCTCCTTGGCCATTATCTTAGCCATTACCTTGGTCACCATGTGGGTCTTCTCCTTGGTCCATCTGCTACTCGACTGGACCATGCCATTCTACTGTCCAGTCCTGTATGATCACATCCCCATCCGCATTCTTAATCATAAAACCCATCAGGTGTGCCTTCTTGTCCGAATCCTACAATGGCTCCAAGATAACATTGTGGACACCATCCTGGAATTTTATGAACGTTGCATATCTTCGTACTATGGTAGCTTTTATTCAGTGTTGGTGTTGCACAAATTCTTGCAATGCCTCCATGTGTAGAAAGAATTATATCTTATTATATTTTTCCCAGATCTTATCCACCTTATTCTCCCATAGGTTCTGGTACTTTACGCCATGGCAAAGAACGGGGATGTCCTGCAGCTAGTAATCCAGTGGGTCTGACCAATGAATAAAAGAGATCAAAATAAGCAGCAAGGAGTAATGGAACTTAGCCTTACCATCCACCTGTTCCTGCTCCGCATCCTCTATCATTTCATTCAATAAAAACTACGACCATTTGAACTTTACTCCCGCACCACCTTGCTCTTCTAGTTCAACAGTCTCGACGTCCACTGGATATGGTCAGTCGAGCCACAAGTATCCTCCATGAAAGAAAACAAGAAGCTATCGTACATATATAGATACTTGCGTGATCCTCCCAAAGTGTGGCATGAGCAGTACTTTGAGTAGGCCCGCTTCATCAACCCCTCGAGCCCACTCCATTGGTACTATGAGTTAGGGCTCAAGTCGCACGGCAGGATTCATAACCATATAATTTTTCCTTTCTAAGACCACCTACTTGCGGCTATCAACATCCTTAAACTGAAGCTTGTCCAGCTTCGGGATCATGGTCATGAGCAGTGGTACATGAGCAGGGATCTAGGGCGAGACCAAGGAAGAGTGTGCTTTTGTTGGAAGATTCACCTACTGCGTGCTGGATCTCCTTGGCTAAACATATGGTGGAAACATGTTCTTCTCTCCAATGGTGGAATTCGCATCTCTACGCGGTGGCGACTCTAGTGCTTCCTCAACCAGTATTTCTTCAATGGCCTTACGCTTCTAATTTGAAGGTTTCGGCACCTTGACCAATGGTGCTGAAGTTCCTGGGATGTCTCTCTATGATATTAAGGGTTGCGGCCAAGCAGCCGGTATGTTCACAGGTGGAGCCTGAACCGGGGCCGTTGTAGGGGCTGAAGCAGACACAGGAACAATAGTCAAACCAGAGGCCAAACCATCCATACAAGCTGTCTGTGGGTTTGGTGACACCATTATTTATGGTTCTTATTCTTCCTGTTGTACTTCTGGTGACATAATTTCTTCATCAATCGAACATGGTGAGGTGATAGTCACATTAGATTGCTCACTGGCACTAGAAATTTCAATAACCATTAGCTTTGGCTCTCAATCTCAAGCTTTGGTCCATTCTTCTTCTCTCTATGTAAGTAAATTGAACCTTGATGACAAAGTATGATATTTATAGAGGTGTGCTCATGCCTCATGTGATCATTGCATGGCAGATCAACATCTTTTCGATCACATGGGCTTCTCGTTCGACGCATTCCACAATTAACTCACCTACTTGAGTGTTGATCTGTACTTGTCAGGGCATTTATGGTAGTTATGACAGATACAACTAATGGGACCAAAAAGCATGCATCCATTCTCCTCGTACTTTGTTGAATTGATGATGTTTTACTATCATAACCACCTATATATTCTCGGGTATCCGAGATTTAATGAAAACTGGTTTTCATTCCTGTTCTTTACTATGATTTTCTTGCTTCCATCACAGACATGCGACAAATAAGTGGTTTTTTTTTTCTACGCGCAATGGGACTTTACCCAGGCATGTCACGACCATCATATTAAGGTTTTAGGTGACTTCCATTTACAATTCCTATGATGTACATTCCCTCTAGGTTCTGCATCTTTACTGCACCCGCATCAATGATGTGTACGATCAACTATGGTCCTAGCTAATGCATCTTCAACTTCCCTGTATGTTTGAATAATTTACTATCATATAGCAAAACAAGTCCTCTGACTATGAATGGCTTAATCCGGATATGCTGATCATGCCATGCTTTTTTCCTTTACTTCTCTATGTTTTGATGGAACCTACGATGAAGGGTTATTCCTCCATCTGAATGAGCTGTGACAACCTTTGTTCAACATCATCTTCATCAGTCATTTTTGTCAACGCAAAAATCCGTAGGCTCGGCACAATGTACTCCATCAGCACAACACCTTCTTTTCCATACACCATTCTAAATGGAGTGTGCCTTGTCAGTCAGTTGCAAGTTGTCTAGTAGGCTCATAACACAGCTGAAAATTTCTGATCCCAATCATCTTGGTGCACATTGCACACTCTGGTTAATTCATTTTTGAGAATCTTGTTGAAGGATTCAACCATTCCTTTCTCCTGAGGATGATAGGGTGTCATATTTTTATGTTGAATCTAGAACTTTGCAGTAAGATCAGCAATCATTTTGTTAACAAAATGTGTACCTTGGTCACTGAGAAGAATTTTTGGATAGCCAAATCTCGTCACCACATTTTCAAATAAAAACTTTGTCTCAATCGCAGTGGTGCAATATTTAATAGGCACAGTTTCAGCCCATCTAGTTAAATATTTTGTCGCAGTAACAATGTATCACACGTCGGTCCTCTTCCCTGGTGGACTAATCGGTCCGAAATAATCAATGGCCCACTTTTTGAATGCTTGAAGGGTTATCTACGGTGCAAGCAGCATCTCATCGCAACATGATGGCTTTCCTATTCTCTGGAAGATATCACAGCGTTGACAGAAGCTATTAGTATCCATGTGTATGGTTGGACACCATAGTCTTGCTTGTAGTATCTTGCGCACAATTGCCTTTCCAGCATAGTGTCCTCCTGCAACACTGGCATGTGCTTCACTCATTATCCATTATCGCTCATTGTAAAAAAAACAACGTCGCAATATTTTATTTGTGCCCATCTTGTACAGATGTCCCGAAATCAATGTATAATCAGCAGCTCTAACAACTAGATGTTTCTTCTGTGTAATGGAGAATCCTTTAGGCACAGAGCCTATGCTTAGGAAGTGGATGACAGCGTTAAACTCCTTGTTCTGATCATCCATCATGGTGACTGCAAACAATTGTGTGTGGGGAAAGTTATCCTCCAGACTGGTTGGTTCTTCACCACTTTCTATGCTCGACATGTGGTGAGGTCTAACATTTAGTCGACCAGGTTTAACAATGACCTCAAAATCAAATTCTTGAAACAGGATGAGCCATCGATAGATCTTTCCCCCCAACACTGGCTTGTTGACTAGGTATTTCAATGTCGAATAATCAATGTACATTTTCAAATGTCCACCCAATAAGTAGTGTCGAAACTTTTGAAGCGCATAGAACCATGGTGAGGCCTTCTCTCTCTATTGTCGTATAATTTTTCTTTGTCGTCGACAGTTTTTTACAAGCAAAAACAATAGGGTGGTCAAGGGAACCCTCACCTGGTTGTGTTAAGACTATGCCGAGAGCGATAGATGATGTGTCAATAGGGACATCGAACTCCTTTTTCTAGTCCAGAAATACAAGTATTGGTGCAGTGGCCATCTTAATATTTAATTTGTCTAAGATTTCCTGACAAGTCTCCATCTACTGAAACTTTGCATCTTTCTTTGACAGTTTCTCCATAGGTGCGGTTATCTAGGCATATCTTCTGATAAATTTTCTATAGTAACCTGTGTGTCCTAACACTAATCTAAGTTGCGTGACTGATCCAGGCAATGGTAATTCAAGGATAATCACAACTTTCGTTGGTTCTACCAAAATACCATCGTGACATACAACATGACCCAATAGTACACCAAATGGTGCGCAAAAAATACATTTCTTGGAATTAAGCACGATCTGATACTGGTGACAACGACCCAACATAATATGCAGACTCTCAATATGGTCTCTTACTAGACCAAATACAGTCCAATTATCAAAGTATACCTCAATAAATTTATGTATGAAACCTTTAAAAGTAGAAACTACTATCCTAGAAAAAATAGTAGGTGCATTCTTGATTCCAAATGGAATTACCGTATATTGGTAGCATCCCCATTCTATGAAGAAGGTCATTTTTTGGCAATCCTCCTTCATGATTCTGACTTGATGATAGTCATAGAAGTCATCGGTGAATGAATACATCTCTTACCCTCTGACACTTTCAAGTAATTCATATGTAACAGTGTTGGGAATGGATCATGTGGGCATGCGTTGTTCAACTTCCTTAGGTTGACACAGATCCTGACTTCACCTATTGTATTCTTATCCTAGATCACTATAGGGCTGATCCATTCTGATTCCTCAACATGTTCAATTATCCCATGTGTCGAGCATGTGATCCAATTATACTTTTACCTTCTCTTTATACCTTGGATTCAACCTATAAGGTCGCTGCTTTATTAGTTTGGCATCTGGTTTTAGGGGTATTTTCATCTCCCCTAGGTCGCCGACTATTCCCTTCATCTTTGAGAAGTTGGTACAGAACAGGTTCTAAAACTCACGCAGCAAGTCTGTGATCTTTTCTATCATCTCATCGTCCCAGTAATCTCCTATATTGGAGAACTTTGGGTTCTCCAACGAGTTAATGTTTACTTTCTTGATTTACAGCCGCTTGAGGAATTGGTCGCTGGAAATACCACTTCCTTCAACTTCGCGTGTACCCTCCAACTCCGGTATGTTTATATTAGTTGGATCATCATCTGGTTCTCCATATAGGTTGTAACAAGCCATCCATTGCTGGATAGTCACGTTGCACTGATGGGAACTTATTACTTCGACAGGGATTTCAGAGAATATCTTTTCCTTGATCACCTGAAGTGCGGCATCAATTGTGGGCTGCTCATCAGTAAATTCAAATATGTGCATGAACTGCTTAGCTAGCCCTTCCCAATCTTGAGTTCCTTGTCACAATTCCATGGATGTATACCAGCTTCTAGGTGTCATTTCCAATGTATGAATGAAATGATGGGCCCATTCCCATTGTGGGTATTCTGCAAATGCTATGCGACACTGATTAATGTGCTCAATAGGGTTTGATAGCCCTGTGTATTTATGAATTATGACATTGACTTATTCATCGAATCTAACTTATAGTAATATTCTGCACTGTGCCCATTCTAATATGGATTTCTTATGTGTACCCCACCATATGGCAGACGTAACCTTCAACACATAGTCCAACGTAGATAAGTGCTTCAGTTCCTGTTACTAGTCCTTCAAAATCACCGAGGAAGGTCACAATATTAGTTGACCCCTCATATGTGGGTAACTCCATCAACTGATTCTCCACCCGTCGCACCGACCAGGTAACTCTGGTGCATCTCCTCATAGAGACTTCATGCAATCTATTTTTCCAGTTCTCTAAGGCCTCTCCTCAGTCGAATGTGTAGGAACTAGCACTCTTCCATCTCAGGTTTCCATCCGTTGTCGGGTTGATGAATATTCTTGTAAGGCAGTGACATTGTATATCTAGTCAAGATAATCACCCTATGCCTCGTTGTAGATAGGCTCAATGTATATTGTCCCTTTAATGGGTTAATGGGCGACACCACCCTCATCTCATCATCCTCGAATGATAAAATCCTTTTCTTGAAATTGATAATGGTTTCTTTTCGTCGACAATGTTAATGACTTCAAATTCTGCAAATGTGTGCAGTCCCTCAATGTCTACAGGGAATTGAATCAACCTATCAATTGGTAGGACCTTCACCTGATTTGCAAGTCACAACTCGACAGGGGACCAGTCCAAGCGCGACTTTCCCATACTCTCCCAGGTTTGTCGCGTCAAAATATTGATGTTTGACCCATATCTAAAATAATGTAATCCATGTCATATCCCCTATATATGCAGTCATTATTAACTCGCGCCCATTTTTTAATTTATTCTTAACATGGTTAACCTTCCTTCTAGGTTGCGACTATTCTGGGGTTTATTCTGTCATTTCTTGTAGTTCTGTGATAGCATATTTATCTTGAATTAGCACTAAGCAACTTGACAAAAACAAATTAAGCTTACTAAACTTTTTTTGGGATTTGATTCTAGAATAGCCGTTGGAAGCATTTAGGCATCTCCTTGACTTCAGTTGATGTCGATGGTTGTTCTTGATCCACAAACTCTAGTCGCACGTCCAAAAATAAATTGCTTCTGATTTTGAACGTTGAATGGTAATTTCTTATGCATTGGGGTTCACACTTGCGGCTACGGTTGTGGTTTTTCTTGTGGTATATCTTGATCAGCTTCGATCGCAGCACCTCCTCGTGTTATGAAATAAACGCTCAGCTCTCTTGGCTCAGATTCAATCATCTGAACATTTAATTTAGGATTTTGATTTAGATTTAGATTCTTCATAGGGTTAGGACTTGCAATGGTCTGAGCTTTCCACTTCGCAATCAATTGAGTACATTGCTCCACGGTGTGGTCCTGCTCTTTACAATATGAACATGTCTTTGTAGGATCTTGGCAATATCTAGCATAATGGCTTGGTTTTCCATAGGAATAGCATGTAACGTGACCTCTTCCTCTGCCAAATCCTCCTCCTCCTCTTCCTCTGAATTTTCTGTTAGTTTTTCAACATTAAGCTAGCATATCATTAGGATCTTTGAATTGAGAGAACAACAAGCATAGCAATCAAACACAAGAGACAATGAACACAGTGTTTTTCCTCAGAGAAAACATAAATGGAGAAAACCCTGCAACTTCCTCTGAGATAGAATCAACACCAAAGTGAAACCCAAAAACAATAAGACAATATCCCAATAGCAGTAACCTCTTTCCTCTTGCCCCAGTGTCTTTCTCTTCCTCAACTATACGCTACACTTGACTGTGTATAAGATGTGTGTTAAATAGAGATTCTAGCTCTCTATTTATACTAATCCTGACATGACTAAAACCTTACTAGGCCCGACCTCACTAAGAGAGTCTAATAACCCTAGTGCCCCAGAACTATGGGGACTTTAACCCTTAGACAATAGGAGGGTTACCCACAATAGCTTAACATGACTTGTTTACATTATTGATTCTCTTGATCAGAACATCGGGGCACGACATGACACAAGAAAATCCCGAAATAAACATAGGGTTACAATAGATGAGAAATACAAGTGAATACATTTCGAAGTTACAATTACATTAACACTCCCTCTTAACTAGGAAGGTATTCTCTCGACACAATTTTCATCACTAGTCTTCTTCTCTGGGTCTTCTCGTCATATGCATCTTCAAGTCATCTTCGTCTTTAGATCTGGATCATCACTTGATCTGGATCATCATCACTGGATCTGGACCATCACTCGATCTGGATCATCTGTAGCATCATTCCTGGATCTGGATCATCCCTTGATCTGGATCATCTATGGAGCATCATCTCTTGATCTGGATCTTTCCTTGATTTGGATAATCTCTACTAGATCATCAATACTGAATCTTCACGGGTGCTATCTCATGATTCTTCTCGTCATATGAAGTTCTACAGAGCCAGCCCTTTTTCATGTTGGATGTAAGCCTAGCCATCATGTAGGTCTTCACCCAGCACTTACATCTGATCATGTAGGAACTAATTTATAATCATATCATAAAGGCATGCCCAACACTCACATCTGACCATGTGCGAACCAATCCCACAACCCTGTCAGAAAGGCCCAACACTCACATTTAACACATGAGAGGAACCAATCCAACATGCATGTTCAAAAAGGCTCTGCACTTACATCAAACACATGTGAGGAACCAATCCAACATGCATGCTCGGAAAGGCTCTACACTTACATCTGGAACATGCAAGGAACCAATCCAACATGCATGTCTAGAATGGCCCTGCACTTACATCTGACACACATGAGGAACCAATCCAACATGCATGTTGAGAAGGGTATGCACTCACATCTGACCTGGTAGAAACCAAATCCTACACCCTTGCCAGAATGGCCCCCAGTCCCAGACTGAGCTACCTGGTAACTGACCAGGTGCCTCCATTCCCAGAATCGCAGTTGCCCTTACATCTTTCCTACTCGACAGAATGGCCAACACTCACATCTGACATGGGAGGAACTTAATCCTTTAGCCATGACAGAATGGTTCAGCCCTTACATCTAACCTACTCGTCAGAATGGCTCTCTCAGTCTTGGATTGAGTGTTCCTGGTAACTAACCAGGTACCTCCATTCCCAGAATGGCATTCAGCACTCATATCTGACATGGAAGGAACCAATCATCTTGCCATGATAGAATGGCTCAGTCCTTACATCTTACCATGGAAGGAACCAATCCTTTCACCATGTAAGAATGGCTATGGGACTCATCACTTTCCCTTGGAGGAAACCTCGATCTGGAGAACACCAAGATTCTCCCTAAAGTACTCAAACTTCACCTAGCCAATGGCTTTGTCAATACATTAGCTATATGTTCCTCTGTCGCAACATACTGGAGCTTCACTGCTCCTATCTGCACCATATCCCTAATATAGTGATACTTGATCTCGATATGCTTTGACTTGTCATGGAACACTGAATTCTCTGACAACTTCATGCAACTCTGGTTGTCACAATGTATGCAAGTAGCATCCATCTGGAGATCAAATAAATTAAACAATAGCTTCTGCAGCCATACTACCTCACAACTAGCTAGACAAGCTGTGACATACTCTGCTTCAGCTCTACTTAGTACCACACAGGATTGCTTCCTGCTAAACCAAGAGATCACACCTGATCCCATATTGAAGCAACACCCTGAAGTGCTCTTCCTATCGATAGCACTGCCTGCCCAATCTGAATCAACATAACCCTCTAGGTTAATCTTCTGATTCGCATCGTACTTGAGCCTATAATCAATTGTACCCCTCAGGTACCTCAGAATATGCTTTGCAGCAATCAAGTGAACATTTCTTGGATCTGTCAAGAACTAGCTCAAGGTGTTCATAGCAAAGCAAATATCTGGTCTCGTGTTTGTCATATACATCAAGGACCCAATCATCTGATGATACATCGTAGCATCAACCGTCTCTGATGAAGCATCACTCAATAGATTCAGGTTTGATGCCATAGGTGTGGCCATAGCCTCGCATTCCATCATCCCAAACCTCTTCAGGATCTCTACTGCATACTTCCCTTATCCTAGGGAGATTCCATCCGCATTCTGCCACACCTACATACCTAGAAAATAATGCATCATGCCCAAGTCCTTCATTTTGAACTCAGGAGCAAGCTTTCGCTTCGTATCAGCAATCAACCCATCCATACCTGTTACAAACAGATCATCTACATACAGTAGAAGCATCACTGGGTTGCCATCTTCAACCTTGTAGTAAAGGTTGG
>LPNX010277555.1:171326-204288 GCA_001517045.1 Pseudotsuga menziesii
GATCATCGCATCCTTCCATTCTTTCCGTTCTTCCGCTTCTTCATAATTGGAAGGTTCTTTATCGATAACATCACATAGTAAGGCTACATATTTGGAGCAAGATCTGATTCTCTTTCTTTCTCTGTGATTCTCTTCTGGAGCCCCATATCTTTCCGCACCTTGGATAATTTCTTGTACCCAAGCAGTTTTCCTCTTGTGAGAATTTTTCTCCTGAGGTGGATCTTCAGGTCTTTGTGGTTCTTCAAATTCTCGATCTTCTTCTTGAATTTCTTCATTCATGGTTGTATCATGAATTCTGGGAGCTTCAGATTCTTCAGGTTCTTCAGCAGGCCTCTTTCTGGATTTGTTGTAAGATATGTCTTCATCAAATGTTACATCCCTGCTAATGTCGATCTTCTTGTATCCTGGGAAGTATATTCTATAAGCCTTCGAGCTTTCAGAGTATCCAACAAATATACCCTTCTTTCCTGAAGGATCTAGTTTTGTTCTCTTCTCTTTTGGTATGTGTATGTACACTGGACAGTCAAATATTCTAAGATGGCTGACTTCTAGTCTCTTACCGGAGAAGACTTCTTCAGTAGTATTATTCTTGAGTACTCTATGTGGAGTATGGTTCTGTACATACACTGCTGTTCTGGCTGCTTCTGCCCATAGGTGCATATGAAGATCCTGATCATGAAGCATTGCTCTTGTAGCTTCCATGATAGTTCTATTCTTCCTTTCTATAACCCCATTTTGTTGTGGATTGTAAGGAGTGGACAACTCCCTCTTAATCCCTGATTCTTTACATAGCTCTTTGAATTCATTTGATGTGAATTCTCTGCCATTATCTGATCGAAAGGTCTTGATATTCTTTTCTGTGTGGTTCTCGATCAAGGCTTTGAATTCCTTGAACTTGCTAAACACTTCATCTTTGTTATTCATGAAGTAAATCCATGTCTTCCTAGAAAAGTCATCAATGAAAGAAACATAGTATACATTCCCGCTTAGTGAACTTGATGACATTGGTCTGCATACATCAGAGTGGATGATTTCAAAGATTCCTTTTGATTTGCTTTCGATACTTGGAAATGTATTCTTTGTATTCTTCCCTTTCACACATCCTTTGCAGACCCCTTGATGTTTTGCTTGAATTTATGGAAGACCTTCAACAGATTTTCTTGCAAGTGGTAGTGCTCTGTAATGTACATGTGCAAGCCTTCTATGCCATAGGTCATTTGGCTCTACTGTGTCATGGACCATAGCTTGTTCTGAATGGCCCTTCAGCTTATATAAACCTCCTTCTTGTTCTCCAATCACTATTGCATCATCAACAGTCTTTCCTCTTGGCCACATGATGACTTGACCATCTATGAATGCAACCCTCATGCCTTCCGCATCCAATGCTGATATGGATAGAATATTCTTCTTTAATCCTGGTACAAATAGAAAATCCTTCATTTTTATAGACTTTCCAGAGTCTAGCTTGTAGGAGGATTCACCACTACCTTTTATTGGATATTGGTACTCATCTCCTAGCTTCACCTTATGGGGTGAATTATGTTCGGATAGTTTCTCAAATGATTCTTTGAAACCTGTCATGTGTTTGGAAGCCCCACTATCAATAAGCCAATCTTTGCTTCCATGAGTGACAGTTCCCGTGAGAGTGGAAATCATAACATATTCACCCTCACTTGAAGAGTCTTCACTTTCTTGCTTTACTCTCTTCCTTGGAGGATCATCATCCTCAGCAGTGTGAGCATGATGTTTTCTTTAGGAGTTCTTCTTCTTCTTGGATCCATTCTTATTCATGGGATAGTGTTTAGCAAAGTGTCATATTTCATCAAATGTATAACATTTGAGTTTAGATGAACCTTTCTGATGAGAATGCTTACATTGGTGATGATGCTTTTCCCTTCTTCCTTTCTTTGAGTGTACTGTGAGAGCCTGATCTTCATTTCCCATCTTTTCTTCTTGAGCTGCTATCCGAGCTTCTTCTTGAGAGAATTATTCCCATAGTCTGTTGAACTTGACCAACTTCTTCCTAGCACAGATTCCTTGGATGAAAGAATTCCATGAACTAGGGAGGCCATTTAATGTTGTCATCACAACTTCTGCATTCTCCACTTCTTCATCTACATCTTCTAGTTGTTCTTTGATCTGGGAGACCCTTGTGAAGTATGATTGGATGGTCTCCTCACTTTGGATCTTGACATTCTTCCGTTGGTTCCTTAGATTCATCTTCCGATTGATATTCTTCCCTTCAAACAGTTTGGTTAGGGCATCAAGCATGGATTTAGGTGTCTTGAGGGAGGACACCTGTGGAATGAGGTGATCCTTGATGGAATCTGCAATAATCCTCATTTCCATAACCAACTTCTTGTTATGTAAGGCCTTGGCCTCATCTCCCTCTAGAACTGGAACCTCCTCATGGATGTAGGAGTCCAACTCATTCTCTTCCAGGACCAGGGAGATCCTATACTTCCAAGCTCGGAAGTTATCAGCTCCCTCAAGCTTTTCATCAAGCTTGGTATGATGAGACATCTTAACTGAGAACCTAAAATGGAAATACAAAAGATTTAGATCTTAACAAGTCAAGATGTTGGATCTAGATTTGAAGCTGAAATCCTGCAGTACTGGTTCAGGAGCATATTAGGGTTTTTCTTTTCCGGAGTTTTGTCCAACCAAATGCTTTGAAATTGACCCCTAATTTCAATTTTGGGGAGGAGATCAATCCAGGCCTAATTTGGTTGGGTCCAAAATTGAAAAACCTCAAAATTGGATTCTGCTTCGACAGAAAGATGCGCCCTAGGGAGGAGAGTTATTCCAGCCCAATTTTGCTGAAAATCTATGGAGAGAGATCCACAAAATAGGAAGCCCTAGTTCCCGCAACTGCACAGTGTCTTCTTCTCAGCTTAGCTCTAATACCATGTTAGTTTTTCAACACTAAGCTAGCATATCATTAGGATATTTGAACTGAGAGAACAACAAGCACAACAATCAAACACAAGAGACAATGAACATAGTGCTTTTCCTTGAAGAAACCATAAATGGATTAAACCCTGCAACTTCCTCTAAGATAGAATCAGCACTAAAGTGAAACCCAAAAATAGTAAGACAATATCCCGATAGTAGTAAGCTATTTCCTCTTTCACAGTTGTCTTTCTCTTCCTCAACTATGTGCTACACTTGAGTGTGTATAAGATGTGTGTTAAATAGAGAGTCCAACTCTCTATTTATACTAATCCCGACATGAATGAAACCCTACTAGGGATGACCTCACTAGGAGAGTCTAATAACCCTCGTTCCTCATAACTGCGGGGACTTTAACCCTTAGACAATAGGAGGGTTACCCACAATAGCTTGACATGACTTGTTTACATTATTGATTCTTCCGATCGGAACATCGGGGCATGACATGACATAAGAACATCCCAGAATAAACATCGGGTTACAATAGATGAGAAATACAAGAGAATACATTCCAAAGTTACAATTACATTAACAGTTTCCACCACCCCTTCCTTGATGGTGTGTTTGTTGTGGTGGGTATTGATTATGATAGTATTGCAGCTGATATTGGTTCTGTGGCATATACTAAGTCTAAGGCACATACTGATTATGAGGCGCATATTGATTATGAGGTGCATACTGATTTGGTGGGAAAGGCGCAGGCTGGTAGTGCACTTGTGCCTGTTCATCCTGAACCTTCCCATCATTCTTCATCAAGTAGGTGTCTACCGTATTTTCCTTCAAGAGTTGGTATGCTCTGCAATCCTTCTCTTCATTCTCCACTGACTTACAAAATTTACAGAAAAGGCTTGTTGGGGCACTTACAATATTTTGCAAGTATAGGAACTCTTCTTCGTGATGCCCTCTAGTCTAGCATATGCAGCATCATGGTAGTCCATGGGCACTCAATGGGTTTGGCGCACTCGATGAGATGTAGTTCATGTAGGTCAGATAATTATCCTTGGTGTGTCCATCCGTTCTACATTTTGTACACCATAAATATTCTTAGTATTCCTTTCCATTCTTGATATCCTGAAGCTGTATCATCAGATTATCCAGCTATGACTGAATCTACACCATTCCTGCGGCATCATCTCCAATTGTTGAGGCTTCCAGCTTCATTTCTAATTTGAGCGCTTCTGTCTGTGATTCAATCTTTTGTTGCATTAATGGGCCTCATATATGTGGTAATAGTGCGGCAATAAACCACTCTTTATGTTACACATCCTAAATTTGGAAACTTACTTTGTCCATCAAAATTTTAAGCCGTTGTTCAAAGTCTCATATGGACTCTGCCAATGATTGTTTTATCTCCTTGATCTTGGTGATACACTGCAACTCAGATTCAGGTTTTCTCAACTCACAAATCATCGCAAGTCGAATTTCTTCAAGGGTCTTCTATGGGGTCCCTAGTAATACTACACAGATCTTCATAAACCAGTCCAGTGCACGACCCCTCATATTTGTGATCATTTATTCCTTAGTCAGGTCCTCATTATGAACTAGGAAAACCATCCAAACAACTTCATAGAGGAACCAATGTTGCTCTAGATCCTCTGCTCCATTCCCATTGAATGTGGGTAATATAATATCATGCCTGGCCATTGAGTTGGCATCAAGGTTGTATGATGAATAATTTAATGGATGTGTACCCTCTTGTGCACTAGTCGTAGTACTAGCACTGTCACTATTAACAACTCTTTCAAGAGACGGGTCTCTAGACCTTACCTCTGGCGATACTCCTAGTGTGTTGTAGTTGCATCCCGATCTTGGCATCTCCACAGATTCGTCTGACTCTTCTGCTTCAGATATCAATTGATACTCTTCCTCTTCATCGCAATACCCTTTGTTTAGCCACGGCTCTTCCTCTTCATCGCAATACCCTTTGTTTAGCCACGGCTCAACTTCGTAGTCACTTTCTTCGAACAAACTAGGGATTGTCTTTCTCCTTTTTCCAAACCTAAATCTCCCTCCACTCCGTAGGAATCCAGCTTCTAGTTCAGGTTTTGTACTTCCTGGGAACATGTCAGCTCATCATTTCCCATTTTCTCTGCAGATCATTCACAACATATCCCCTCTTCTTGGATATGTGACTCAACTTTTCAATCGCAAGATACCCTTCTCATAAACAAGCATCTTTATCCATGTACTTATAGACAACAAGTATCTTCATCGAGGTCCTTAGAAAAAATTTCTTTCAGCCTCACTATATGAGGTTATCATTCTCTACTGCAGAATCAGTAATATACCCTTGCAAAATACTGTCGACCCAAAAATCAATAGCTTTAGATACAGGGTTATTCACACTGGATACCTCATGAACCAACTGATCACTCCACTCAATAGCTTCTCTTCTATGGAAATTTGTCTGCCAAGTTTCCAATATTGACAACAACTCATACAACACAATGGGAAACTCTGCAAAGAAGATCTTATGAATATCAGAGTATATGTATCGGTCTAACCAGTTTTCTGTGCTCAACCGTGATCCTGCGCTCTCTTCTTGGGAAATGGTTAGCGTCTTAGACTCTAGCCAATACTCTATTTCCATCTTTGTCACATGCCACAACGTTTCCCTCAAATCAATTGATTGGTCCTGGCAACGGAACCATTTGTTGGCCTCTTTTCCTTACTTATGCGAACCAGGTTCAACAACAACACAAAACCAACAAAACACCCAAAGACATCGGCCGGACGAAGCAAGCTCAATCGATAACACCCACGATGTAGACGTAGTCTCACCCGAGATATATTAATGTGTAAGTGCCAGAACCATGTTTCTGCAGTTGGAGAGGGATTACAGTCCCTTGGCATGTGGACAAGGCACTCGACAAAGATGGAGGGATGGATTCTTTCACTACTTGACAGTGGCGTAACAGTGCGACATAGCCAGCGTGCGACACTACTTTATCCTTGCAAACTTAACAACTGGTGCAAATATGCGACACAGTTGATTCCTTGAACGTAAATGACAATGCCGCAACAGTATTATAACTTAACAATATTTTAACAGGAGTAATACATAGTGCTCGACAATGCATTTGACACTCATTCATTTACCACATTCATTGAAATTGTGACAATCATTCACACAATAACTATAAATAATGGAATATGATCAATCATTCAACATTGAAAATTAAACATTAAACCATTCACATTCACCATTAAACACAGGAAATAACGTGGAAACCCATCTAGGAAAAACCACCAACGTGCTCTTCATCTGGCATGAGAAATATAGGTATCACCTTGCAGTCTATGACTTACAAACTGTTTTAAGATATGTCTTTTATCTCAACTCTTCTTTCTCTCTTTCTCTCTGGTTTATTCTTTTATCTACTGCTATTGATCTGTACACAACCTGGATCGACTCTTCTACTCTACTATCTGCGCACTCGACAACATATTAACTCCTACAAAATGGTCTGCACACTCAGCTGCAAATCCATGGCTCAACGTCCTTCTACTATTAGACTCCTCTCTGATATTTTACAATACTTCTACTCTTACTAACTCTTAATGAGGCTAACCCTTATACAGAGTGGGTTCCTCTAATTTATAGTGTTTACAAGACCACGCAGGGTCGACTGAGTACAGCTCAGTTATTACAGACTTAAATAGCTACAAAATATATTTCATTACATTAATTTCAGCCCATACCTAGCCACAAATTCATGAATTTGATTAACCATATCCCTAACTAGCCATGAAAACGTCTTTCATCCAATCTGTACAGATCATAATTAGCTGCAAAATTGTCCTTTAGTCTTCCGTCGGCTCCTCATTCTGCTATCTTCCTTGACTTGCACTTGTTCAGCCTTAACTCTTTTACCTACCAATGTTCCATTGACTCAAGTCTACCTTTCCTCGTCACAACGATCCTTGTCACAACTTCCTCTGCTTTGCACTTGCACTTCTTTCTTTACCTGCCTTTCTTCCTCGTGCACGTATTTTTCATGTCTTGCGCTTGCACATCGGATTCTTCCTTGTGCACTTTTCCTGGCCCAATAGGAACCTCCACAAAGAGTTAGTTGGCTCAATGTGGCAAACAAAAATAACTCTACCTTGCATGAGCATCCTTAGACACCACACTTACTTATATGGACTTTATCACACTTGTTTATAACAGGATTTGAAAATTTCCCTAAAATTAAACAACAACTATTGTTTTGTATGATGAAGATTGATAGTCATTATTTGGATGCTTATCCCAATAAATCCTAACATAACTAAAAAAAAAATTGTGACCTCTTTGATAGAGGATATTATTTGGTTGGGAATACATGCAAATTGATTTTAAAAGGGTTCGATTTTAATTAATGGTGTGACAAGGGAGGTATTCTAAACCTCCAATTTTCTAATTCATCAAGATCACTTGTGAGTGCAAGATGAAGAGAATACTAAAAATGAAAAGAGTTTTTAGGTACATGTTGGGCCTAGGGACAGTAGGGAAGAATTCATGCATAATTATTCCTAAGTATGGAAAAGAACATAAAGGAGAAGAGGAATGAGCTACGACTGAGGAAGCAACATAAAGCATAAGGGGAAGGATGTTGTGACAAAGGAAGTAAAAGAGAACAAGAAGAGAAGGCGTTGGAAGAGGAAGTTGCGCCAGATAAGTAAGATGCGACAGAAGGATAGAATGTGAGACGAGATGGCATGACAAAATATCAGCAGAAGTAGGCATGGAAATAGTGCGACGGTCAGAAAACAACAGTAAGGCATAATGTTGAGAAAGCAACAGGCCTTAACGAGTGTGGGTATGAGCTCGAATGGAGTTGATGAAAACCACACACGTGAAGGCATCTTTGTAAATTAGGATGATAGTGCCTCCCATTATGTGTTTCTAGAATAGGAAAGACAACATGTTTGCTAGATATAGTAAGTCGACTGAGACAGCGATAGAAAATGAGTCTGTAATGAGTCTGTGTCGAGTCGGTATTGAGTCTGTATGAAGCATGTATGGGACCTATTACTAGTACATGTGGAAATTTTTCCCACGGGAAATCATTTCTATTGAAACACTTTTGTGTTGCTATAGCGACAAACATGACCCCTTCTTTTCATGGGAAAATTTTCTTCGTTGTAGCAACACTCGCCACAGTTCGTCGCAATAGCGACAGAAAATACATGGAATTTGTTTTGTTCAAAACATGAATTTTTGTCGCAATAGCGATGAACATTCATTGGTGTAGCAACGAAGATTTTGGCGCTATAGCGACGGACTACAATATTAAAAAATTAAATAAATGACGGTCTAGTGACGAAGCTTTAATCACTATAGCGACGGAGTGCAATATTTTAAAAATAAAAAACAATGGTCTTGTGATGAACATTCATTGGTGTAACGATGAAAGCTTCGTCTCTATAGCGACAGAGTGCAATAATTTAAAACAATGGTCTTCCGGAGAACATTCGTTGGCGTAGCGACAAAGCTTTTGGTTGCTATAGCGACAGAGTGCAATAATTTAAAAAAAACAATGGTGTTGCTGCTACCTTCTGTTGGTTTTGCGACGAAATCCCGTTGCTATAGTGACACAATACCTAGCAAGTTCCGACGAACTTCCCATACTAGCGACGAAAATGTCCGTCGCTAGCATAGCAAGTTCGTCGGAACTTGATAGGTATGTTCGTCGCTATAGCGGTGGGGTTGTCTATTTTTTTTTAAATAATACAATACACATACAATATTGATTCAAATTTTAAAGGCGAATTTGATATAGAAAATATGTAAAATAAATACTCAACATTCCTGAAAAATACAGATTTTCTCTTTGTTTGACTTTCAAGCAAATATTGTCCACCTTATATAGAAGTGTAGTTTTCTTGTATTTTGTTGTTACCTAAAATATGCCTTCCCTTATTTATGTATATGCCATCATATCATATCTCCAATATATATTGTGTGTTTTGTATGCATGCAAGCTTGGGTTCCTTGCTTCCTTCTCATTTTTTGGAATAAATTGTATTAAAGGCGTGGTAGATTAAGTGACAAGTCACTTGCTTGTGCTCCATAGGGATGTTGTTTGTGAACATTAGCTACACATTAATTGTCTCCATTGCAGTATGTGCCAGTGGAAAAATGGCCTTTTTGTTTGAAAGGAAAGATTACAAGTTGCTACTATTATATGATGAAGCGTAACCACACACAAGCTAGTCTAATTCAACATTGATTATTCGATCTAAGCCAACCATAAATTTTTACGTATTGATGTATATCTACTTGAAATACATGTAATCATGTACAAGGAACTCTAGAAAGACCTATAAGATCTTTTAACATAGGTTTGTCATACAATTATGAGAATATATCATACTTTTCCTTCTTTGGTTTGAGTTCTTTTTTGTTGCTATTTATTGTGATTGTTTTTAAGTGGGGAGGAGGCAGGAAAAGGAATTAAACAATGCAATAATACAGATAAAAGGAAGCATGTGGGTTTGTTTTATAACGGTAGTAGGTGTGCATAGATGGTTTATTTTTTAGTTTTCAACTCTAAGAGAATGATGTGTGGGAGAATAGCTTCTTAAGGAAGGTTGCTACATGATGGATGTATTTCTGGGGCTTGGAATGTTTTCAAACTTAGAAGACTCTGGCCACATGATACAGATCTCCCCCCAAGTTTCAGTTGGGTTTCAGTTTGCGATTTCTTTGTTTTTGTACAAAGGTGTATTTGAATGTGAACAAGCACATTTTTTTTACACAAAATTGAAATATGGTAGATTCCCATAACCAATTTTGTCACTGTCTATTTGAGTAACGTGTCAAGTAATTTATGTGGTGCACTATTGCTCTCGTTTACTATGGTAGCAACGACAATCTAAAATTCTAAATTGGTTCCTCGAATTACAAAACAAAGAAAATTGCCGACCCCAAACATACATCAAAAATAGAAAGAGTAGTACAAAACACACGTTAAAGCATTGGGAATCGCCTCAAGGAACTACCATTTAATTAATGGAGTTTGTCCAATTTAATATTCTCGGTTTTAAGAGTATTTCAGGTACCACCTTTATGATGGTTTTTTATGTCAGAAACCAGGCTACTCATGCAAAAGTATTAACATTCTAGCAATATATTATGGAGTATCCACTACTGAGAAAGGTCTGTAACAGTTCTTGAATCAAAATGACCAATTAATAAACATAAAAGCAACACATAGGATGATTTCGTTGTCATCTTGCTATAGCCATGCCATTGATCTCTCGTAAGCAACAAGTCGACCCATGCTTCAAAGGTGAATTCCAGCTGGCATGTATGCAAATCCCTGCAATCAGGAGGGAATAATGTTTTCAGTGTACACTATCATATTCATGATATTTTTTAGATCCAACATTTATAGAAGGAGATTTTAAAGATGAAATTGAAAATAGCGCCTATAGGTGATTTCTTACATGTTGCATCACAGTTGTATGTCATACAAAGAGTACATAGAACTATGATAAAAACTAGGCTAACATCAGCATTGACCAGAATTTATCAGACCAGTAAGAGTTAATGTGTTCGTTTTCCCAGGAACTATCCTTGAAAGAGTTTTATAAAAATCAATGCACATCTAATTTTATTTGAAAGCAATTTCTTCATATTTCAAAGTTAATTATGTCATACCAGTCATGTGCATAATTGTACCATAATATATTTCATATTCAAATTCATTTTGTAAGGTCTTAAAAATGTTCTATTAAGGACTTCGGCTTGTGAATAAATCCAACAGTGATGAGACTTGGTCATAGTTGGCTTAGTAAATGATGTCTTATATTTGTATAATTATAGTTTATATATATCACCTTTATCTGCTAACAGTTGTAAATGTATCATGCGAAACTTAGTCAAAGATGATGTCTAACCTACATGTTAGATTTTTATCTATTTAGCTCAGATAGCTCTCCACAGCATCGGAGCACAGACAGTTAGCAGAGAGGTCACTTTCAGCCTTTCCTTAGCAGTCATTAATAGGTTTAATGAAGGTGCAGTAAACAAAGATGCAGACTGTTGTTTGGTAGAGGGCACATGCATGCTTATGTTTTGTTTACTGTGAAAATGGATGATGATCACTGGAGCCTTATAACCACTTTTAATCAATTAATACAATCTTACCTTCATAGCAAGCAAGCTATTCATCTCAAAATATGTGAGTGTCAATGGGGTAGTGGTTCAGTAGTAAAGACGGTGGCAATTTCATACCACCCATCAAGGTTTACATATCTCCAATATAGGATTCCTCTCATACGTTGTTTAAGTTCTATCCATACTTCAATATCACGTTATAGAGAAAGTGCTAGGATTACTAAATTCACTCTTCTATGATTACTAAATTCAGTCTTCTATTCCTGGCATATCTTGGTGTTCTTTTCCATTTGCAGTAGTCCATTTCCATTTCTACCCAAGCACTAGTGAATATTTCATCTTATGATTGCTTGATCTTTGATGTATCCTTGTTTGGCTTAGAGCAAATACAAGGGAATACCTCTTGGTGTTGATGAGATGATGCAATGGTTGCATTGGCTATATGATTTTACTTACCATGTGCATCTTCCTATATTTAGTGTAGGGTAGGAATAATGAGCTCAACATTCCGAGCATTAGGTTTTCATTTATGCTATGTTTCCCTTTGGAATCTCGGCTTGTGCCTTATTTGTAGAGCCTCTCGAGAGTGATTAGTTAGATAGGAACACACTTAAGTTTTCTTTGTAATAAATCTGAAGTGGACTAGAATGTTCTTGATT
This sequence comes from Pseudotsuga menziesii, assembly GCA_001517045.1. Taxonomy (NCBI): domain Eukaryota; kingdom Viridiplantae; phylum Streptophyta; class Pinopsida; order Pinales; family Pinaceae; genus Pseudotsuga; species Pseudotsuga menziesii. The sequence goes on from LPNX010277555.1 coordinate 183,045, forward strand.
ATATGTTGAGGGTGATAGAGATAGATTTGTGAAAGTTTGGATCCACAACCCATCTCCAACTTTCCTCTTATTGGTAGGGACATAATGCACAACAGAAGCCCTCTAATATTTTGAAGTTCTCTTGCACCCTACAAGACTGTGTAGTCCCCACATGGAGATAGTTGTTACTACCTGAAATTGCAATAATCTTTTTTCCATTTTCGTGGCATTATTCTCAATTGTACTGTGAGGAGCCTGTGAACTTTGGGAGCTTGCTACGAGTCATGAATGCTAATATAGTCTTGTACATCAAGCTTGGGAGAGATGAGATCTACATATTTTCCTTTTTGTTTCTAATGTTATGGTGTGTTAATTTTTCTGATCTCGGGCCTAAATAAAACAATTCCTAGTGTTTTTCCTCGCTTCAAATTTAATTTTCATCCCACTGATTATTTTGCATTGTTGAGATCTACTAACAGAAAATTACAGCGAAATAAAAAATAGGAAACATATCACAAAACAAATACAAATTTATGCCCCTTAAAATCATATTTTCATTAATTAAATTCCAATCTTACAAGGTATCCATTACTGGGGAAATGGCCTTAAAAATTACATAGCAAACCTGAAAAAATCTGTCCTTTAGAAGACCAAATTCCTTTGCAAATATGATCTGGAAATGTTAAGCAAAATCTTACAAAAACCCAAAACATTGTTTGCAAAATAGTCTTGCTTCCCTATCCACACGACTGTATGGACTATACGGATTCGTACTATACGGTCCTGCATGGAGTATTCCATACGATTGTATGGAATGTACGAATCCGTACTATACGACTACAAAAGAGTATTCAACTGCTAAGTCTACAGATAAAGAAGCAGAAGCAAGAGGAGCAAATACAGATCCTATCTGATGATGATCAACTGGATATCAATTGATAGAGTTTGACTGTCTCTAATTCACGTGTGTCTGAAGGACTCTCGATGCTGCTCAGAAAAACCAACATCTAGCAACCAACATAACACCAACGGTATGCATATTTCAGTTCAAGTAAATGCAAAACTTTATCATTATTATTTTATGTACTAACAAGATTTTTATTATTAGTTAGCATATGCCATCATAATCCGAGGAAACTTATGGGCAGTGGGCATAGGGAAAAAGTATTTTATAGCAAAACAAGATGAGAAAACATACTCTTTTAGATAATTTTGTTTTCTACACTAGCCTCGTTTTTCTTGTTAGTGCTCACTTTGACAAAACAAATAGATTTTGAGTTACGTGTATGGAATTATGAAAGGCATTCACAAAACCACAACCAGGCAACAGAGAAATATTCCCTTGATATCAGTGAAACTTGATTTAAAATACACATAGTTGAGAACATCGTAGAAAAATGAAATACACCATCAAACTTTAATGTGCTAGAGATGGATAGATGGTCAATATAGCCAAAGGATAAGGATTTGATGCTCCAAAGGTTGAGAAAATATCACAATTCCATCAATTGACCTATCTAGGATGCACTTCCATTCAATTCTTTTCAGCAGTTCATTAGTAGCATCTCTACTAGAATTAAATATAATTTCCAGGTTTCATCTTGAAGGGAACAGATCAATACCTTATAGACAACAGTTAAAAATATCTACAATACATGTAAGTAATCCATCTTAATACAAAATTATTTGAAAAAGTTCAGCTCTAAATACAGGACACATACACAAGCATGTACACAAAAAATTCATTAAAGCTTGAGAGTAGAACATAAAGAAAATCCTATTGTGTTAATTACAATGGATTATTGAGTATACAAAAATCGAATAGAAGGCAAGAAATTAAACCTAAATGTTTGTGATACTGGGATATGCCAGCTTTCTCGACTCCTGAAATTACAACACAAACTTGTAGCCTTCGGTTGTTGCAGTTGAAACCTGATCAGTAGCATCATTATGCTTGATATCAGCTAATATTGCATTCAGCTTCTCTTCCTCAAATGTAAAATAAATAGGGTAAGGTATATTATTATGAATTAGAAATAGTTCTAGCTCAACAAATATTCTCTTTCAATTTCCATCTGATTCATCAACATCATCTGTCAAAATCTTCCAATTGAACTTTTAATGTTGAGCAGTGAACCTATTTCAAGCAATTGCACATTTGATAGCATAAAAATAACTCAACATCTAAATATCAAACAAAGATCTGAATGTTTGCGGGAACGTCCACAAGATAGAGCAGAAAGAAAACCCCCACAAAGATGTCGTCAAAGAATACAATAGTCAATGTTCAAAAACATAGTGCATAGACTCGGTAGATATAACCAGGGTAATGAAATTATAAAAATTTTCTCAGGAAAAACTAACCAAGGCATGCATTGCAACAATTAAATGTGAATGAGTCTAAAGAAAAGACAACAGTAAGAGACGAAGTAGATATCATTGTAACAAAGATGTCATGAAGATTCATCGAACATTTAACCTAAGGAAGAGAAGCACTCATAATGTCTCAGAAATAATGTCTGAGAGCACTTCATGCAAAACCATCCAAAATGTACGATAAATGGTCACTCAAGTTTTCAAAGTAGTCAAGTGCTTAGGAAGATTCCTTAAAATCCAAAACCAAAAGACTCAAAGAGTCAAAATTCATGGGCAATTGATGGAAGTTGAATAAATTTTGGTTCTAACCAAATCTGCCGCATGTAAACAATAAGAACCTTAACAAACATTTGAAATTCATGACTTGGGGCATGGAGAAATAAACAATTTCTTGGAAATTAGATGCTGGAAATGGCCAAACGCAAATGGTGATTCCAGATCATGTGTATCATTAAGGACCCTGGATATATGGATATATGCAATTTGGTCACTAGCAATGAAAATGTTTGTCTGGCCAAGTACCTTGGTGTTGAGCCTGGCACCAGCTCAATAGTTGTAAATAAATAAATAAGATAATATATTCCTACCTCATAACAGGAATTACAAAGAAGTAATTGCCCCTAAATTTGTAGATAGAAACCGCCTACCTTGAAGATGTGAAAAAATACCTAAGAAATTCACAACTTTGATGCAACACATATCCAGGTTTCTCTCCTAAAGAACCAACAAGCATAACAGTTGGTTACCCAGATGGCTTCATGGATGGGACTTAACCCATATCCAATCTTTGGATCAAGTTTTTAATGAAGGGACATTTGAGGGGATGTTCAATGATGGTTTCCTAAAACTTCATAATCCATGTATTTGTAACACATAACATTTTCATTTTTCATTCAAATAAATCATGTATTCTATCAAGCAATACATCACTAAAAACAAAAGGTAGAACTCTAACTAAACTAGTGTTGATGTTTATCATATAAAAATCGAATTCCATGGTCAATTTGTAAACACATAGAATTCCCTTCTGAGTCTATCAAATGCCCAGAACAACATGGACCAGTCAAAATGTCACCAGACACAAATTTGACATATGCATATATGATCTAGATGAATTCAACAATTAACTGAAAGGAAAAAATATCAATCCAACTTCAATATAAATAGTAATACTAAGTATAAATTAATGGAGGTATTAATTCAATGCCAAATTTGATCAGTTTATCCTTGGTTCTATGTAGGATCAAATAACCATTAATTTCAATAATTTAAGATTCACAAGTTAGCATCAAGAACAAGTTAGAAACTGGAGAAAAGGACCCCTGAATTCCAACATCCATTATATTGGTTTGGGGTGTTGACCTAGATGCTAAACATTGTCCTATTGCTTGTTTCTAACCAGCAGGAGATGAAATTGAACCTACCCACCCTTAAAAAGAATACTCCCTACCTTAAAAATAATGATATTTAGGAACTTTACCACAACTACCCACATCATGTACACCTCTTCAAAATTGGATACACCTATGTAATGTGCCAAAAAGTTATCTTACTGTTGATTCATTTTCTCAGAGTTGTCAATTACCATGATTTGTTGTTGGTTTATAATTTTTTTCTATTGTTGAGAGGGTGGGACAGTCCCTAAATTGTGTCCATAACTGTTGTCTCTGTCCATATTCATACCCAACAATCTCATGAATTAACCCAAACCTGATTCAATAATCCCTAACAATAATTCATTCTTACCAGAACTGACCCATACATGAATATGAGGCCTCTTATTAATGCTTTCACCAAACAAACTGACTCATAGTTGAGTTTTAAGGTCAGAAATAAGACCAAAACTGATTTTGAAGCTAATATAAGGTAAAATCATGCTTCGTACTTCTTGGGAAAATTCATGCTTCATGCTTCAGAAGCAACCACATTTCCTCCTCCAGACTTTTGTTGGGGTTCCTTTCTCTTGTTCTCAACTAACTCCATCACTTCCCTAGATGAAATATTAGAGTCAACAAAGGTATTTGGAAATAGCTTGTTCTCACAATGAAATGAGACAGACATACATTCTCTCTGACAAGGCCTTGTCCAAACCCTGTAACATTCTCATTTTCTGCTAGAGACATCCCTTTATTCTATGCTTGTAGAACTTCAACCACTAGCCAAGGATGCTTACTATGCCTACTGAAGGCCCAGTACAATCGACCTATGCCATCATTGCCCAGAAATTCTCTTCATACACTAACTTTTGAGAGTTGAGCCTCTAGACTGGTGATATTTTCTTGCACTTGGATGGAACTAATGTACTCTTGTATTCCACACTCATCCCAACCCATTTTCTCTTGGCATTTAAAAGAAGGGTGAGATCGAGAATTTACTAGAGTTAGGGATATTGAAGACTTGTTCCTTGATAATTTGAAAATAATATGCTAGAGGTATATGATTGCAATCCTTGGTTCCCTCAAAACATTCCACCACATAATTTATAAGCCTAAGTTGTCAAACAACCAAAGAAAACTATATAACAGGTAATGTAAGACACGCGCATTACAAAAAAACAAATATCTATGGCAATTACACAAGCACTCTAACACTATTGTGATTGAGCTATTATGCATAAGAAATTTACTTACACTGAGAAAGAGTTACCATGTCACTGGTGTTCATGATGACTAGTCTGAATTTTGATGTGAGGTGGTATGCATATCTCAGTGCAACATATTTTCAGCCACTATTGGAGGTAAAAAAACTACAAAACTTGCTTCCTACAAGAGTTCAACTATGTATATTTCCATAAACATTGCACAATAATTAGGCTCAACAATAACTTAATAAAAACAAGTGCTGAAAAGACTAACTTCACTACAATAATAGAGTGATCAAGATGAAGAAGTAGATTGGGATGATTGAAAGAAATGAGACATGTAAATCTTGTTTTTTAACTGTAATTGCTCATTATTTTGGTTCAATACCTTCTTCAAAGCATAGATTCCATTCTCTGAAACCACAATAAAACTTAATCTAAGAAATATTCACATTTAAATGGTAGTACTAGAATATTATACATACTTTAAGAAAATATTTCATTTCAAACTAGGACCATGGTGTGTCAAGGCTAAGCTCTTTCATTCCTTATTTAGTGACTTGAATTGAAAGGGTACATTATAGAAAGAAATGAGCCGAGTTCTCTTCATTTTCATTGCAAAGAAGACACCAAGACAGACCTAAGATGAATTTCTTGCAATTGTAATTTTGTGATAAGCCATTAACTAGAATAATAAAAATGGTCTTTGGAATGTATACTGATGACCAATATTTGTTCCATTTGGGATACAAGGCATTTTTTGGGATCCTTTGATTGTGAAAAGAGTATATCCTTCTTTAGTTGTGTAATGTCCTACAGATTTCAAAGGTGGGGAAGTCCTCTCTGTCCAAATTTATTGGATCTGATCCTTTTAAGTTTTAACCGAGCCACATTCTCATCTACATGCTTGGGTAGAACATAGAACTTATTCTCATACTTTCTTTATTTCCTCTAGGTCCAAAGCTCTAACTGAGCAATGACCTATAGAAAAAAGTAGAGATTATGCACCATAAATGGATGGATGTAACAGTGGATCATACACAACAATATAATCAAGGGGTTGGAAACTGGAATAAATGATATATTGTTGTCATGGTTAGAGTCATTATATCTTTCAACCACTTACCAAAGTCATTTTTTTCTTTTTTTGTTGGCATCAACGTATGTGAGCTTCTTGGTTTTTTGTTAGTATACAAAATGTTATCCTAATTAGATTTATAGCACTTATTCTTTGACTAGTTTTTTTTTTCATTGGCATTATGTTAATTTTCACATTGGTCACCGAAATAGTTGACACATATTTTAGCACATACTTCTACTCATTATTCTACACAAACCTACAGATAGTCCTAAGTGCATCCACAAAAAAATCTAGTGTAGTTTTATAAGTAGTGTTAATCTGATGGAGAGTGAGGAAATCATAGTAGTGTTAATTTGATGGAGAGTGAGGAAATCATGGATAATTTTAATGGCTGAGATTGAATTTAAATGCCAATATTTCACATGATGAGTGTGACACCAATTCCAAAAGTGATTCTTAAAAACATGCCCTTAGGAGATGCACTACATAATGTGTACTTCCTTTGGCTTATATGCCAATATCTGAGGGTATATATTCTACTAAATTAGTGTAGGAATTGCATATAGCCTCAACCTATGTATAACAATGTGCCATTCACATGGGATGGAAGAGAGAAATATAAATCTTGGTGAAGGAACCAAATTCATACCTAGTTTTGTTGCTTTCCCTTGTGATATTATAGTAAATAATGGTATTCGGGCTTTTCTCTTTGAATTTGTATTAAAAAGGGATAGTATGATGAAACATGGAAAGGAATCACAAAACATCTAAGCATAGGGAATTCCATTCCATGCAAAATTCCAGTCCCCTCCTCTTAAGTATGGATACAAGAAGGATGACCCATTTAGAGAGCAATATTTAATAAGGTTAAGGAGATAATGGCACTAAATAGTAGTACATGATGCATGTATATGATAATCATCTATATATCTTAGCCAATCCGATTTTGAAATGTGCGCAAGATATATTGACACCAATAATGTACATGATATTTTACAAATTCATCCAACTTTGAAATCATAAGGGAGATGGTGGTCCAATCTACAATCACACCATTCCAAGGGAGCCTGCAAATAGTATAAGAAAAGCACTTCAAGGAGTCATTACCTTTAATAGGAACTACATTTAGGGTGGCATAGCGACCAGAAAGTTCCCAAAGAGATAGAGTTTACAAGAAAGCCTAGGTGATTAGGCTCCTATAAAAAAATAAGTGAATGATATGGCAGTATCATAGGAAATCTATTTTAGTGCTTGTTGTAGTGTTTAAGATACATATGAGTAATAGTGATTCACTATTATATCATGCCTAAGAATAACAGTTAGTAGGAATGGTCATGACAAATAAGGTCGTGTTAGAATATTGTGTGTATGAGAGATATCTCACAGTGAAAGCATATTATAATTAAATTTAATTATAACAATTAAACTTTTAATATTGAAAGTCATCACTATTCTTACCAAAATCCAAATACATATGATAACATGTTTATAGATGAAAACCACAATGCAAGATGATAAATATAACCAAAGGGACAAACTTATCCATTGATTTTAATTACTATCTTACTCTGAAATCAACAAAGAAAAAAAACAAAAGTGGGATGTTACAGACGTACTAAACTATAGCCTACTATTTTTTACTTATCATATATTGAAAGTTGTGTGCAATTCATGGACATCTAGAGCATCATCCAAATTAAAGTTTTATTTGTAATTTGTATTTTACTTGAATAAATTAAAGTAACTCAATATTTATAGAAACTTTGTGACAATATGTATGGAAAATCTACAGGAAAAGTATTACAATAGCCCTTACGAAACATCATTCACCATATGTGTCACATGCCCCAATTTGCAAAAACAATTTTAGAATATTTGAGGAACATTGTCTTAAATTTTATGCTAAGTTGTAATTGATGACCCAGTGGGGTCAAGAATATTTAATATAAATTCAGAATATTTTATTTATAAATAAATAAATGAGGAGACAACAGCTTAGGGAATCTGTTAAAAGAGTGTTTACTGGTTAATTGGTGGAGGAGATAGTGTGGAGAGCAAACTGACAAGTGGCAGCATCCTCAAACCACTCCCAACTGTTGCAGGTGGAAAATTCCCTATATGTGTGGTCATGATTCCCCAAGAAAGTGGAATCAGAGCAGGTGGCTCATTTAATGAAAACTGACCCAGAATACCTAGGCATCTCTATAAAATTTCCCATTGAAGAGAGTTGAGGTTGCTCATTCTAAATAAGTGATCATTCTGGGTGAATGAATTTACTCAAGATAAATTCAATGGAGGGGAGTCTAGATTGTGTTTGAGGGTATTAACTGCTGAAATTGATCTAGTTGCAGCTTCTAAACTGAAGATCATACTGCTGACAGTAGATTTCGATTACTGAGGTAATTGGACCAGTCAGGTGACAGAGGTTTTATAGTTGCATTCTCCACCCAGTTCTTAGTCAAGAAGACCAGGAACAAGCTCGGGGGTCCTGAGGAAGCGTTGTTTGAACGCTCTCCAGGAGTTTGGTTGGGAGGAACAACCTCCTTAAGTTGTTGTCGTCTTGTCCTCAACAGGTTCTATTTTATTTTACTATCTTTAGTTAAGTAATTCATAGTTATCTTGTTAGATTTTTATCATTCAAGATAGCATTATGATCTTAGGATCTTTTAACTGAAATAATAACAAGCACAACAATAAAACATAAGCACAACAGAAGAGACAAGAGACACAAACAATTTTCCTCGAGGAAACCATAAAGGAGAAAACCCCACAACTTCCTCAGAGATAGAATCAGCACCAAAGGTAAAACCGGAAAACAGTAAGATGATCTCCGACAGCAGCAGTCTCTCTCTCTTACACTGAGAGAGCTTCTCCTCTCTCACTCATACGCCCCAATAAGTGAGTGTGTGTGTATGAGTATGATAAATAGAGAGGCTCTCACTCTCTATATTCTTCCATTCACTTGGAACCCACTCCAACATGTCAGCCTCACTTAACAATTACTAACTAGAGACGACATCTCTAGGATTGTCTAATAACCCTAGTGCCCCACCACTTGTGGGGAATTCGCCTCCTCCGACCAATAGGAGGGTAACACAATGGTGGGGACTATTGCCCTGACTTACAATGACTCACGTAGGGTCGACTTCACTAGGATAGTCTAATAACCCAAGGGCCCCACAACTGTGGGGACTTTAACCCTTGACCAATAGGAGGGTTACCCACAATGACTTGACATGACTTTCTCATTATAAAAACTTCCCGGAATAAACATTGGGGTATGACATAAGAAATACGAATGAATACATTCTGAAGTTACAATTACATCAACACTCCCTCTTAACTAGGAAGGTATTCTCTTGACATAATTTATCATCACAAGTCTTCTTCTTTGTATCATCTGGATCATCATTTAGTTCTCATCATCTTCATCTTCAAGTCATCTTCATCTGGATCTAGATCATCACCCGATTTGGATCATCATCACTGGATCTGGATCATCATCACTGGATCTGGATCATCACTGGACATCATCACTAGATCTATATCATCACTCGATCTGGATCAACACTGCTGGATCATCTTCACTGGATCTGGATCATCAGTTGATCTGGATCATCACTACTGGATCATCTTCACTGGATCTAGATCATCACAGGTGCTATCTCATGATTATTCTCATCACAGGAAGTTCTACAGAGCCATCCCTTTTTCATGTTGGTTGTAGGTCTAGCCATCATGTAGGCCTTCTTCAGTGCTTATATCTGACCTACTCATCAAAATGGCCCGCCCAACACTTACATTTGACCTACTCATCTGAAAGGCATGCCCAGCACTCACATCTGATCATGTAGGAGCCTACAATCACATCAGAAAGGCCTAGCACTCACATTCACCAGCATGATAGGACATCACTATCATCTGTGAAAAGGATTTAGCACTTACATCTGACCTACTCATCAGAAAGGCACAACACTCACATCCATCCAGGCGGGAACACAGCCTGCACACAATGATGGAAGAGTTCTATACTCCCATCCAGGAGGGAACACATCCTGCTCACAATGATGGAAGATTTCCACACTTTCATCCAGGTCGGAGCCACATCCTACTCACAATGATGGAAGATCTTTGTTCTTCCACCCAAGCCGGAACCACATCCTGCTCACAATGATGAAATATTTCTGCACTTACATTCATCCAGGAGGGAACACATCCTTCTCACAATGATGAAAAGGATCTGCACTTACATCCATCTAGGAGGGAACACATCTTGCTCAAAATGATGAAAAGGCTCTGCACTTACATCCATCCAGGTGGGAACACATCCTACTCACAATGATGAAAAGGCTCTGCACTTACATCCATCTAGGAAAGAACACATCCTGCTCACAATGATGGAAGGGCTTGCTCTCATATCTGATCTTGTAGGAACCAATCCTACAGTCCCATCAGAATGGCCCCCAGTCCTCGACTAAGCTACCTGGTAACTAACCAGGTTCCTCCATTCTCCTCGATAATAGCAGTTGCCCTTACATCCAAATTGCTCGTCGGAATGGCCAAAACTCACATCTGACATGGAAGGAACTTAATCCTTTAGCCATGACAGAATGGTTCAGCCCTTACATCTAATCAAGCGGGAACACATCCCTCTATCACATCAGAATGGCTTCTCAGTCCTAGACTGAGTTTTCCTGGTACCTCACCAGGTAGCTCCATTCAAAGAATGGCAATTTCCCTTACATCTATCCTACTTGATAGAATGGACAGCACTCATATCTGACATGGAAGGAACCAATCCTCTCACCATGACATAATGGCTTAGCCCTTACATTTGACCATGGAAGGAACCAATCCTCTCACCATGATAGAAAGGATATGGGACTCATCACTTTCCCTTGGAGGAAACCTTGATCTGGAGAACACCAAGCTTCTCCTTGAATTACTCGAACTTCACTCTGGCCAATGGCTTCATCAACACATCAGCTATCCGTTCCTCCATCGCAACATACTGGAGCTTCACTGCTCCCCTCTGCACCATATCCCTGATATAGTGATACTTGATATCGATATGCTTTGACATGTCATGGAACACTGGATTTTCTGACAACTTCACGCAACTCTGGTTGTCATAATGTATACAAGTAGCATCCATCCGGAGATCAAATAAATCAAACAGTAGATTCCGTAGCCATACTGCCTCACAACTATCTGAACAAGTCGTGACATACTCTGCTTCAGGTGTACTCAGTGCCACACAGGATTGCTTCCTGCTAAACCAACAGATCACACCTAATCCCATACTGAAGCAACACCCTGAAGTGCTCTTCCTATCGATGGCACTGCCTGCCCAATTTGAATCAACATAACCCTCCAGGTTAATCTTTTTTATTTGCATCGTACTTGAGCCCATAATCAACTGTACCTCTCAGGTACCTCAGAATATGCTTTGCAGCAATCAAGTGAGCATTTCTTGGATCTGTCAAGAACTGGCTCAAGGTGTTCACAGCAAAGCAAATATCTAGTCTCGTATTTTTCAGGTACATCAAGGACCCAATCATCTGACGATACATCATAGCATCAACCGTATCTGATGAAGCAAAAATCAATAGCTTCAGGTTCGATGCCATAGGTGTGGTCATGCAGTCCATCATCCTGAACCTATTTAGGATCTCTACTACATACTTTCCTTGTCCACACCTCCATACCTAGAAAAGAGTGCATCGACACATAACAGGGGCATCACTGGTCTTCCACCTTCAACCTTGAAGCAAAGGTTGGAATCTGCTTTACTCTCAGTAAAGCCTAGAGTCATTAGTAATCTATCCATCCTATCGTATCATGTCGAACCTTAGATCTTCTGTAGTCACTCCCTCTGAAGTGGAGCATCATACTCCCTCTGTCTTTTGTACTCTATGCACTAAAAATTCTGTACCGGAGTGGTAAGTAGCTTCCTATGCTACTAATCTTTTATGTATCCATCTAGGATCACTGGATATCAAGATCCTCTATCTTAAACTTTTTCAAAAGTTCCTCTCGCACCCATCTATGAGCTTGTCATCCTCTATCAACCTTGTAGCAAAGGTTCAAATCTTCATCAAGCTCCTCATGTATGTGTTATCCCATGGGTGTCTTCTGATCTCGTACAAGGTCTTCTTTCATTTGCACGCATGATTCTGCATGTCATGTGTCTCAACTCCCACTGGCTGCAAATGTCTCTTCGAATCTTCCCTGGTATCCATGATGTTTCCATCTACTTCATGATGGAACTACGAACTTCCCTTCATGTATCGATACTGCATCCTAGACATCATTCTTCTTGAACTGGTCTTCTTGGTTACTTCTTCATAGCTGGAAGGTTTTGCATCAACGATGTCACTGCATTCATCATATTATTCTTCATCTTTGAACTGTCGTCACTTGTTCTTCGAAACAAGTTTCATTCTTCTTTGCTTGCAGGCGATTATGTATGCGGTCTTTCCTACAAATCAAATGCATTTGTATGGTAAGAAACATTTCATAAGGAATATTCATACTAGCAAATTCGTATGCATAAATATGTGATCATGCAACTACTTTAGCCAGTACAAAATTCATCCATATCTCATGAAAACTTTTCTAGATGCCTTCCATCTCTACCAGGACAACATTGAGATTGTGCACTAATCCAATATGTCAGCAAAGAGGTTTCATTCTAGATAAGTAGCAATGGAGAGTTGTATAGCGCCATGAGCTACTTACCCATCACATGCATATTAGTAGTATACTATCGTTAATGCAAACATCCTATCATGCATAATACATCAACTGAATATAAACAAATGCATAAAAAAACAATATCATGAAAAGACAATTGAATACTTATCTTTATTTGTTTCATGGGTATACTCCTTCTTGATCCTTCCGCTTCATCATCTTCTTCATTCATGACTTCATCGTTTCTTATCCAAGCTCTTAATATGGATAAGAGGTTCTTCAAGAATTGAGTTCTTCATATTCCTCATCGCTTGAGGGATATTCTTTGGATGGTGAGAGCTTGATCTTTAATTTCTCCCACCTTCTCTTCTCTTATTATGAGTCGAGCTTCTTCTTCTTCCCAGAGTCTATTGAAAGTAATCACTTCCTTCTGGCACACATTCCTTGAATGAATGAATCCCATGATCCTGGGAGGCCATTCAAGTTGGCCATCACCACTTTTGCATTCTTCACTTCTTCTTTTACCACTTCAAGTTGTTCTTTGATTTGAGAGACCCTTGTAAAGTATGACTGCATGGTCTCTGCATTCTAAATCTCCACATTCTTCAACTGGTTTCTTAAGGTCATATTCCGATTTTTGTTCTTCCCTTCAAATAGCTTGGTCAAGGAATCAAACATCTTCGGTGCCTTTAAGGAAGACACTTGTAGTACAAGTTGATTTGTGACTGAATCAACAATGATTTTCTTTGCCTTGACCAAGTTCTTCTTGTGTAAGGCTTCTAGCCTCATCTCCCTCTGGAACTAGAACCTCTCTACTCATGTAGGTGTCTAATTCATTTTCTTCAGAGAGATCATATACTTCGATGCTTAGAATTCGTTCAAATTCACCATGCTTATCATCAAGCTGATGTGATAAATCACTTTGAAATGAGAACCTCAAATGCAAATAGAAAAAGATTAGATCTTACCAATTTGAGGTGTCCATCTTGGTTCCGGAGCTGGCTGATCTACGGTTTGTCACAAAAACCTGAATTTTCAAAACTTGGAATCTTTCAGATATGATTCGATACACAGATATATCCCTTCAAATGGAGTTTTCCAATGTACTCCTTTTCTGAAAACAATGGAGGGAAGCTCCCGGAACAGGAATCCCTAGTTTTCCAATTTCTTCTATAGAAATTCCTGTTACTGTTTCTGTGATATCTCCGAAATTACTGCTCCTCTATGTATGAATTTTTTCATTGAGGTAGCCTCGCATGTCACTGATCCAACACCATAGGTTTCATAGGAATTGGTTTAACCAATTGGGATTTATGATCCTTTTCCCAAGGTGACCTGTTACAGGACTGTTCATAACAGCTAAGTTGTACGGACTTCCATGTGTCACTAGTTCATCTTCTGAGTCTGAACTTCAGAAAACTGAAAGTAAAGGCTGTGAAATTTATGGAAAATCTTCAATAATTCCATTTGGACCTTTGTATCCCAAGATATTGCGATTCTCCCCAGTTGTCTTGTTTAGGGATGAATTCTAGAAGAGGTTGGAACCCTAACTTGGAGGGATCATATCTACCGGAATATAGCGAATAGGAAGCTTGTTTTTGGACACAGTGTAAATCAGGATTTTATCTTTGTTCCTTGAAATTTTCATCTCCTGAGCCTTCGCCAATCTCGGGATATAGCAAATGTACAAAAACTTAGTAGTTTTAGTATTTAGGGTTTTTCTAGCTCGGGGTCAAACTAGGGTTTGACTTTCCTGGAGTTTCACCAAACCAAATTTATTGACCCAGGTATCTAAACGTAGGTTTTGATGAGGAGAAAAATCCTATGCGGGGCTCACTCAAAAATTCCTCTTCTGTATAAAGCCCTAATTTCCGCATTGAAAAACTGAAAATGCTCATAATCAAATTCCGCTTCGATAGAAAGATGCGCCCTTTAATGGAGAGTCATCCTAGCATACTTTTGCTGATGGATTGTGGTGAGAGACCCAAAAAGTAAGAAGCCCTGGCTTCCGCAGCTGCATAATTTATTCTTCTTAGATTAGCTCTGATACCATGTTATATTTTTATCATTCAAGCTAGCATTATGATCTTAGGATCTTTTAACTGAGAGAATAACAAGCACAGTAATAAAACATAAGCACAACACAAGAGACAATAGACACAAAGAATTTTCCTCAGGGAAACCATAAAGGAGAAAACCCCGCAACTTTCTCAGAGATAGAATCAGCACCAAAGGTAAAACCGAAAAATAGTAAGATGATCTCCGACAACATCAGTCTCTCTCTCTTACACTGAGAGAGATCCTCCTATCTCACTCATCTGCCCCAATAAGTGAGTGTGTGTGTATGAGTATGATAAATAGAGAGGCTCTCACTCTCTATTTATATTCTTCCGTTCACTTGGAACCAACTCCAACATGTCAGCCTCACTTAACAATTACTTACTAGAGCCGACATCTCTAGGAGTGTCTAATAACCCTAGTGCCCCACCACTTGTGGGGAATTTGCCTCCTTCGACCAATAGGATGGTAACACAATGGTGGGGACTATTTCCCTAACTTACAATGACTCACCTAGGGTCGACTTCACTAGGATAGTCTAATAACCCAAGGGCCCCACAACTGTGGGGACTTTAACCCTTGACCAATAGGAGGGTTACCCATAATGACTTGACATGACTTTCTCATTATAGAAACTTCCCAGAATAAACATCGAGGTATGACATAAGAAATATAGATGAATACATTTCGAAGTTACAATTACATCAACATATCTGCTATAGACATGTTAGTGTTTTAGGGTTTATGAATGAAAAGTAACTGTGAAATGTTAGCTTCAGTGAAATTATAGATTATAGTAGAAATAGAAATGATATGTAAAAGTGAAACAGATAGAATTAAAATCTCCAAGCTATGTTTTTCCACACCTGAACTCAGGTCGTACTCTAGCACAGTTGGATTTCTAAGGTAAATGAAATGATTCTTTTATTGGAATGTAAACAGTAGATATGATTCTTTTATTTGAATGTAAACAGTAAATAGATTTTACTTCAATGTTTATGAATTTCATTAAATAGCAATGTTGTGTATTTTCTGCACTTATTTATTTCATCCAACTAAATAGAAACATAGGTTTAAAAGCAATTAGTAAATATTATTATTATTTTTAGTATTAGTATACTGGTAAAATATAAGATATTATAGTTAACAGAAGTAAAGTAAACAACTAATATTTAAGAAAACATGTGAAAAGGAAATAATAAAACAGCTTATAAATATTAACTTTACACACCAGAGTGTGTCTTATCCAGGACCTAAGGATTCTTTTATAATCCTTTTATTTTACAAAAATTACTGAAAGTCAACATTACCCTTGTTTCGAGTATGCTGTACTAAACCCTAAGTATTTATTAACTAAGATTTAGAAGCAGAATTGTTTAGGATTTCTTATTTTCTTACAGAGTTAGCATCATACTTATAACTGTAAGTCATATAATCTTTCCTTATCCTATTTTGAAAACAGAGTTATTAATGTTGTAAATATAAACAAGGATTTATTTTAAACTATAGGGTTAAACAACATGTTCAAAGCAGAGTCCTAGAATTTAAATTATTTTTCACAACAGTGCTTTAAAATAATTATAATTACAGAGTATTAATAAATACAATACATATGTAAATCCTAAGCAAAATAAACCAGTAATTATTAACCATTTGCAATATAAATCCTTAATCAAAGGTAGGCTTATAGCCTATAGAATCGTTGGGTAGAAACCCAAGCCTGCTAAATAAACCAAATATACATAATTCTTTTATATTAATTGTAAATAAAATACATTACTGACAGGATAAGTAAAACCCAGTTCACAGTCTTCATTTTCTTGAAGTTCAAATGTAAAAGAAAAACCGACGCAAACGAGACAGAGGTCACTTAACATCTCCAAGGACAGAGGAGGTTCTTTATAATCTTAAACAACAACATTGCATCATTAAGACATAAGGCTGAAACTGTTTAACCAAAACCACATTTACATCACGGCTTCAAGAGCCTGTGTTACCCAATGAAGTATCGCAAGGGTTTTCAATTAAAACATGGATAATAATCAAAAAACTAAATTTCCTAACCAACAGAGAATCCGAAGCCATGTTTCCAACCATAGGAACCTTCATCCAACAACCCAAACCGCAAGCAGGGAGAACCCACGATGAGACAAGGGCTTACCAGTTGGAAGCCCATGAAGTTATCAAATGCACGAGCTTACTTTCCACTTCAATCCTGGAGCTATTAGCAGCAGCCTGCAAGAAAATAAATCCAAACATTAATCAAACTTTGTTCATAATTTATTAAAAACCCTAGCTTAGTAAATCTTTGACAAAAAGGATTTTGAGCATAGTAAAAGTGTATACCTGTGAATGAGATTGGAGTCGAGAATAAAATAGTCACCCAGCTCGAGTGAACTAAACCGAGAAGCAAGAAAACCCTTAAACCAATTTTGCGACAAAGAAAACAAAGAGACAGTCTTAAGCTCTACGATGCTAAGGCAAAGAACGAACAGACACAAGGATAAAACTAGTTACAGGCTTCGAGCCACGTGAAGAAGCATTAAATCACTCACACTTTGTTTCCCTTAACTCACAAAAGAAACTGAAACACAAACCAAAATACCATAAACCACTTTGCACAGTAATGCATGCTACAATGCCAAAGTTTAAGGAAGTTGCAGGCCTCCCATGACCACAAGAAATCACACCGCACCCTGCAAGAGGATAAACCCTCGGAGTAAAATGAAAAGGAGTAGGGTTTCATTCGTTTTAAGTCAACCAACGCATGGAGGAGGCTTGTCCACATGCCCTTCCAAAAATTTAACCAAGTGTGGGTCGAGTTCTATTGTCAATGCTGCACATTCGATTATAAAACATATCATTGCCAATAATACAAATCATGCTATCGACCATATTATAATATTTCATATGATTGCTCATCATGTCAACTTTTCCATCGATAATATTATACCATTCCTTGGAATTAGTATATTATAGAAGCAAATCTTATAATGTATATTTCCATTAGTTTCGATTACATATAGTAGTTGATAGGTAGATACAACTACCTTAGGTTATAAGTTAGGATGATGGGTATAGCTTGATATTGTTAAATCATAAGTCAACATAGTTTTCTAATATTGCAAATAACACTTGTATCATGGTTATATTTTAGAGATTAAGAATATAGCTTGTCTACCAGCTGGGTAAGAAGATAATCATATTTGCAACAAATCAAACAAGTTTGGTATTTTTTCATGGCTAGTAAAGGAAAAATAGAGTGTTGATATAATGTTATTATGATTTATTTATAAACTAGAAAAGCCTTTAACTTCTCACATAAAAACTCGATGCTGATAAATGAAGGAGTCTTCAAGGAGACTGAAGACAAGCCTTATTGCAAGAGTTTCTCATAAAAAAAACTAATAAATCATTGTAAATTTACCAACGAAAAACAGAAGGTTATGTTCATACTTAAAGAGAAATACACTTGAGTTATAAACATAAAATAACAGTGAGATCATGAAACGGTTGGAGTAATGACACACCAAGATCATGAGCTCTTTGTGGAAATCTATAATTGACTAGGTACTATAATTTATAAAAGATAATCATCTTACAATAGAAAGAAACCTTGGAAGAACTCATTCTTGTAAATAGCATTAATTATGTTAAGGATAAAAGTCATTATGGCTTAAATATAAATACTGTCATAGATCCAAAACAACGAAAGGAATTTACCTTACCTCATCGGAGACTTGTAGATTAATAATTAATTTATATACTAGCATCATTAACATGCTAAAGAAGTACTTCTCGACATAATTTAAAATAAACTCCTACTTGATCATATGCTTACCTACTAAACCTGTAAGAACCAGCAGTCCATTTGAGTCAGCAGAATGCTAAGTAAGCCCCGATTTCAAACATGGTTTCTCACCTACTTGACAAAAGTAAATCATCGGTACATCTAGCAGTACTAAATGCAAGTCCCCTTTCTATAACTTATAATAATTAAAGTTGTATTAGTTTTTCTGTATTTGAAACTAATCCTTCAAATTTGTTAAATTGTTTCATTTTTCGCTAACCGCTAGCAGTTACTAAACTGCGATTTAAGACATTTTATGTCACTTTAAAATTTTTAATTTTTTATGAAATTTTGGGTTATTACATGTGGTATCAGAGCACAAGGTTCAAACACTAGGCCTTGATGAAGCTCAACTTGCTTATATGGAACAGTAAATTTAAATCATTATGTTGATGTTGTTTTCTTTGAATGATATACATAGAGAAAATTGTTTCTGAGTTAATAACAGGTATAGAAAGATTGGAAGAATATGCAGAAGAGGAATATCCTTATACTGAACAAGATCGTCTACAAAGAGAACCTATACAAGAAGATATAACCACTAATTCTTCCGAACTATTACAAACAGTAAAATAATTAAAATAAAAAATGGAATCTGTTAAGAAAGAAAATGAGAGGATTCTTAGAGCTCGGGAGGAGCTGAATCAGATCTTAATAGAAAGATTTCATACTGAGGAAAAGGGTAAAAGAGTTGATTCGGAAGATATAAGTTATCAACGTACATATAAAAAGACTAAATAGATTAAACCCCATGGTTTCTGGCTTCAACCCGAGTAAAACCCATGGTTTTTGGCTTATCTGCAACATTGTCCAAACAACAACTACAATCTCGTTTCTCAATCGGCTGCAACGATTCTCAGTTTAGAGAGTGGAAAAAGATTGTCAGAGGCGGTTCGGTTAACAACAAATATTAAAAATTGGAATCTCTATTCATGAAGCTTGAAGGAGTTTTTTACTCAGTCACGTTGAAGGCTGCGATTTCCATGTGAGCCTGGAGAGCCTTTTTCAAGAGCGTGAATACTGTTGGTGGAACGTGTAAAGACTCATCCTGAATAAGCATTTTGAATTTGGAGCTGCATACTGTTGGAACGTGAACCAGAGAACTGAGAAGACTGCGTTGAAGACTGCGTTGAATACTGCGTTGGTATCTGCTACTGCGTGCATTAGAATACTGCTGAAGATTGCGTAATGGATACTGAGATTTGAGACATTCTTATCAGAAGGCTGTAAGAAGTATTTTAAATATTGCTGCAGTATTTACTTGCGACTGATGGGAATGTAAAAACCCTAATTTATGATATATGCGTTGAATACTGATATACTGCTAGTGACTGATATATTTTGTATTGAAGAAGCCTGTGTATGCTATAAACTTGCATTGTATTCACCTTGGCAGAGACTGTAGACCTGCAAGGTTATTATTTTTTATTTCTCTTTAAAAATTACACTAACAATTGTAAAAATGCAATCTATAGCATCTAGAGTTAGTGCCTCTCTCTCTGGCAAAGATCATCCCAAAAGAGAATGCAGCAAGAGAGGCAGAGGAAGAAGAAACTCTGGAGGCAGAGGGGCCAGAAAAAAAAGATCAGATCTACAATGCAAGCATTGTGGAAAGATTGGGCACACATCAGATCAGTGTTGGGCTTCTGGGACTCCATCAAAGACAAGCATAACCAGAAGAAAGAAAACCAAGATTGATCCAAATGGAGATCGGTGGCCACCCACCTATTCCACTGGCTCAAAACAATTGTCCATTGTGGCAGTTTCCTAGTTATTTTTCGGCAGTTTTTCGAGTCCTAAACTTCCGGGGCCGTTTTGAGGCCCTAAACGACGTTTTTTGGAGATTCGGGGCCAAATGGTTGCCACCGGCATGCATTTGGCCGACCAAAAGTTGTAAAGCTTAGATAGACCTTTCTAATGAGCTATCGAACGCCCAAATCGAAGATCGTATGCAAAAGTTATGACCCCGGGAAATTGACTGTTCAACTTACCACCTTGGGGCCGCAAACTTTATGACGGTTCATCTTCTAGGGTTACGTTTTGGGACTTTTGGGGTTCTCACCTCATTTTTATTATAAATAGGCCCCTTTGGCCTCATTTTGGATTCATCTTGGCACGAATGAGCGTAGAGGCAATTGTATTACAGTCTGTTCTATTTTCGCCATTTAATAGAATATGTGTTTACTGTATCTCTGTTATATTTGCAAAATGTCTGTTATTATGATTCTGTATATGTTCTTTCATTTCGTTCACGCATAAATCCGGATCAGTGGTATCAGAGCAATCTGCTCTTTGATTATTTCTCGGTGCATGTCCCCGACGAGGTCCGAGTACAGAGAGTTTGGTCTCGAACTAGTTTCACTTGATCATTCTCGCCGTCCCAAATGACCTCCCATGGCGGAAGAAAAGAGAGACGACGGAGCAGGAGATCCTATCAAGTCGCTGCTCGAGGAAGCCCTCGAGCGACAGAGGAACGAGATGATGGATAGTTTTTCCCAAATCCTCCGGCGAATGCCGACCGGGCCAGTGCATCTTCAACGAGCAGCCGGTTCGGGGATCCAACTCCCTTTAAGGTACAAGTTAACTTTGATATTCCTTTATTTGAAGGAAATATTGATGCAGA
>LPNX010277566.1:0-14589 GCA_001517045.1 Pseudotsuga menziesii
ATAGCAAAGAATTATGGTTTATGATTATATATTGGTAGAATATCAACCCCAATTTATTTCACGTCGGGCTATAACTAATTAATTTTGGAGGCGTTATGGAAACGCCTTGACTTGAGTGGAATTCTGAGGAGGCGTTATGGCTGATGTTATGGCTGATTTTAAGCTAGCATCAGTTGATCATGAATGCCCTATTTCTTTTTATGGTCGCCAATTCTGAAGGCCTTTAGTTACTGGATTTGACTGAACACCCATGGTGGCAGCATACCAGGAATTCATAAGCACGAATCTTGGAATCGCTAGGGTGGGGAAGGGTATAAATCCTCACCAACAGGGGGAAAGGGGGCTCTGTCTACTCTTGACGTAAATCGATATGCCGGTCCAATATCTGGGAAGTTTTGCGCTCAGCATTTTTTTTCCTTGATATATTAGTATTCGCTTGATTGTTGGGGTGTGATAGGAACGTAGTCGATGGATACTGACACCAGTTCAGCGAGCACCTGATTCTTCCACATGATGTCCATTGGCGAGCAGTGAGGTTATTAGGTATGGTCAACTCTGTTGGTGGATTTACGATTACATGAGAAAACCCTATCTACGTAGATTTGTCTAACTGTAAAATGTCCTGGTATATCCTTTGTTTCGGTTATAATCCCCCTGACCACCTACTTATGGTGGAACCCATGTAATTCGATGGTCGTGTTACCACTTGCTTATGATTGTATGTCTTTTAAATTTGAGGAAGTATGAATAACGATCGATAGGTTTTTGGTAGCTCTTTTATGGGTTTCGAACTCGCAAGGTTCCCTTCCTGCAAGGTCCAATCTCCAGTAGAGATTTCCAAGGCTAAAACCTAAGTACCGGGTATGATCGATTAGATAGAGGTCATCTCCTTTAATCCTATCACTCCCATAAGTCCAATTTCAACGTGTGACCACCATGATGGTCTTGCAGGATTTTGACCTGTACAGATCGATAAATGGGTTGACACACCCAAAATAATGGTTCTGAACCTCTGCGTGGAGCTAGATAAAGGTTTGTAAAAATCTGTAGAGTAAGGTATTTTCCTTCTTGTACAGGCTTCTATCCTAGCCGTCGATTTTCCTTGGGGAAGAAAGACGAGTATGGATTCCGTAGAGGTGAGAACAGGCTCTGCGCCTGGGAAGGGTTAAATCTGTGCCATTTTTCTGATGTCGAGACATTTGACATTCTCCTTGTTGGGGGTATTATGCTGAGTAGTGCTTTTTGCATTTAGGTAAAATGTTTGGCACATGGTGTTGATCATTCTGGATAGTGTGTTTGATTGCGAGACCTCTATATATTTCTAGCTTCACCTCTTACCCAACACCCCTATCATTTAGTTATATTTTGGAATTTTCGATGTGCTGAGCATTTGTCTCCTTTTGACGATTTGTGCTATGGTATAATTCCATTTTCTTTAATGTCCAGCAGTTCCTTTTCTTCATTGAACGAGTTTCCCATTTACGCAAGGATTTCCAACAGATTTTTAGTACACGCAGAAGGAAAAGGGCATGTTCTGTTTCAATTAAATATCGACCAGGTCTCCAAGTTGCAGTTTGAGGTGAACGATGCCTTCACATTTTGTTCAAATAGGGTGAAACAAGCTCTTCAGAATATGCTAACTAACTTCAAATTTTAGAAGTGCCTACCTAAGAAATAACACCCCTATGTGGAAAGCTGGATATAAACACTATCCACCTAGCTAAATGACCTTGTGTATTCGCTCTGCAATAGTTTGTCCTGGAGATGTATCGTATTATTTCTTTTGAAACAGTGTTCTTGAGGTGGCTATCCTAGACTGTTTTAACCTTTTCTC
Organism: Pseudotsuga menziesii; assembly: GCA_001517045.1. Taxonomy (NCBI): domain Eukaryota; kingdom Viridiplantae; phylum Streptophyta; class Pinopsida; order Pinales; family Pinaceae; genus Pseudotsuga; species Pseudotsuga menziesii. The sequence goes on from LPNX010277566.1 coordinate 1,835, forward strand.
ACATGAAACTTTAGTATTGTGGCTATAAGCTGGGCATTGGAGCAAGGTAATGCTGGTATAAGCTGGGTATAGTTGTAAATTCTAATGGGTTGTTTTGTGTGAGTTCTTTCAGAATTTGGTAAATCAAGGAGCCACCTCTTTGGACATCTTGAATGTAAAGAAGAGTTATGCCTATATGTAATTCTCACGTACACCGTCGAAAGTCTCATTTAGAAAGACAAATATGCATAGATATATTTGTTTCTACTTAGAATCTGGATAGATTGAATTCCAGAAATAATTTTCCCCTAGATACGATCCAATGAGGATCAATGGAAATATTGAAGGAAACATTTCATTACAGATTGTAACCTATTAATGAAATAAATGTTGCAGGCTTGCAACACCTTTTGGTGGATGTAGCCCCAAGGTTGGGGGTGAACCACGTACATCCTTGTATATCTCCCTTTCCTGCGCCTGAATGTTTACTCTCTTAATTTTATTTCTGTATAAATGATGTTGTCGAAAATGGATTGAATTTATGCTTAACACCTTTGAAAATGATTACTACTAGGAAAATGAAGTCTGTTTCATTGCTTTAATTGGAAATGATTATTACCAGGAAAATGAAGTCTGTTTCATTGCATTAATTAAGAATGATTATTACCAGGAAGATGAAGTCTGTTTCATTAAATTAATTGGTTCTTGTATTACGTACATCCTTATCTGTAGGAACTGATCTGGTATCATATTCTTCTGAAATAACTGTACACAAAAGGGCTCTCAGACCCTTTTGCAATTTTGTCGAAATATGTGGTACCGGAATTTTATTAAGGGAACTTATTGAAAGGAGACAAACAATGCTTGAATTTAACAAGGACTGTGCTGGTAGTAGTGGCTACCCCTAGTTTATGATTATAATAGTTTGATTCTTTTTCTGGTTGAAGTTTTAATAACTAAGAGTCGAGTTAAGGGGGAGTTGAGGACTCAAATTTCTCCTTCATGTACTTGCATAAGACTTAAGGGTGAATCTTAATGTCATTTTTGGAGTGGCTTTCTTTTAGTATTTCAGCGTGTCAAAAAACTAAATCAGAAATAAGATATGGCAATTTGAAAAGTGGGCAGATCGCTGCTAGTAGGGCTTATACTGTTAGGTTGATAAATCCTAGATAATTTCTGTCTTATTGCTGATACTTCACTAAGGCCATATATTGCAAGTATTAGACTAGCATCCTTCATGGGATCAAGAATTTCATCTTTTGTAGTTAAGACATCTTCTATCACCTCTAGATCCTCATTATGATTCATAGATTGAAGTATCTTGGTCTGATCATCTTGGCAGTTGCACCCAAGGCCTTTTGACAGGAAGGGTATTTGTACTTATAAGGACAACAAGTTATAGGGATCATGTTTTCGCTTCTAGACATTCTAATTGTGTCTCTGTGCGATGTGTCTGAACCTTTTACTCTCTTCATGGAATTTTCTGTACATGTGATCCTGTGGTGCAGGCAGAAGGTAATACTATAAAAGATAATAAAATTGTCACTGTTAACTTACTATTCTATGGGTGCAGAGAAATTCATTTTCCAGGGCATTATGAAGGTGACCTGTTGTGAATTATTCTTAAATGATTGTTTTCCATGCGCATGGTTTTGACACATTGTATATGGAACCTCTTGTAAAGTCCGCCGCTAGCAGGTTGGACCTCTTTATAGTAATAAAAACAAAAACAAAGCATTTCCTTTTTTCGCACACATTGGCATCTAGGGCTAAGAGGGACATTACATGGAAGAGGAACTAGATGTTTAAACAATATTAGCTCTCGAAATATACCTTTGAATTAGTCATGAATGGAATAGTCATTCCTCCCAACCAGAACCTAGAGCAACCAAATCACTTTCTCTAGAACCCCTAAACCTGTTCGCTGAACTACAAGAACAAAATCCACTTAATGCACCATATATTACATTTCTAGATTCAATCCCCATCCAATGCAATCCTCCTGCTTGCTAATGGGCGTACTATTATATAGTATTTTTCTTAGGAATTTTTCATTTATGAGCCTCCTACTCTTTGGAACTTAAAAAAGAGTTGTGACCTAATTTTGGGGAAGATGCATCCTACACCTTGAGTTCTCAGCAACTACAACCACTTGTCTTTTCCTCTTGTGGGTCAGCAAACACTCTTCAACAACTATTTCATTTTTTCCCCTTCATTATATTTTATTAATAACACAATAATTCATTAGATTTGTTTTATTTTATACTTTGTGTCAAAAATATTTAAAATAACAAAATAAAATATCTTAGTAGAAATTAATAATAAATTATTAGTTCTTGGTGTATCACATACACCTCCCCGTATATGATAACATCGTCCTCGGTGTTATTAATTTTTTATTTTAGCCTTCCATATCTTCGTCTTGGAATAGGATTGGATATTCCTTCCGCATAAACCTTTCCAATTCTCAAGAAGATTCTTTCAAACTAAGGTGCCTCCATTGCACCTTGACCTATCCGATGGTACGATTCGAGAGTAAAAATACACTCTGCTCCCACCTGGAACTCCTCTTCGGGTTCCACCTTTATAAAATTACATTCGATTACATGAGTAGCATCATGAATATGTTTTTTCAAAATGGAAACATGAAAAATGTCATGTAATTTAATAGTAGGTGTTAGGTCTAAACAATATGCAACTGACCCTACTTTAGCCAAAATATCAAATAGACCACAATATCTGGGTGTCAAATTTTAATACTTACCCAATCTCAAATATATTTTCTTGGGATTTACATTTATGTACACTTGTACACCTACGTAGAGCTCTATAGGATTTTTTTTTAGGCTAGGATAAAAAAATTTCCTTTCTTGGGAAACCTTTAAGTATTTTTGCACCTGCTTCACGATTAGTTCCATATCCTTTAACAATTCAGGTACTAACATTGACCTATCAAATGGAATGATCCAAGAAATTGGAGTATTACATTTGTGTTCATACAAGATTTCAAAAGGACCCATACCTAGTGATACTTGAAAATTATTATTGTAAGCAAATTCAAGTAAGTGTAAGTAGTCTTCCCATTTACCTCGCTTGTCCATTACATAGCATGTCTTCTCGATCTTGGTTTACTCTTTCAGTATGACCATCCATTTGCAGATGACAGACAGTACTGAAGTTCAACTAAGTGTCTAATCCTTTAAAAAAATCCTTTTATAATTTTTGTGTAAATCTTTCATCTCTATATTAGATTATTACCTTTGGTATGCCATGTAGTGTGAAAATATCTTTCATAAAAATATTTGCAATGTGAACAACCTTATAAGTACATTTTAAAGGAATAAAGTTGGTCGATTTACTTAATTATCAACTATGACCATACTTCAATCATGTTGCCTGAAATTTTAGGTTGACCTATTATAAAATCCATGCTAATTATTTTCCACTTCCATTTTGGAATGGGTAGTGGTTGCAATAACATTGTAGGATGTTGGTGTTATTCCTTTACGTTTTGGTATTCGATGCAGTGAGCTAAGTATTCCTGCCACCTGTTTATTCATTTTAGGCCAAAATAAGTCATTTTTAACTATGGTAATCATCTTTTGGTATCCACAATGTCCTGAATAAAGTCATTTATGTAACTCATTCATGTCCGTTAATTCGATTTCTGTTGTATTTGATATGTACAACATGTTTGTATGAAACAATAATCTTCTTCTATTTAGGTTAAAATCTATTATTATCTGGCTATTTTCATTTCCAGCAGTCTATTCTTTTAGATTTTGGTATTCTTTATCATAATTTTCTGCATTTAAGATCTAATTTTCCAGATTTGATTTGTAACTACAGCTTGCAAAAAGTAAGTTTGTGTGACGACTCAAAGCGTTTGCCACTTTGTTTCTTTTCCATTATTTTTTTTATTTTGAATGTGTATTCTCTTAAGAAATACAACCACTTGTCTTGTCTAGCATTTAGATTTTGTTAGTCAAATAAATATTTGAAACTTACGTTCTCTAACATAAACAAAAATTTTCTTTGGATTAGGTATTGTCACCATATCTTTAAAGCATTTATAATTGCAACAAGTTCTAAGTTGTATGTAGTGTAATTATTTTCATGCTCTTTTAATTTTCTAGATTCATAAGCCATGACTTGATTTTCTTGTATTAACACTATGGCTAAGCCTTCCTTACAAGCGTCAGTACATATGAAAACGTCTTTAAAAGGATGAAGAATTTTCAGGATGGGGGTGTTAGTCACACAAATGTTTTAATTTATTAAAACTTTCCATACACTTTTCAGTCCACTCATACTTTTTACCTTTCTTCTGCAGTGAAGTTACGGGGTATGCTATCTTAGAAAATCCTTCTATGAACATTAAATAATATCGGTAATCCCCCTGAATGATCTTATGTCTGTTACAATTTTAGAAATGGCCACTAAGTGATAGTCTTAGTTTTTTTGTGGTCGACATAGATTCCATCCAATTAGTGATAGCCTTAATTTTGTTGTGGTTGACAGTGATAGCCTTAAGTTTTTTCTAATGTACTTATTTTCTTGTAAAGCAAATACCTGCCTTACAAAAACTTTCTTAGGTATGCCTTGAATATTTACTTGATTCCCTTAGCTATATGTACACAATATTGAATTGTGTAAGCAATCGAGAATGACATAGTGTAGTCCCAAAGTGTCCATGCTGATAAGTACATCATACGACCCTAAGGGTAGTATGTTCATGTTTACTCTAGTAGGAAAACCATTCAGGTTTACCTCACAATCTTTAACTATTTTTGAAACTGTATGTTTCATACATGTGGCAAATTGCACTAGCCATGGTTTATCATGTTTAACTTTTCCTAGTTTACATACATCAACAATTTCAGGCGATACATAGCTATGTAAAGCACCGGGGTCAATTAACATTGAAATAGAGGTGTTTAAGATATTACCTTCTATATCAACCATGGTAGCCTAATGGTCTTCGTGTCGGCCATCCAAGGCTACATAAATCCGTGGTGTTCCAACTATGTCCTCTACCATTAGTTCTTCATGTAAGTTGTACAAGACCCCATTGGTCTTACTATTACAGTATTGGGTGTAATGAGGCCCTTGTCATTTCTAGCATTTATTTTTCATTGGGGAAATATTGGTTCCCCCATTTGTTGCAGGAGCTGTTACACATGTTTTTTTACATGTTTTGTTGAAGTTCTTGTTAGCTGGAAAATTGTTGTTCTATTTTATGTACGATGGTGCGTTAAAAATTGATTTGCGGTTTTCTGAGAAGGTCCTATACATGTCTCTGCTTATGTTCATGTTCTCTTTCCTCGGTTGTCCATGCTCATAGAAAATCCTATATTTGTGTAAGGTGGTGTCAAATGTTTTAGGCATGTCAAATTCAATCCTCTATCGAAGGTTGGGAGGAATACATCCTAAAAAGTGTTTTATTTTCACTTTTTGATCCATGATGTATGGTACATAATGCAACAGATCAAGAAATCGGTTAATAAAGAATCCATAGTCATGGATCCCATACGTAACTCGTGAAACTCTTTCAATTTTTTCTCGAAGAAACTTTTCGACATGTATTTCTTTTCAAAAATATTGTGAAACTGAGTCCACCATACTTCTCTTAAGTCAACCTTCTTGGTATGTTTCAAGTCTCTCCACCATCTAGAAGCTTTGCAATTTAAGTTATAGATGGCTATACAAGATTTCATTTCGCTATAGTAGTTATGAACTCAGAAATATTTGCTCATACCTAAAACTCATTCCTCGGCTTTCTCCCCTATGTTCATCTCTCCTTCATAGGTTGGAGATTTTATTTTTTGAAACTCTCCTTGAAGATTGTCATCATTTCTCAGTTTCATTCTCCATTGAGAAAGAGAATCATCACTAGAAAGACTATAATAATCTCCTTTTAGAGGTTCAAGGGTATGTTCTTGTTTTCCTTCTTCTCTCGAGCTGGTTTCTCGTTTATGATAAAATTCTTTCTTGAACCTATTTGTGGAATGAGTGGGTTTTCACTGCAGCTTCCTCCCATCATTTTTCACAAGAAAGGATTCATTAATTACTTGTTGTTCCTTTATTTCATTCAGATTATCATCTCTAAAACTATGAAAGTATACTTGGATACTTTGTATGGTTTTCATTATATCAGAATTTAGTTCCACTACCAGTTATGCTTCCTGGGTGGGGGTATTCATTTTTCCTTATTATCTGTTGTCCTCTTGAGTGTTCATGATCTAAATTGTTCTTTTAAAATTGTGAAATTGCAAATTTTAAATATTAGGAAATATTTTTGTTAGTTAACAAAATGTAAAAACATATTTATTTTCCTTGCAAAGAATGTCTGGTACACCCATTTGGACTCTTAGTGTTGAAATTGGGCTCTCATACCACTTGTAATGTACCCAAAATTCAAAAAAAATATTAGGCTAGTCATTCACTTCCTGAACTAGACATTAACTCAACTTATGCGGAATGTGTTATGTTTGTTTCTATGCATAGTATTGTCGTAATCCTTTCTTACTTCCTTCTCTATGTTTTCCCGATGTTGTCATTAGTGAAATGTTGTGGTGTCATTATGTCGTTTACTATCTAAATTGGTAGTTATGTATTTATATATATGTATGTTGTTTCAATTCCTTACTTATCGGTTGTAAAGATTGATTACTGTTTATGAATAAATCTGACTTAACTTGTATTTGTCAAGGGGTGGAGTGGCGGTACTTGTTTCCCTTGTAAACACCTAAAAAGGTAACTGTTTCTACTTGTTGCTACAAGGCTTACTTAGGTTTTTTGGAACTATTGCACTTCTTTCCTTGTCACTTGCAGGTGCACTTGACGACGGATAACTGACTATCATGGTGACCTAAAGGCATATTGTCTATACTATTTGGATGGTGAATAAACTTATAGACCTGTCCTAGTTATATTATTACAAATGCTAGTTGATATTTATGCAAAGCTGGGTGTTTACTAGCCTATGTTGTACTAGTCATTATCATTGTTTTTATGGTCTTGTGACCTTGATTTAGTTACTCATGTAGTTTAATATTTTCATGGTGTATGTGATAATGTACATGGATTATCATTTTATAACATTGTCCTTCGCTTATTTAAAGTCCTTGTGTACAAGTTTTAAGACATATCACTAGACATTCATGGCATATTACATATGCCATAAACTATGGCTATACCATATGTATTCGATATGCATGTTGGGGGTTTAAATGTTGTTGTGCATTGGAAGGTGGCACAAACTATACACTAGGTTTTGATTTGTGGTAATACGGGCCAGGGTGGCAAATCATATACGCATGGGAAATCATTTGTCTCAAGATTAGGTCTTGGACTAGCACAAAGATTTGTTTCATTTATAAAAGGGCTTCCTAAGCTCTTCCTCTGGTCTTCTCTGTGGCGTGGAGCATTGGGGGTCAACTATGTTGGTAGTTATGACTTCCACTCTGGTTTAGCAACATTGTGTTGTTATTCAGTTTGGTGTTTACAACATACTTCTCATCATATCCTGGTTTTGTTTTAAGGTTGCAGGGTCTGGAAAACGTGGGTCGTGGGTTGCCGTGCTGGTCGACACAATACCCATTACATGTAATCCCTTGTTGTAACTAGTCGAAACTTGCTCCCTGTATTTTATGGATTTCGTGACAAACCATCAATATTGTGGTTGGTTGAATTCCTTAGTCTAGGTTTTATTTCAATGGTTGTGATTTGGAAAGTGTAATGTCCCTCTTGTATGCCCCAAGCGTTGTATATGGTGAATGTCTATTGTAATTGTTTTCTGGTGTGGAGCTCAAGGCCAAGGCCCCACCAGCAAATACCTCATGAGTTAAGGGATTACTTTCCTTAATATTGTATGCCTAGGAGACTAAACTGGTTGCCGCGACTTAACAACAAAAAGGTAATCCACTAAAGGATGGGTAAACATTGAGGGAAAAAAACCTAAAGGTCGACGAAAGGTGATGGGAAATCATTGCGATATCGTCAAGGGAATCAAGCCGCCACTCTCGCCCTCGGCCGTAAGCCACTTCTTAGTCACATGCTTAGTGCAGACATGCAAGCTTAGGGCTCGAACACGGGGCAATTATCTCATGAGAAAAAAACAGTCGCGTAACCTAAGAGTGACTACAATCCATACATTAAATCATAAAGAGGGTTTTGTGAATAATAGAAAAAAATACCTCAACCATGATAAGGTTACTCCCACCTTACACCAAAAAAAAGGTAAAGGAAAATATATATATACTTTGCCATGCATAAAACGTATATACTTAAGAGAAAAACGTGGAAAAAGTATATTTATGGAGGGGGAATTCCTATTACTATGGTGTATATATATAATATTATCATGTAGTAAGAAATTAGATATATACATATATCTTTAATATAGGATATTTATTGGAGTATACGTAGGAAAAATTTTTAGGAAAAAACACTAAGGATTCTTATTTACAAAAGTTACCATTCGTGGAGGAGGGACCTTTTTTTGGGGGAAACGCATGCATTGGTGCATGGTGTGAACCCCTTGATTTATGGAAATGCATGCATTGTTGCATGGCATGAAAACCCTTGATTTATGGTAAATGCATGCATTGTTGCATGGCATGAACCCCTTGTTTTATGAGAAATTGCATGCATTGATGCATAGGGGCACCTCTTGTTTTATTTATGGGTAACGCGTGAATGCTGGGGGGAGCAGCAAGAGAGGGGTAAAAACCTTTATTATTATTATTATTAATGCTAGGATTCTCTGCGTTAAAAAGGGGAAGGCATGCATTGCATCCTGGCGGCCCGGGAGGGGTGCGAACCAGTTTATGATTTTATGGTTTGAATGTTCCTACGATAGGAAAAAGGGAAGCTCTGCATTTTCAAGAGAAAGGGAAGCTCTACGTTTTATTTCGGGAGAAGATATTTTGAGCCACGCCTTGGTAGGTGTCTTACTGCGGCGTCGGAGAGTCTCGTGCCAATATTTGCTATCAAGACTGCAACTCATTTGCATAGTCCACAGTGTCATACAAATTCGGTGCACTCGGGTTGCTAGGATGCAAAAGGGAATTACGGGACCTCTGCAGAGTGAATGGAGCTTTATCTTCTGTGTGGAGGAGGAATGCCATTGAATGGAGGAATCACCTGTGCGTGGGAAGGAGTTAATATTTACCTTGGATCGAATTACAGATCTGGTAAGAGCCATACCGTTCTCTCCTTCGAAACTGGTGAAATACCCCTGCGTTGCTTAGATACTCCTGCATAAATTTTGATGCATATGCTGTTTGTTATCTCAGGTTGAGAAATGGGTCGAGGAGTCTCATGGCTGCCATTATTATCATCTATCCTCTGTTTGTTTTGTTTTATTTTGATTTGTTGGATTGCTAAGTACTCATACCGGCAATTGTTTAATTCTGGAGTCTTGCGCACCTGCTAGTAAAATATTCCATTGCCGATTTGTGATCCAGATCGGTCTTAACAGTAGGAAATCCAATGGATCAAGAATCATGTGATTATAATTCCATATAAATATCTTTCCTAATTATTCCAGTTTCTCATAGCCTACTGACTTGGTATCCCTTTTATTGATAACATCCTTTTCAACACTTCTTTTTATTTTCTGAGGAAAAGCCATGCAAGAAGGCCCGTGTACCTCCCAACATTTCACATACAGTAGCCGGTGTCAACCCGTAAGTGCTGTACTGAATATAGTGCATAAACTATTTGGAACATTGAATCATGAGTTAGGCATGCAAGAGCGACAGTAAGCCTAGGCGATCGACCCTAGGGCCTACTACATGAAGCCTGAAGATATCGCCATTCCAGCTAGCCCAATGGTATTCAGCTCCCAAAATCTATTCATACTACATGAGCATTTGCTTTTCATATTTTATGTGTGCCATTTTGTCTTCTGCAGTTTCCTGTTTCCTTTCAAGCTTTCGGTGTTGTGTCATCGTGTTTTGACTATTTGTTTGCACTCAAGGAATAATTGCAGATGTAAATTCTAGTTCTATGGCTTTTATTATAGATATGAATCTAGTAGAATAAAGGAGGTCAATACGATTGAGATCGTATGGATTGAATAAGTAAATTATCTTTACTTGTATGTGTAAATAATAATTCCCTGCCTTTTACTTTTGGGTGTCTGTAAGGCTTGGAATCGTTGCTCGTTGGTTATGCAAAATGTAAATATATATTGTGAATGTTAATTTGTAATCACTGCATTGTTTCTAGTAGAAGGTAGTGGTGACATTGTGACTTAGTTCATATTTGGTTATACATGAACTTTGCACATTGGAGTGAGGATGGGTTAAAAATCTAGTGATAAACCAAGTTACTTTACTCCCTGAAGAGTATCTAGTATTCCCGTTAGGATATTGGGAAGAACCTGCTAGAATACTTGTAGCATATTTGACCCCAGTACTGAAGTACTCTCAAGAAGAAACAAAAGGAAGCATGGCAACATTGGTGTTGTAGATTGTAACTATTTTAATAAATAATGTCGCATGATGCGATTGTTTGGTGGACGTAACCCTGAGTTTGGGGTGAACCACGTACATCTTTGTTCTGTCTTCTTTTCATGTGTCTAAATGTTTTCTTTTACCTTTCCCAAGTTTGTTTTATGTATCTATGATAGATGAATGGATGAATGTTTGTAACGATATGCCTTTGGTGTGATTAGAAGTGCTTCTCAGTATGATTCATTACTTAGAAAATTAGCAGTGAGTAATCTGTTATTGTTAGTCGAAAATGGCAGTGTTTTCTCCAATAAGTATATGTCTTCTGGTCTTCCACAATAAGCATACATCTTATAAAGGAACTGAATTGGATATGTAATTCCATGTAAGAAGTAAAGTATGTTACAATCATTCAAACAGATAAATCAAAGGAAAGTTATTTTCCCATGCACAATGTTCGCTTTACTTGTGTTTGAAGAATTACGGGAGTGATGCCTATTATGTTTCAGCAGTGACTACTAAAATGGTTAGCTCTTTAAAAGTTTAGACAAGCCATCGTTTGCTTAAGGTGATGTTAGTATATACCTCAAGGGTAGTTACTTAAGAGTCCCATTGTTTAATTGCAATTATGCTGTAATATGCTTAAAGTAACTAAAGTAGGTATTCAGATGCATGGGAGTGTCTCTCTACTGAAATCAAACCCTACAACCACAAATCTTATGTCGTCACTAAGATTAGTATTTGCACCATAAATAAAGATGTATTATATCATAACTGCAAGGTAAGGCCTTCCTTGGAAAACCACTAATCTAAAGAAGAATGGTAGTGCATGAAAGATTCTTCCTTAGGACTTATGTATATGTGTGTCTTAAGTCATGAAAGGATTACTTAATCATATGTATAATTGAAGGAAAAATAAGCTTGCTTGGTTTATGTTATAAACATCGATCTCGACAAAGTGGAAGCAGATTGCATGTTTGGCCTTTTTTATAGAAGAGAATGAATTTCGAATTGTCACAGGATTGTTTTACAATAAGTGTAGTTTGATGTTTTTATTGAACATGCTTCATTGAAACAAATTTTAAAAATCTACCACTAACGGGATAGACTCTTTTGCAGTAACAACGAAGTATAGATCTTACACTTTTAACACATAACCACTTTAAGGTAAGAAGGGTACACTACAGAAAGGGACTGTCTGCAAAAAATGATGTAAATAATTTGGGGATGCGTTTAAGACTTGGGGTTTTTGAATATAATGTCTACAAAAAATGTCAGTATCATTGCGATGGTGAATTCTTGCAAGATCTGTGATTTTTGAATATGTTTTATGTTCTATTAAATGGCAACAACACAAATTTTTGCAATGGTGCCAAACCTTGGATACATGACTGTGAAAATTCTTATTTTGGTTTATAAATATTATTGTACAACATTTTCATACTGGGTGTATCATGGTTATGACTCTTGGTTTCAGGTGATACTTCGTATCTATGTATATTTGTAATTCTTGTTTAGTTCTTTATACGAACTATTAACAGTGTTAGTTTGGCCTCTGGAGCCATGCCATAGATGGAAATGACGTTCCCGCCATTAAAGTTGTGACTATGTAATGGATGAATGAAATATATTTTTTATAGTTTAATTCATAGTTGTAGTTCTTACCTCTGTATTTAAATGTAAAAGTTCATGACTATGGGTTTATCCCTTCAAATGAGTATCATTGCTAATTGTTTAGCATTTACAGGGTTGTAGTGGGTTATGATATTTTTTTAACATTTTGCAAACCAACGGCCGTGAGCCATTAGTTGGTTAGAGAGTGTAAATAATTGGACTTTTAATCTCTGTGTAGAGATATGTGGAAATGTTTTACGGCTTGCGAATGTGAATTCAATAGCGTGGTATGTATAGTTAATAGATCAAATGTTACACCGTTTGGTAGGATAATAGAGAATCCTACAAGATTCGATATGGTGACTTTTAATTTATTATGTTAACACCACAGGATTCGATCTTGGGCCACGATAGTTGTAAATGATGGTTATTGTAAACGATTGTTTGGGCATTCATGCCCACATAAATCGATCTTGCAACCTGTGTTTACTTAGGATATGCTTTACTGATTTCTATGCAAAACATTTTATGGTTGATTTATTATGTTGAAATTTTTCTCATGATCTACGATTTGGATAAATGTATTCTTCATATTACATATGTGGTTTGGTTACTATGAATGACATTGATTGTGTTTATGATTGTTTATTTATATCATGAACTTTAGACCATTAGACGGTCTTTATATCTTGACTGTATGTG
>LPNX010277577.1:3506-26123 GCA_001517045.1 Pseudotsuga menziesii
GACAAGCAGGAAAATTCCATGGAAGCCGAGAGGCTTGGTCGTGAACGTTCAGAGTAGATGATTGAACATGGTATAGATCTGCAATTTTGAATTTTGATGTGCAATTGTACATGTATTGTATATATGTAATGGAACACCGAGGACGGTGTTATTCCAAGGGGGAGGGTAATGTAATGTCCCTGGTATCGACCCCGTTTGCATGATGTATATAATGTAATTAATCATGGTGAGGAGCTCAAGGCAAAAGCCCCACCATCGATTTGGCTGTGTATGTTTCGGCAATGAGGATAATTGCCGATGGTATGTCATGCTACCCAACACATTTTAATGTGGCATCATGTAAAACCGCACATCAAATAAAACTAAAACCACAACCAGCTACGGCAGTGCAACGTTGAATGAAAAGGGCATGGATTACAAAGGATAAGGGGTGGGGATGTCAAACCTTGGTTATGGGAAAAAACCCATGTTTTATTGCCTTGTTATTCGTCACCCTTTTTGTCTCATCCAACCTTGTCAACCTCTTTAATGCTTCAGCTGGTGGTTGGGGAAGTTATTGCTGAAGTGGTGGTGGTTGTGGCAGGCTGTCAGCCTTACCCATTTGCCCACTCCACCCATGTCTGTCCATTCTTCTCCCTCACGCACCCTTCCCTGGACAGTTCACTCTCACCACGATTTTGGGTCTGTTGGTTAGTTCTTCCTCACACGCAGGCTGGGATTGTGCGTCTTGTTCCTCCTCGCTCACTGGTCGCGGCTCTTCTTTGGTTGGTGTGCGCAGCAAGAAGGTAGAACGGCCTCAAGGGCCCGAATTCTCTTGGTATGTGCCCAGACCGTGGTTTTTAATCCACGATTTCTGCTTGCTGTTGACTCTCACCCACGATTTGGGGTTGCTGTCATTTCTTTCATGACTGTTGGATGCTGCTGAGTCATTTTCATGTTGTGAGCCGTGCTCTCTGCCTGTGTTTTGGGGCTGTTCCTTCCCCATGTGTTTTGCTGGCTGTGGGTTCCAATTTCGTTTTGGACCACTGAAGATTGCCAATCCGTTGGATGTGTTTTCCTCTGTCCACGCTGAGAGCTGGCCTCTCCTCTGTTCATGGACTGTGTGATGCTTCCCAACCATTCTATTGAGGAATTGTGTGTGCTGTTGGCTGATTTTCCCTGTTTGGGACTGTGGACTGTTGTTATCCTTCATTGTGTGTTGTGGCTGCTGATATACCCTGGTTTGGGTGCTGTTGTTGAGTTGTTTTGGCCACGTTAGGGCCCAAAACCTACTCTGAGTTGCCTTATAGGCTGGAGCGGTGTCTCACCTTTTGTTTGGGGACTGTCACTTGGTGTTATGACTTCTTCACAGAGCTGTGAAGGGTTGATATGGCTGCTGGTATGCAGTGGTTGTCCATTGGACTGTCCTGGCTTGGCATGTTTGTTGACAGCCTGTGAAACCCAGCTGTGATTGGTTTGTCGTTTATGTCCCCTTGGCTATGTATAAGCCTGCAATTAACCCTTATTCCGGAGGAATCATGCCCAGCTTGGGGGTGGCAGTGTTGCTGAGAGATTGATGAGCAAGCTGGCCTATGGTTGGGTGGAACGTTGCAGCGACGTAGCTGGTTGCGGGTGAATTCTTCATTGAAAGATAAGTGTTGTTGTTTACTGCATCTCTGTGATTTATATTTATGTTCAATGCTGGAATGTCTATATTGCTTCCGCTGATTGTTTGAAGGACTGTGCATCCTTGTATAAAGAATTATGCCTGTTGTTTAGGCTTTAATTTCGGCATTGATCTACTATGTTTTATGTTCATGGGTCGTTTTCCCGGTCGTGTATGATATGTCCGTCGCGTCCTCCTCGCCGGTTGAGGGACGGGGACATGACAATCAGATTGATATATTCTTTGTTTTCTTTAACATGCAAATTCTTAGACAGTTTTATAACTCGTGGAGTTTCTTCAGTACCTATATTTTTGTCTTCGACAACATTATCAGCAAATTTCACTTTTGGGTCCTTAGCAACATCATTATGGTCAAAACTTTTCTCTAAGGGAATCAACCCTCTTGGGATAAAATTGCTTTTCAATTGAATTATGTCCTTTCCACCTAGCATACTTTTCAACATTTTATTCTTAGTTTCTCTATCTTCATTATTTCATCATCTTGGAATCTCTCTGAATTTACTTTTTTTGTGTCAATCTGGGTATTTACAAATTCATTAGACATTTCCAAAAAACTCTTTATTTGCAGATCGTCATAAAAAACTTTCCTATATTTGGAAATGTTTGGTATGGAGGGTCTATTTACAATTTTAATTCTGTATGTTTTCTGAGAATGGATGGGAGTTTTGAACTTACCAGCAGCCACAACTAAAGAAATGTCCACTCCATTTTCTCTTATGGGGATTACCTTGATTTTTTGTTCAGTAATGTAATTACCAAACCGTATATCCCATACCTCATTTCTGCAATCCCTCATCCTAATATTTTTCGTTTCATAACTGTCATCCACTTGGTTTAATACAAGCTCAGAATCTCCAAACACCTCTATTCCTTTTTCTCTCATCTCCTTTAAAGCATTCAAACTAGGTAGAAAGGCCTATGTCATATCCATTTGTAAAGTCCATTTGAATTTTGAAGTCCAAGATCTCAACAACAACATGCCAAACTCAGGAGGGATATCATCCACTACAAGATGCATGACACCACTTTTGGATCGAAGCTGAGTAAGGGTTACCACCATGTCTTTTATCAACCCCAGACATCTTACTTTTCTGGAATCAAAAGAATACAAGTTTTGGTAAGACCTAGTAATCTCCAACCCCAAGCTATCCACTACCACCTTGGGTATAAGATTATGGGATGCACCTGAATCTAACAAGGCATTATGCAATATCATGTCATGTACATTTAGACTCAGATAAAAAGGGGGATCATCTTCATCGCCCAATTCTTCAATTTTGGGCCCAAGGACAATGGTAGGATAATATTTTATCACTTCTATGATATCTCGTTGATTTTCACCTTGATTTTTAACCATTTTTGTAATTGTTTCCATGTACTTATTACTCCTCAACCATTCATTAAAAGCAATAGAAACTTTGGTTTTTGACAATTCAAAATGCAAATTGAAAGATGAAATCACTTTGTCTACATCAATTGGTGCTAGTTGCTTGTTCTCTTTTGAATTTTGTTCTATACTCTCAGAATTTTTATATATAGTGGTATCTTTGTCTTTGTCTTTTTATTTTTATTTTTCTTCATTTTGTTTACTAGTAGAAGGTTGATTTTGGTTTGGTCTTCCTTTATTTATCACTACATCTCTACTTCTCAACTTCAATTTCCTCTGGACATCATCAATGGCATATTGATACCATCTTAGATACTTCCCTAAATCAAATTCAGAAATAGTAACTTCATCATCTTGAGAAAACCTATTATTCTCCTCCTCAGTAAGATATATCTCAGCATCAATATTGAGTCAAAGTGATGGAATTGATGGTCTGTTAGATATTATTCTTCGGCTCCCCCTTCATCAACCAAATTCTCTGGAAATGGTGGTCTAATTTGTTGATTATCAAGATTCATTTGGTTGCCTGGAGGAGGAGGTGGCCTTATGAAATTGGGATTTCTAATATAATTGTCAGGATGCTCTCTGTTTAGTGGTCTATTATCTAGAGCCATCCTATCCATTAATCTTTCCATAGTCTTCATCATCATCTCAAACTTGACATAATTTGATGAAGAAGGGGTAGAAGTAGAAGGTTGATTTTCTTGTCTTATCCTATATTCCTTTACTCTAATTTTTATTTTCCCTGAAGCCATTAAGTTTTCCTCCACCTATAGAGAATCTTTAAACATATTAGTAAAACTATCAGACTTTCTTTTTCTTAACAACAATGAAAAATCAATTTCAAAAGCATTTTCATAATGTAGTTTTGCATCATCTACCAAGGGTTTAATATCAGCTGGAATTGAATTATATACCCTCATGAACCTACTAGAAAACTCATGCACAGATTCAAAATTCCCTTTCTTTAAATTGTTATATTGAGTTAATATTTGTAAAGGGGTCTTTTTTTCTTCCCACCTATCCATAAATAGTGTTTGAAAATCCTCAAAGGTGGGGATATATCTTGTTGGTAAGTCCTTAAACCATCATTTTTCCTCTCTAGACAAACTCTGAGAAAATAGTCTCATATTTGCATCATCATGATCAACTTCCTCCAAGTCAATTAAATCCATAAACCTATCCATATGTTTCCTTGTTGTAAGGTTTCCCTCCCCATCATATAAAGAAATTATTTGTGAGTAGTTTAAAGGAAGGTCATGCAAAATGACTGGAAAAGAAAAGGGTGCATACCTGTATGCCATTTGTCATGGTGGGTTTGGTACAACGGGTTAATTTTGTAATACATAAGGGTTTTGAGGATGACTATGAACATGACTTGCAATATGTTTCTAGTGAGTTTGAAAAAGAGGACTACTTTCTTCAAATTTTACAGGGTTTTGTAAATTTTGCAATGGGGAATCTAGGAGATAAGACTCGAGTCTTTTTGAATTAATCTATGTTTGTTTTAAATATGAATCTGATTTAGATCTTAACAAAGGATTTCCAATATTTTCTTCTGAATCAAAATATTGAAAACTATAGAAATCTTCTTGAAATAGAGACTGTTCAGTTTGAGAAGTAGTAGTTTTATTTTTTCCAGTCCCATGTCTAAACAAAATTCCTGGGTTTTCCACACTTTGTAAAATTTCAGTATTAGGATTACCTTGTGTGTGTTATCTCCTAGAGGCTAGGATTCCTTATGAAATATTTCTCAAAATGAACATGGAGTCACCAGGGAAAATGTACAACCTTTTACAAATGTAGAAGTAATCACTTTCCCACATAGATCCTTTCTTTATTGGAATCTTGTAGTCTTTTCATCTCTCCTAGGGCTGATTTGAACTCTCATTCCCCAGAAACAACACCAAATTGTTAGCACTCAAAATATACCCCAGTTTGTGGAAGGAAATCTCAAGGTAACAAAAAGACCACTTTAGGAAAGAAAGTTGGCTTCTTTATTTCCAGAGAGGCACCTCTCACTGATTGTTTTAACAAGGCCAGATATGCAAACAAAATAAAGATTCAGATTGTATTTTTGGTTGAAACAGGGAAAACAAATGTTGGGCTATGGAGTCAAAATATATGTTATCAAACATAAAGTTGTGTGCTTGGTACTTCAACAAAGGAAAGATATCTATTCAGTTACAATAAAAATTCTTGAGGCTAGTGGGAAAGAAAGAAATAATGACAGTCCATTAACATGGGCATATGTATGAGATGAATCTAGTGCTAACTTTAGAGGAAAAACTTAATGAATATCTGAAATAACAGCTAGAGCATACACATATTAATTTTGAACGATTAAACAGTGATTTCATATATGAAGGAATAGATAATGAAAGGTAATACATGCAACACATTCACAATAAGAAAGGAAATACAGTCTGTAATTGGAAATAACACATGAATCTTTGATGAAAGGCCAACTTCGACAATGAAATTTTATTAAGATAATATCAAAATTCACAACATAGTTATCACAGTTATTTTTCCATACAACTTAGAGGTTCTTATACATTTGCTCCATGAGCTGAACTAAAACTAATTAATAAAAATAGGCACAACTTCCTTTACATGTGTCATTCAACACTTTTTAAATACTGACTGCTTTTAGAAAATAAACAAGTGCCTAATAACTATTCTTCATAATTCAATGCTTCATGATCTTCCAAGCCTTCAAGTATGTAACGTGTACTTGGCTCTCCTGAAATTTTCTACTATCTTCCATTGGTATGCATAAGGTAGCTCCAAAGTAGACATATCCTTTGCCAACATGCACAATTCAATATGCTCCATGTAAGAAAAAAATTTAGATGTGCACACACCTATTTAAAAGCGAAAAATATTTCAAATTCATTATCCAATTTATCAACAATCATCTTGCCCAGAAGCGATTGGTTCATATCAGCGAAATTGATGTGATCTAATCTACATTCGATCAACTTTTCATGGTATTCCTTCTGATTCAGAATTGCACCTTTTTATTCCCAAAACAATGGGAGTCCTTTCTTAAATAAAGGATCAAACATATCAATAAAAACTTTTACTTGATGTTCCATAATGTCAAGTTTGTCCTGGACTGTGTCTAAATGGTCATACTTATTAACTACCTTCCTGGCCCATGTAATAATTGATATTCTATCCTTGATGTTTGGTTTTTCAAGTAATATTCTGAAAAACATTCAAAATTTTGATGGAATTATTAGCATCTTCAACTGTATTTTTATTTAGTTTCTCCCTAGATACTACCATAATTTTCCTGGATGAATGAATCACCACTTCTTTGTCTAACATATAGTCAGGGTAGGGTCTGAACTTATCTGCTTCTGCAATGATAGCGTCCCAAATGATATGCTTTTCACCTTGTATTGATTCCTGACCTCTTACTTGCTTCATGAGTTTATCATTCTGATTTTGTAATTCCTTGCATAGTTTGGATTCCCAATCCTGGGATTTGGCTTCCCATGTCTTTCTCTCTTGTTCACTTTTCATTACCAAGTTTTCCATATTTTTATTTTTATTTTTTAATCCAACCAACTCTAAATATTTTATGCTCACCTATGACTTAGCTTGGACTATAGTCTGCTCACTAGATTCAGCTGTAGGAGGAATAATTCTACCTTCAAGCTCTTTTTCCTTCTCCTGCTGTTGGTTAAAATTAATCTTACTTAATTCACCTCTATTTAATTATCAACCAGAGAATCGTAAACTTTGAGCTGCTACACTATATGTGCAGGCAAGGCAGTTTTAATGCTCGTGCTTACAAGAATGCTAGTCTACTTCAAACAAAGCAATGAAATGGATGAAACTATGGTTATGCTAAGAACTCCTAGGTCTATTATACAGAAACAGAAATCAATTTTTCTACAACAACTTATAGCAAAAAGGTAGCTATAGTAATTTTTGAAGCAAACCTGATCCTCTAAAGAAACACTAACTACAGCAATACTTCACAACAATATTAAACTACAGTAGAACAACCTGCTAAGGGATTAAACAAACCTTGAACTACAGCAATCTTATGCTAAAGTGACTAAGGTTTACTTTCAAAACAATCAGCCTGGCAAAGGAAGAATCTACCTATCAAACGCATATGCTCAATCGATCTCAATTAACCTGAAAACTCCACTATTAATCCTACAAGATCTAATGCTTCACTCCACACTAATACTTCTATAATTATTGCCAGAGTAACACCTATGACCTCTTGTCAACACACAGCCTATTATAACAAAGCTTGGCTGGTTATCATTATCCCAATGTGCTCTGTTTTATTTTATACACACTAATGCACACAGAAAAATGCCCAGGTTATCCAAACAATATTCATTAATCAATATTAGGACTGTGTGAGAAATATTCACTGGTTCTGGTTTGCATATGCACACTGTGGAGCTGATATTGATTCAAGGAAGCAACATTAACAAACCCTATTTAATCAATGTCAAATAGCACAATTTCTTCCTATTTAATCACTTATTTAAAGAGCTATTTAACAAATCCCTATACGCTCTATATACTACAATATTCACACCCTCTACAAAATATTACAAATGTTGTTCCATTTCAACAAGATATCCTACAGCTCTGTAAGCTCAAAAGTAAAAGACTGGAGCTGTTCATCAATTATTATCACGCTGCAGTAAGAAGGATTCTTCAACAGATGGAGTCGAGTTCATTATTCAATTTGCCAATACTACGCTTCATACTGGAAATCAAAGAGAATATTTAAACCCACACCAGTCCTTAATTTATTTTACAGTCCTGTGAACGAGCAGAGTCTAAACTAATCCTGTAGCTATCATTATATCGCTATATGCTGGCAATAAAAAAACAATGTGAAAGCTTAGTCTACTTGTAATCTTTCATAAAGCAAAACTTGAATCAAACCATCACACGATTTAGAAATACAATAACCCTAAATAATAATCATGGCCATTAATACACAGTCCACATTGAAAATCAGAAAGGGGTACCAAATAAAAAACTGTTCCTGAATCTATTCAGCAAGCTAAATCAATTGCAAATGACTAAAAATCTGCAGACATGCATATGAGTAAAACCATCAGCATTCTATAGAACAATATCAAATGGAAAGAAATGTTATATTGCTATTGCAAACCACACAATGTGAAATACCAATGGTTGGTGCTGAAGGGGGCCCTCCCTCAACGCCTTCTAGCTTTAAAAATCAAAACCTTAAAGGAGATAAATGCTGATTTTATTGATGAAATGAAGTATTACAATCTTCTCTCAGCATCCTCTTCATTAAGCTTTATTTATACATGAACAGATGGACAGGATCCATCCCAGAATGCAGAGATTTGAGCAACTACCCAGAAAACGACCAACACCAAATCTGGCAAAACCATGTCTGTTCCGGAAAGGATTTCTCCACATTCCTTGAGAAATTCTGAAAACTGCCTACCATTAGAGGTAAATGGGGCTATTTGTGAAGTGGGTTTCGAACCGTTTTGAGCAATTCTCAACCGATTGTTCAGAAATGGAGCCTGAAATCGGGTTCCTGATCAAGGNCGTTGAGAAATTCTGAAAAATTCCCATTAGTAGAGGTAAATGGGGCTATTTGTGAAGTGGGTTTCAAACTGTTTTGAGCAATTCTCAACCGATTGTTCAGAAATGGAGCCTGAAATCGGGTTCCTGATGAAGGACGGAAATGCCATTTTGAGCAAATGACATGGACAGAACAGCACTGGATAATCTCCATAAGCATCTGGAAGGTGATGTGAATCCAAGAGACACCCCAAATGTGNGGATAATATCCATAAGCATCTGGAAGGTGATGTGAATCCAAGAGACACCCCAAATGTGGATCGAGGCCCCCAAATCACTGGTGCAGCTAGCGTGAACCTGCCCTGGAGCGCCGAAATCCCTGCACAAAGGAAACAACGACCCATCAGTTGACCGGATATTTATATATGGATATTTAAAAAAAAACAAATTTATACATAAAACAATATAAAATAACCAAAAATCACTTACCAAGCCTTTGTCCACGTTGGTCTCCATAAAAGCATAACCATACACAAATAAANATCACTAGTGCAGCTATCGTGAACCTGCCCTGGAGCGCCGAAACCCCTGCACAAAGGAAACAACGACCCATCAGTTGACCGGATATTTATATATGGATATTTTAAAAAAAACAAACTTATACATAAAACAATATAAAATAACCAAAAATCACTTACCAAGCATTTGTCCACGTTGGTCTCCATAAAAGCATAACCATACACAAATAAACATTAATAAAACTAATATATCATGTGGTTTTATAAGTTTTATGCTGGAAAATAATGTATTGGACAGCCAATAATAAGATACCAACATCTCCCCCAACCCAAAGATCTTGCAGGTCCCTCTGCAAGAAAGTCTCATACAACCAGATTTGGAACTCAAAGTAAAGTCTGATAGAATTAAAGTCTGATTTTGCAGACTTTACTCATCATTCCCGCATGTAGCAGGTCAGATATGTTGAGGAACATCTGTGGTGATCAAAAATCAAGTGTCCCATGAGCAAAACTTGCTAACAGAAGGACTTGATCCAAAACAAATCATGAGAAAAACACATGAAGCTGATGGCACAAAGCTGAGAAACTCAGCATCTAAAATAGAACAANAAGCCAATAATAAGAGACCAACACCTGCGATTTCCTTTCCATTTCATGATATTTTATGTTGAGAGCCCTCTCGCTCTCAACAACCAGAGTCATGTATTTTTTCCACTGCTTCTCCTTTTCAGCTAACTTTAATAATTTATCCTTGTAATCAGTCAGCTCATTATTTGAGCTCTCTTTTTCCTTCTCTATTTCAGCTAATTCGGGTCCCTATATCAGCTGTGTAGAAGGTATTTTTAGCTTCTTTTTATACAATTGGATAACATTATCCTTTTCATTTAGAAACTTTTGTATCATTTCTCCCTTGTCGGCTTGGTTCTCAGTAGCCAATAAACATGCCTGTAAATTATTTATTTGTTCATGGTGGGATTTGTTCTCCACCTTTTTCTGTCTCAACTGATTCTCAATTTTGATTTTACTGATTTGTAATGTTGATAATTTGAAGGAATCTTTCAACACATTAGTAAACAAAATATCCCATGTTTTCTTGAGCAAATGTTTCATGTCAAGGATAGGGATATTTTCCAAGTCCCTATACCTTTTGACAAATCTATTCTTGGTTGCCAAGGCCAAGTTTAGAGTATTCTAGGAATATTATCTGACAGAAATAAGGGATACATCTTGATTAGATATTTTCCTCACTTAATGCAATTGTAAATATTCCTTTAAAGTCATATCTTTAGTCTCTTTGTATTTTTCCAGTAATTCTTCTTTATTTTTGAATTGAGATGTGGAGTCAACTGGTGTATGAGCAAATGCATACTCCTTCAACTAAAAAATAGGACATGTCAATTTCACATTTTTCTTTCCTTTGTCTTCTTCTGTAGATTGGATAAGTTGTCCCTCTCCTTCAATCTTCTACTTCTTTGGAGTCCTAGCAGTATCTTCTTCTTCAGTATCCATAACATCAGAAAAATATCCCTTATTGCTCCTTTCTGAATGTATGGCCAAAAATGTGATGTTCTCAGCTGCTGAGATTAATTTGGAAGTGTCAACCTACAATGAAGTAATCTCTCTTATAGAAGAATTTGAATCCTCCTGCATATCAGTATCCTTTTGAGTTTCATGAGGATAATCAGACCAATTTGCAGGCTCTTCCAACCCAACAACTTCATCATGCTCAAAAGGTTTCCATTTCAAGGCCCATATTCTATTTTAAATAACATTATTGGGGTCATAATTAATAGCTACCATCGTTGAAAATACCATCTCTTTCAGTAAACTATCGATCATTAGGAGAGAGGCTTTATTTTTTGTGATGAAAGAGCCTACATCCCATGGACATTTGATCTCATTGGAATTCTTGAAATTTAGAAAGTGTTTAGTATCCACTATCAACTTTTATCTAATGAATTCCATTGAAAACACTCTAGAGGTGAAAAATGAAGGAAATAAATAAGGCTGGTGAACAAAGCCATACAACCTAATCAATGTCCCTTGTTCAAACAAAAACTGGTCACCAATCCTTTTCTCTTGAGAAATTTGCAATATTTTCTTCATTTCAGGAAATACTCTGGGAAACCTCTTTTGAAAAATAGCATTATACACTTATAACATAAGGAAATTCATGAATTTAGTGTAATATCTATTCATTTCCTCAGTAAGTACCATCTCTGGAATCTATAAATTCTCTTCATTGAATGATAGAAACATTTTCAGTAAATAGGACTGAAATATGAAAGTGCTAGTCTTGTGGAAGTGCATTAACTGAGAATGGATATTCTCAGCCAATAAATCATCAAATTTAAGGCATGAAATTTGTATCAATAGACTGGACTGAATAGACTCAACTGGAAAAGTACTCAAAACAAACAATAAATTCATGTGGGGTTTAATCATATACTTGTCCAAAACTAACCCTAGGAACTGACTCATTAAGGTTACGATACACTGATTTTCTTCATTGAAAACGTTTGCATATATAGGAAATCACAGGTTTTGCAACTGGACATTTGGTTTGAAACAAATCTTAAAGAACTCTTGCTTCATCTCTGTTGTAGACTCCCTAAAGTGTTGGAATACAGACTCTTCATTGTATTCTTTAGATTTCAGAGTGAACTCATCAGGGACTAATAGGGTTTTTTGGATGACCACATTACTAACAAGGCAAAGGATCTTTGAGCTGGTAATATCCATTATGACTCTTTTAGAAAAAGAATAATTGTCGGCACACCAATCAACAAATTTTGGGCTATTCATGGTTTGTTCAGTAGTGAATAAGTGGAAGTAAGACTGGTAAATGTTATGAATATCAACTCCTTGGTCCTTAAGCAGTTTTTATTCTTAACAACATTAATTGGTCCGATTAACAAAATAGTGTCAAAAAACTTTGCATCTCTATCTTCAAATAACTCTTCAACTTTATTGTATTCTAGGTTCTGGGCCTCTACATTTTCAACTTGAGCCATTTTAAATAGTTTCAGAGAAGACAAAATCCTACCTAAGGTATTTTACAAGTGGCAAAAGGATATTGTGTAAGTTGGATGCTTCTACACTATTTTTAGATTTCATTTTTTTGATGTAGGTGAATAAAATTATACCCTAATTCCACGTACAAGGTTTTTCTATAATTATTTATATTCCTATCAATATTGCATCTTCTGCAATAGAAACAATTCTTAGCCTTCCATCCTACATGATTCATTTTATGTTGTCGATCCTTTTTCCAACTTAACCTATTGTTTCTCTCCAACACAACGTTACCCCCCTTATCCTTATGTTTCTGCTGCAACTGATTCCCCATTTTTTTCCATTTTAGGGCCTCTCCTTCCATATTTGATTTTAAAAAAATGCTTACACTTGTTTCCCAACTCAGATAAGCCCCCCTGCATACCTACTCTTTACTAAAATATTGAGGAGAAGGATTTTCCTAGGCCTGAAGTTTAAAAAAAATCCTTAGGAGCGACCTTGGAAACATGCCTTACATAAAAATTTCCCTTTTGATTTCAATTCAATAGCTGAGAATCGCTTCAACATAGATCAACGGTCCAGGAAATAGTGAAAGACAAAAAGAAGAAGTGAAAAATATCAAGTTTCGGTTGTGAAAAGTTAAAGTTCCTCTTTCCGTAGATCGATATTTGACAACCAAGAAGGTTGCTGCACAAATCAACGGTCAAAATAAAGCAGAAGAAGAAAAGTAGGAGAGGAAATATCAAAATTAACCTCGTAAAGAAGGATGAACCCACCTTTCGATTTCCACCTTCCGCAATTCTCAAAATCAGAAAAGAGGAAAGAGGAAAGGTAAAGTTTAACCTCAAAATGATAACATCCCACTTTTCGATTTTTGCTTTCTAGAAGGCCAGAAGTGGAAAGGAAGAGGCAAAAAGTTTAAAGTTAATCTCATGGAAAAGGACTAACCTACATTCGGATTTACGTTTTCCGCTAGGGTGGAAGAGGGAAAGAGGAAGAGGAAAAGAGGAAGCAGAAAGATATAAGTTCAACCCGAAAAGATGACATACTGCTTTTTGATTTCTGATTTCCAGAAGGGAAAAAGAGTCAAGGCGAACGTAGAAAGTTTAAAATTTAAACTTCAAAAAATTGGCGAACCTAGTTTCTGATTTATGCTTTCCGGAAGGATCCTGTGAAGATCAATGGTCAAGAAAAGGAATAAGTGGAAGGGAAGAAGTGGAAAGGAGGAAACAGAAAGATAGAATATAATTTTGGTAAAATTTGACATTTCTTGTTTCCACTTTATGTTATTTCATGGAAAGAGTTGTTGGGTCTACATGATCTAATGGTTCAAATCAGACCCTATTCATCTTTTGAGATGATCTGAGCCGTTCAATATATTTTTGGTTTTTTTACTGTGAATCATTGTGGAAAACTGAGAATTTTTCCTCTCGAAGCTTAAATTAAATAAAATTGCTTGCGTAGCAGGGCACTGGTCATCACCTTTTTCTGTTTAGTAATCGATACATATCATTAAATTGGAAATACTATGAATTATTGTTGTTTCTAGATCAGATATATCTCTAATTATGTTTTCTTTATCTATCGTTTGTTTTATTGCTCACCAAGATCGAATGTGGGAAGCATGAAATGGGTGCAGGAGTATGGGATTAATCACCAAGAGACAACACACATAGAGATGCAACAATGTGATTGGTGCTTGATCCCACCAACAGGTTAAGCAAATAAGAATCTTGGGAATCTCTAGGGTTGGGGCAGATGAAAGGTCACAACATGACGCATAGAGAGAGTAATAAATAGGGGTGAAAAGAACCATAGAAAGGACTTTTGGCTAGTGAAAATATGCTGGACTATTTTGTAAAAGAAATACCTCTTTGCTAATAATAAGGATAATTTTTCTGGAACAAAGCCCTACGCAGAGATTTAATTGAAATGTGTGGAATGCATACTGTAGAACTATTTCTTCTTGATTATGTACATCATACAGTGAGATTGTTCTAACCTCTTGGAACTATTTCCTTGGTCATGAATGGTATGTTGTCTGTATAAATGTATGTGTTGATAGGATAATAAATGGTTTAATTATATAAGGGCTATATTTGGTATTCTTTTTGCCATGAATGTGATTATTTTGTTGGTACAACTATCTATTAGACTTTTATGAGAATTTACAGTATATTACTTTGAAGTCTAAATTTGCTCCCTACAGGGATAGAATAGATTAGTTTTAGATTTAGATTAGATATGCATTTAGATTAGGCATCTGCATTTCATCCTTTAAACAAGAAAATTATATAGACGGTGGACTGGGCCGTAACCAGTAAAAGATTTAAAAGAACTTAATCTATGGTATCCGAACTGTAAACTGAAAGGATTCCCCACACCAAACAATGGGTGATCTAGCTGGGATTGTTTACCGAAGAGAATCCCTACTGCTGGTAGCTGGTATTTTTCTAGGCATCAACAAAATTGTCGTTAGAAGGAGGGAAGCTAGTGCATGGTTGGTAGAGGAAATACGGTTTTTTAGGGAAGATTACACTGCAACAACATCATAAAATACTTTCCCTAAATATTTTATTCATGAATTTAAAGAACAAGAACAAAAAGGTTTTGGGGAAGAAGAATCAAAACGTTTGTACACTATACCATTTGAGGAAGTAGATCAATTTAGGATACATAGAAGATCATACGTCAAGAAACTTGAGGTGTTAAAATTTAGGAGACATACAAGATCATACGTTACCTAGAATGCAAGCTTCCAAGAAAGTATCCTTATACACTAAGGATTCAATTCTTGTGGAAAATTTGGAAGAACTGATAGATCTATCCATCCAAGAAATTGCTCAGACTCTGGACCAATTAAGTCTAGAATCTCCTGCTGCTTCATTATTAAGTTAGTCTCCACCACAATCTCCACCTCGAATCATGGTTGTTGTTAACCAACCCACAAGGAGAGAAATAACACCACTTAGACCGGTTTCTCCATTGCATTATTTACCTAAACACCCAGAAATGGTATTACCAAAATTTGATCCTGGAAAGGGTGTTTCTGTTGAAGATCACTTAAAAAATTTTTATCTGGATTTGAATATTTTAAATGTTGAATATGAATATTTTATTTGTAGAATTTTTCAATATACTTTTGAACCTAAAGGATCTTCATGGTACTTTAGTTTGCAAGATGATTCAATAGTAAATTGGGATAGTTTTGAAAAGGCATTCTTAGGTAAATTTGGCAAATAGAAAACTGTAGCCACTCTCATGAAAGAATTACTATCTATGAGGATGGAAAAGAAATAAAAGGTCCAATAATTTAATCATAGATTCACCACTTCATGGAATAGATTTGGTGATGCAAAAAACCAGCTGGGGAGTCTCTAGTACAGTATTATACTACAACACTTTATCTACCAATAGCAATGTTTGTAAAAACGGTTGGTAAAGTTACATTGGTAGAAAACTATGAAGAATCCAAGAAAGCAGAGGAATATTTGGATAGTATCGCAAATCATAATATAGAACCTGAGTTGAAACATACCGCAAGAAAAATTCCTTTGTTGTTAACTAAGCCCAAACATGAACACCCTGATGATCTAGAAAATGTGGTCAAAATGGTGCATAAATTGTCAAACAAGGTAGTAGAGTTGGAAAAGGATAATGGAGCTAGTTCTTATAGAAATCCATTCAACCCTTATTAAAAAAAATGAAGAGAGTGAACAACCTCAACCACCTGTGCATAATTCTATTGTTTTTAATTTTAATGGAGTAGGCATGGATCATTTTTGTACTTTTCACCAATAACATCATTCTCAAAAAATATGTCCACAGTGGATAAATTCAATGACTCTGGTTATGAATCAATTGTTAGATACCCAGCTAGAAGATCGTGAAGAAGAATAATTCCAAACTAATGAGCCAAAACAAACGAATCAAGAAACCACTATGGTATTATGGAATTGGGAACCTACTTTGTGGCTAAGTGAAGATGAATCTACTGAGGAAGTTCAAGTGTCACTAGTTAATGTTATGGCTATAAGTAAATGGATGGTTGTGGATGAAAGTCTAGTACTTCCTAAAAAGGGAAGATAAAGAAACCTTTAAGAAAATTCTCAGTACTACTCAAACAACACCTGAGTCTAATCTGGTAAACATAAAAGAGACAATCCCAGGAGTCAATAAATCTGTGAAGACAGTGATAAATAAATCAAAAGGTACTAGAAAAGGTTTGGTAGAACATGATATGGGGTATGATATTGTAGAGTATATTAAGGAAACAAAAGAAAATATTTCTCTATTTGAACTATGTACTTTTTCTCAGTAAAAAAGGAAACTTCTAGAAGCTTTTGATCCATAACCTAATAGTATCCCATAAGCCATTGAATCCGATGATGAAGTAAATGAAGAAAGCATTGGAGGAAAATCTAAATCTCAGACTTTACCTTTTCTACTGTCATTTGAGATTTTTAATCATAATGTATGTTGGAAGGGGTTTTGGTAAGTGAGTTGCACAGTGTCGCGGTAGCTGCGCAAGCTCACATGACACCGCGTAAGGCCAGATCAGTGCGATGGGTGGAAAGATAACCATTTTTGAATATTTAATATATTATTTGACCAAGTTTTGTTGCCATAGGTCATTAGCAGTTACAATTTAGTTAGAAGTGGACCTTCAATGTAAAGGCACAAACCTATATATAGAGCTAGTTTTGTAATTATGATAGACATCAACATTATCATGAGCATGACTATCGCATGAAGTTTGGTGCAATCTATCTATGGTTTTGGAGAGTTTTCTATTGTATCTATGATCTATCTAGATTTTGATGATGTATTAGGTCTCCTGATGTGGATAAGAGTTGTCTTTTTTGGATCCTTTGCACAAAATTAATATGATATGACAGTTTTTGGATAAATGTTGTTTTTTGTCTTCCTGTTTTCTTTGTTGTGATCTCAATGAGAAGTGTGTTGAGTTTATCATGATTTATGACGCTGTGATCTATTCCAATTCTATCTCATTTCTATTATGGGTTACTGATGTCTCTACAATCTCTTCTGATTCAGATGCACTTCTGATAATGGATGGTTTAAGTTGTTTTATACTGCTATGCTTACCTGCTACGACAAATGAATGATGTGATTGTTAGATTTGTATCAATGAAGATAGATTATTATTACTGTCTTAGTTCTATAAATTGATATTTATGCTTCTTTACCCTTTGGATGCCATATATTCCCTTCTCACTGCCGGAAACTTGGTTCCGACAACTCTCCCTTGAACATCTCGGGTGAGACTTCATCCATTCTGTGGATGTTGTTGGGTACGGTAAACCAACTTCAAAGGTGGAGAGTTGACTTCCTGCACTCCAGAACTGATCCGATAATTACAAGAAAAAGACAATAAGGCATTGCAGGTTTTCGAGGTGTGGTTGGATAGTATCCTAGAGGGATACATTACTGAGTTTGTAGTTGATACCAATAACCCCTTTGATGAAGCAGAAAGGGACTTCTTCAACAGATCGTGAGGTAGATTATTGCTATCTTTGCAGCTGTCAATAAAATAGCTAGTCTGCAAGAAAGGTATTCTGAAGATGGACCAAGAGTAGTGGAACTCTGGTGTGCGGAGGATGTAGGCACTGCGATGAAAGGGGGGAGATGCATGGAAAGGTAAGGGGTAGATGGGCATGAGTTTTGGTGAAAGTGTGAAGGTCACTGAGGAAACAAGTGGTTGTACAAGAGGAGGAGTAAGGTTTCGAGAGAAGAGGAAGAGGAAGGGAGAAGGTCCTATTGCAATTAAAGTGCGATGCCGCAAGGAACAACCACATAGGGAAAAGTGAACTTTCAGTGACAATGAGGACGACCAGGCCTAGGATACACCCAGAAGGATGATAGGATCGAACCCCGGCAATGATGTGTCCACACCTCTGCGCACTACCCCACCACCTGGAAGACACACACATTCTACGTCAACTTTCTCGATGTGTCAACAGCAGTCTAGCAGTAGAGTACTATCCAGAGGAAGAAGGCCCAGAATAGTGGGTGATGAAATGAAGCTACCAATATTTCATGGAAATGGCACCGATCACTCAGAGCAATACTGGTTCATGTGTGAGGTGATCTGGACCGCCTAACAGACTATAGATGATGATGTTAAGAAAATCCAGCTAGAAACCACCCTCAGGGGTCATGCATTGGAATGTCATATGGGATTCATGCTGGTTCCTCAGGGAGGCACAGCGAAAACATTGGACAAGATCCGTAAGGGATTGTTTGAAGAATTCAAGAAGCCAAAGTCTGAAGCTCAGTACATTACCGAGTTAAAATAAATCAAGCAGTTCCCTAATGAAAAAATTTGGGACTTCAACCAATGTTTTAAGGCGTTGATGGCTCGAGTCAACTTCTAGATGAGCAATGTTCAGCAGAAGGAGTGGTTCATCACTGTGCTTGTCCCGCATATCAGACAACCACTAATGCAGCAAAAGATTGCAACATAGAACAAGGATCTAGAAACCGCGATGAAACTGGAGGCATTTCCAATAGGAGAAACCACAGTCGGAATGAACCAGATTCAAGCATAGTTGGACAATATGATGCTCCAACTGCAAGATATCAAGAAGGCGAAGGAAGATCGTAATGAACTTTGGTGCACCCGGTGTCATGCAGACGGACATACCAGGGATACATGTCCGACGTTCTAGAATTATTTTCTTTTAGCATCCCTAAACCCATTGAGCTGCACTGGTATACCATGGTGGCGCCTATGTCAGGTGTATGGGAATCAACACAAGAACTGTGAATACATGCAAAACATGGTTACCAAGGTAGAAAATATGTATTGTACCTTTTGTCGGTCAGTAGGACATGATGATAAAAATTGTTGAGCTTATGATTTTCTCCAGGAAAGGACATATGATTCATACTTTGTGAAAGGTGAGGACCCCCATGAAATGCAAGCATAACCACAAATGGTACAACCAACATCGCAGGTGTAGTATACAACACCGCCCTAGATGTAGTTTTTCCCAGTGCAACCGCAGCAGCAGTTTACAGTGCAACCACAATTTTCACCTCAGCCACACCTTGTAGCACAACTGCAGTATGTGCCATGACCAGAGTATAATCAGGCACTGCTCATTCAGTCTCAGTAACAATATGTTCAAGCTGCACACTATGTCCAGTAGCAACCAAACCCGCCACATTAGCAAATGGCCCAGCGTCTGTTTCAACAAGGAGGAGTCTAAGGAGGATTCCTCAGAGAGTTGAGAGGATGAGGAGGAGGCTTTAGTCAAGGAGGAGGACAAGGTCAAGAATCAATCCAGTGTTATACATGTGGAGTATTCAGGCACTATCAAAGGGATTTCCCTCATGCGCAGTGTACATACTATGTGGCCAGTGAGCATAATGTTGAAAATTTCCCTCAGCTGATTGCAAAATGGAAGGCTGGAACCATTCCTCAATTGCAGAATGTGCAAACTCAAAACTAGCCAATAATACAAGTACAAAACCAGTCGACAATGCAGAATTAGATCCCACTGTAAAATCAGACTCAGAACCCGCCCCAGAATCAGAGTCAGTCGATGAATCAGTCATTGAATCATAACCCTCCATTGAATCAAGCTCAGAACTAGAACCAAGGATCGATGGTCGCAACAATTCAAGCCGAAACATGAACGAATGTCGACATTGGGTTTGTCACTCGCATTGATGTGACAACTGAAGAAGATGGAACAAGGCATCAAGTTTAGCTCATTGGAAGGAAAAAAGTAGCATTTGATATTGTGATGGAGAACGACACTTTCTTCGAATCCAAGCATGTAATCGAGAGAAATCCGGGTAATTTACGGATTATTAACATGCCATTTGATTTTGATCCATCTGTAGAGGAAGGACCTGTTGCACCTGCAACAATTTCCCAAAATTCTAAAAATTTTAGGACCCTCCTTTACTTTGAATAAGTTGGTTTTCTTCCTGTTTTCAGTTTGGTGACTTTTGGTCTATTGGATTTTTATTTTTTTTGAATGTTTTACAGCACTTTGGATTGATATTAATCGATCTGTTTCACTCCTTTAATGCTTGAAAGAATCCCATCCTTGATCGAGCTCATCATTGTTTTTTGCATATCTTTCGAAACCGTTGTGAATCGGGAGTTAAATTTTTTGACTTTCCGTCGTTGCGGGTGAGTTTCGGTTCTCTGACGTGTCGGGTGGTTTTTTATTCTTCATCGGGAGTTGAGTCTTGTGTTCGTCCCACCATTGCGGAGGTTTCCTACTTTGTATTTCACCATTGCGGGTGGTTGACGATTATTCACTGTTGTGGGTGGTTGACGATTCTTCACTGTTGCGGGTGGACTTTTGTTCTGCATCGGGAGGGGATGAGTATCTCCTTGGCCGACGTTGTGGATGGGTTATTGTTTTGGTCTCCGCCGTTGCGAACCATTTGGGGGTTCTAAGGTTCCGTTTCCTCTCCGATCCGTATCTATCAGAGCTCTTTACCTTCTGTTCCCTCCGCCATTGCGGGCCATTTGGGGTTCTGAGGTTCCATTTTCTCGCCGATCCGTGTGTATCGGAGCTTTTTAGCTTCTTTTCCCTCCGCTGTTGTGGGCATGTCCGAGTTCCGAGCTTCCAACGTAGAGTCTCCGGGTGGCCGATGTGAGTTACGCCCGTTGCTTTTTATGCATGCCCGCCGTTGCGAAGGAGTCTAGGCTCTTGGCTTTCGATATAGGTCCCCACCTACGCCCGATCTTTGTTTACATGCTCTATTCACCATTGCGGGTGAATTGACGCTGGGAACTATCCGTCGTTGTGGAAGGCCTGGGATTCTCGTAGCCCTTTTTTACTTTTTCTCCCCGCCCGATACGACCCGTCACACGTGTGACTCTTTTATATATTCGGGGACAGGGGTTTGGATTTTTTATTATTGTTTTGTGCCCGAGCTGTCGTTATCCTCTCCGCGCTGTCGACCCTACAAATCTTGTGGAGCTCCGTGCTTGTACCCGCATCCAGGTGTCGGTTGGAAGCTCAATCGTTGTCGCCTCATCAGCTGTGCATCATTTCCAGGTAGGATCTTACCACGCTACCTCGTGTTTTTCGAAGGTTTTGATTGGATTTTTTGATGTGGTTGGGATATTGCTAGGATTATGTCCCCATAGTCCCTTTTCACTCACACTCGGAGTTTTCACCCGCGGCTAAGTTTTCCATAGTCGTTTCCCCTTGCATGCTGCGCCTACATTTTGAAAGTTGCCGGTTGGGATGGCATTTTGCGGTTAGAGGGGGGGGAGTCATTTTTCCTTTATGGAGCCCACGTAGTATCTTTTGACCTCGGCCATTTTGGTTCTCCCCACCCATAGTGGATGAAGGCGCGGTGCAGGTAGCCGTTATGCCGCCTGCACCTTGTTTTTCCTTTGTAATGATGAGACCTCAAAGAAGTTTGCAGTCGAGTTTTCCTCCACTGGTGTTTCTTTTTCCTTTTCGTTTACCTAGTTGTCGAACCCCAATTTTCTCACCCGCGTCATCCGTCAGTCTTGTTTCTCTGAAACCCTAGGCAGTTTGAGGGCTGCACTGCTATAGTATTGCGTTTTGAAGATAGCTTGGTTGGATGAAAGCCTCGTATGCAGAAAAGGAATGTTTATGCGGGCAGTCTCTAGCCGCACCGATGTAATTACCTTTCCGCGAGCAGCATGAACTATTGCCGTTTTTATCCTTAATAATGCCATGTCGTCGAAATATTTGAATTGTGGACAGTTACATTTGGCCCTTTGCTTTTAAGCTCCATTCATTTGCATTGCAAGTTATTTTAATAGGAGAAGCGGCACTGTGAGATGGTGGCTCACTGTATTGCGCGGGATTTAGTTTTTTTTACTTAGGGCATGCTTGGGTTGTGCATACATGCATTAGTTTCTAGGCCTTCTTTCACTTTAAAATGGCACTCTGCATATGATGTGCATATTTTGCTTCAATGAATTGCTATCCGAGGAAATTGGCATGTCACATAATGGTGTAGATTAAATGTTGTCCCAAACATAGTTGATAAGCTTGATATTATGCAACAGTGGTAGGTTGTTCAGAACTGTGTATGCTTCACATAAATCAAGTCATGAAATATTGTAGCCTAGTCTCAAGGCATTATAGAGCTATGCAATGCATGCTTTTGTTGCACAGACTGTTACCACAGTGCACAGTATTGCATACTAGCTCAATTCTTCAGCCTGAAGGGCTTATGTCTTAATTTCATTACAAGTCATAATACACTTGAGAATGAATAAACTTTTGCACAATGTTCACAAATTCGAATTGCTTAATGTTAAAATGTTATACATTGCAGGAAGAGCTTACAATGTCCAAAAGGAAGAAAAAGAAGGCCCCCATGGTTGAAGAACAATCAGCAATAGAGGTCGTCACACAGATAGAATATATATATGAGGACACCCAGTGTGTCTCGAGTGTTGAGCCTGAGTATAAATGGGATGAGGTATACAGATTGATTTC
>LPNX010277578.1:0-129326 GCA_001517045.1 Pseudotsuga menziesii
CAAGACTGAAGGCTCTCTGAAGTCCGAACAAGTTATCCCTGTCCGGTTCACCAGGCTCACTTGATAGAAAACCACTAAGTACAACTTAGGTGGTAACAAAACTGACACGGGTTTGAGGAATATATTTTAGGTTGTGTGAAGTATCTTAATTACACATTCCCTAATAATTCAAATAAAATTTGATGTGCACCATTTTGGTTTTCTCCAAATCATTTTCCAAATGCCTTCGAGTTTAATTCCAATGATCCTAATCACATGTTGTTAATTGTTGCACAATTAGTTTTATGATCTAATACATATGGCATTCCAATTCCCAAATGTGATTCTAATTCAAACTATTTAATAGAGGCATTTGATATAATGCCAATTTTATTTTTTAAGCTAAAGAAAGTGGTGAAGATTTGTGATAGATGATAAGGATACAGATATGCATCCTTTTGACAATTAATGGTACCACAATTATTGATAACCTAATTAGGATGCAAGAAAGTGTATTTAAAAATATGAATGTTGTAATGAAATATTTCCCATGATGTCTAAATACTTATTGAAGACACTCTTAGGTATTCCATTTAAAACATCGACATATATGTACTTTTAATTCCCGTTATTGACCACTGCTCCAAAATGAGTAATATCATGGTCAACTATAGTCAAGAAAAATATTTAGATTCTCGTAGAGCTGTCGCTACCTTCTAGGTTGTAATATTATTCTAACATATTCTCAAGGTCATAAGAGAGAAATAAATGAGAGAATCAATATCCTCACATAGTAGTTAATACTTGAGAATAAGAGATAGGAAATAAATGTTTGTAATAATATGCATAAATTTCTCATATATGTTATCCTTTTACACAATGAAAGTGTCTCACCCCTCCCATACCTGAGCTTCTCATCACTTGGTATGGGTAGGATTGTGCCTCTAGAAATTCACATGAACTTCACATTCTAAGAGGGAGAATTAGTTGATGCCCCTGAAAGGTATGATTGACATGTGAACTAGGAAGAAATGTGTTGAATTATATTTTACCAAGAAGAATGAGTCCATCTATTTGATACATATCATCATCTGACATAGAAATAAGTTGTTATTTCTTGGACAAATTCAACATATGATGGATTCAAGTTGGTCCCAAAAACAATTTCCTTCATTTGTTCCCCATATATAAATATTAGAGTTTCTACCTATATCCATTCACCCTATTCCAAGTATGCATGTCATATCCTCATTAACAACAATGCTATATTAAGGATTATTTTCATTTAGAATTGGCACCTATCCAAATCCATATCCATTCTAAGTCCTTGCATTTTATCCCTTGATATGATGGTAAAAACTCCTCATTGGTAAAATCCTAAGGTATAGATCCATCCTACTTGTAAACACTAATATTTTAATCTATCCTCTCTACTTTAGGTAATCCAACTCAATGATATTTGCTCCATGGAGAAAACATGTTTCCTTATAATGGGCATGGAAAAAATTTGTCAAATGTAAAAGAATAATCATGGAAAACATATGCTCTACTCAAATATATGACATACAAAAAAAACTTCTCCATTTTTATTTTCTCCCCCCAAACCATTTCATTAAAGTTAACTATGTAAGGAAACTTTGATCACAATCTCCCTTAGCCATTTCGTACTAGGCATGGAATTGCTTGGTGATTATAGTACTCTCATCTAACATCATTATGCTAGCCTTGGGAATTTTATTTTTGTTTAGGTATTGCACCCTCTTTGAAAGATTCGTTGTAAGTATGCTTTTGAAATAATGTGATGTAAATAGAGCTCTACGTTTTTTAAATTACAACAAGCTCTACATATCTTAGTTTCTAACTTGCTAGGATTTTTCCTTTTTTATTTTAGTGAAGTATTTCATTAAATAAACTTAAAGAATAAATCACCCTTATTACAAATATTTGATATTAAATATATAATAACCCCCAAAAAATTTGCATACACAAGCACAACTTGATATTAAATTACAACAAAATCTACTTTATCTTAGTTACTAACTTGCTAGGATTTTTTATTTTTCTTTTAGTGAAGTATTTCATTAAATAATATTAAAGAATATTTCTTCATTATTACAAACATTAAATATATAATAACCCCCAAACAATTTGCATACACAAGCACAACTTGATCTTAGTTTTTAACTTGATAGCTGATAGTTATAGTGATTTTTTGTGTTCATGCCTATACCATCGCTAATGTTAAATTTTTGAATTGATCTGAGTTGTTAATTGATGGTTTATAATTGTTGTTAATGTATATTCATATCTCTATGTATAGAGAGCTTCAAGTTGGTATGTTGTTTGTATGTTGCATTTCTTTTTTTTTGTTTCATTAAGAAGCCTTGATAGATATCATCCAAAGCATTTTTGGGGTTCATAGATTTACCCATGTTTGTGAAAATTGTTTAAAAGATTTAAGCTATGCTAAGATAATTTCATTTATGTCCAACAAATTACAATGGATATTTATAGAATGCAACGGTAGGATGTCTATTGAAGTTTGAGTTGTTTAATTCTGGATTATTTAAAATATTTTCCTTCCTTGAATATCACATAAACACAAAGTCATTTATAACATAGTGAAGTATACTTCTGTTTTATGATGTGGTCAGGGAGAGTGGTATTGGGAGTCCTCATTCGCTTTGAATATGGGGAAAATCCAATGTCTAGAATAGTGGCACAAGAAAATATGGAACCCACAGAAAGGGTTTTTTTTTATAAATTTATACCAGATCGTCAATTTTCTGACATATTTGGAGTGGCATCTTTCATTGGATATCCATCCAATCCGATGACTCTTCTACACTACCAACATCTACAAGCCATCAGAATTTTGACTCCTAACACATGACATCCAATGAATATTTAATACAATCGATGGCTTCAAGGTGTTGAATGGAAGTGATAATCGTCGTTTCTTCGGCATCCCATCGTCAGAAATTCGACACCTACAGATGGCTTCAAGGTGTCGAATGGAAGTGATATCCATCAAGTATTCAACGACAAGTCGTTGAAAATTTGACACCCAATCGAAGTAAGACTTCCCAATTTAAGATGATATGATGTTGAAATATCAACAAGGTGTGAAATGGTGTCGAATAATTGAAGAATTCCCACCCATGCCAAAAAAAAATGTTGTTGTCGAATGACAGACATGTCTCTGTCGAATGTCAAACATCAAAGTTGTAGGATTTCAAGCTAAAATTGACTTGTGACAGTTGCATGATACTCAACTTTTGTAATTGAAATAAATACTGCCTTATATTTGTTACATTCCCAGACCATGGGTCTAGAACGTGGTTGAAAAACATAAATAGAAGTGGAATTGCATTCATCAATGTAACCACCCCAGTTGGAATCAGTGAACTTGACCAGTGGTTATGAACTATGATAATACTTAATACCATACTTATAAGTACCCTTAATATAGTGAACAATTTTATGTGCATCCTTCCAGTGGATTTTTCAAGGATCCTTCATTAACTAGGTGACCATGCTAACAATGAAAGAGAGATATAGCCAACTTTGAGTTAAGTAAATAAGGATACCAATCAATTGTTGATAGAGAGTGGCATCAACTCATTGAGAGTCACAATATTTAAACAACTTCACTCATGACTGATAAGGTGTAACACATGACTTATAGTCATCCATATTGAATCACTTCAAAAGTTCCAAGGAATATTTAGGTTGATAAAGAAATATTTTATCATCCATTTATGAAATTTGAATGCCAAGAAAGAAATGCAAAATACCAAGGTTGTTCATTTCAAAGGTATCTGCAAGTTGTTTCTTCAAACAAAAAATCAGATTAATGATTATTTTGATGTGTGACTAAACCATCAACATATAATGACACAATCAAAGTATATCCATTAACATGGAATACACAAATATTGTGATCAGATTCACAATGTTTGAACCCAAGATAGACAAAGAAGCAATCAATATTCTCATATCAAGCACAAGGTACATATTCGAAACCATATAATGACTTCTTCAGTCAATAAACAAGACCAAAATCTATCACAAATATAGGGGGTTGCTCGATATATATTTATTCAATAAAATATCCATGAAGGAAGGAACTTTTAACATCCATTTGATTAAATTCCCATAAAAAATGAGCAACAAGAGAAAGAACCAGTCAAACAGAATTAATGTTTTCAACAAGGGAAAAGGTTTCTATGTATTTAATGCCATCTTGCTGACATAATAATTTGGTGACTGAACAAGTCTTGTGTCATTCAATAACACCGTCAGAGATAAATTTGGTCTTATAGACCCATCGACACTTCACAACATTCTTTCCTTATGGTATAGGGAAAAGTTCCCACATCTGATTCTTCTTCAAGGAATCAATTTTCGCAGTCATATTGGTTTCCCATTCTAGTATTCCCTTAGCACAAATATACATGTAAGGATCATAGGTGTCGAGGACACATGCCATTAGGAAAACATTGTCACATTGTTTTTGAATGCAAGTCTACCAACCAACACTAGGATTTCCAGCATTTGATCTAGAAAATTCAATTGTATTAAAAACCCACTGAGGTAAACAAGTCATTGGTGATTCAATTTGGCTATCTCCATTCAAACGATTCAAATTAGTTGGGTTGTTAACTTCAGTAGTCATAGTATACCAAATATTAATCGAATTAAGAGCAGAATTTACCCGTCCGATCAAATTCCATTGATAGGGGTAGTTGATCTAGACTCTTCAATAATATTGAATGGATCACTGCTCAATATAACAAGGTATGACTTTGATAAATTATTTCCAAAAATATTCTCATAAAATATCACACTTCTTCGTAAGATGATCTGTTGTTTGACAAGATCAAATAGTCTATAGGATTTCAACTCATGAGAGTAGCCCATCATGATGAAAGTATGAAACTGTACATACAACCTATTTCTATAGTTATCATTGCTATGTTCCTAAGAAACACATCCAAATGTTTTGAGGTGTTCAAATGAGGGTTTCATTCCATTCCATTTTTTAACCAGAGTCATGTCAGTGAATGACTTAGTTGGTACAAGATTCAACAAACAATTTGAATAGTAAAAAAAAATTTCCAAAAAAATCATCAAGATATCTATGAAAATATGATTCACAGCAAGATCTAGGAGCTAAGAGAATCCTCACAACTCAAGAATTTCACAAACTATGCAGAAAATAACGAAAAAGAGAAATATTAACACATAGAGATGGTGTCATTATTTTATATTATTTTCCAACATGTAAATATGTGTGGAACATGAATATAATACAATAAGTGAAAATCGTTAGCCTTTGGAGGAAAATTCGAGGCATACATGTGGCAGGCTTAGATTGGACCTCAAACCCCCCTAGGTGGATGAATGAGCTCCCAAACCACCTGAAACAGTCACAAATGTCCATGTGAACATGGTTGAAGAATTCTAGTACATAAATGAGGGTATTCGAAGCTGCTGGAGTGCATCAGTGAGTGGGAGTGTCTCTAGGAAACATTTAATGGTCCAAAAGAGAAAAAACCACTCAAATGCAATGCATGGGCACCTCTGATCAATCCAGTTCCCTGTTTTAAGGAGTGGGAGTTACCCAAGGACTGAAATTTTTTTAATGAGGGAGGATGAGTCTCTTGAATGATCAAATTTTGGCACTTGGGTGCATTAATGAGTCCAAAACCCCCAAATACCTTGCTAGACCAACAAAGCCAAGGTTTGGACCATATAACGTAAGTGGAAAAATAATGAAAGTTTGTACTAGGTGGTATGTTACCATGGTACTATGTGGTATGATTATATAACACCCCCTATTAATCCTAACTTACTGTAACCATATCAAAAGTTGAGGACTTGGAAACTAAGGCTCAAGTCACCTCTTACAAAAATTTATTTGTCTATATAACCAAGGTAAGAAGGAAAACCACATGGGAACAAAACCTCCCATCTAAAATGGACATGGAGAAAAATATGAAAGTGAATACCAATAATCACCATGTGTCACCCACTTCAAGGAGTGACCTCATATAGGTTAATGTCTTCTTTTTGAATCTCTTGGTGAAGATGTCTGTAGTTTGCTCCGCAGATGGGAAATACTGCAATGATATCACATGTTCATGCACTAAGATCTGGATGTAGTGCATGTGTATATTAATGTGCTTGGTCCTCTATCTCTATACTGTATTAGTAAAAATATTGATTACACTTTGATTTTCACACAAAATGATAGTGGGTGAATTAAATGCAAAACCAAGTTCTCCAAGAATGCCTTACAACCACACACATTGTGTAGCTGCAATCACTGCTCCTATGTACTCGACCTCGGCTGATGAAAGGGATATAGTGTGTTGTTTCTTAATTTACCAGCATATGGTACCATTTGAAATCATGAATACATAACCTCAAGTGGATTTTCTGTCAATGGAATCTCCAACCCAATAAGAATCAATAAATCCAACTAGTTCTAGTGGAGAAATAGCATGATAGTGTATCTTGAAGTGTTTGGTTCCTTGCACATAATGCAACATCCTTTTAGAATCCTTCCAATGGATCTCATGAGGCTCCTACATATACCTTGTAACATCACCTACTACATAAGACAAATAATTTCAATAGTGTGTGAGATACAACATGCGCCCAGCTAGTTGTCAATACAATGAGTTGTCCACCAATGGACATGAACCAAAATCACATAGTTTCACTCCTGAAAGGAAGGTACACTTGGTTTCCTTAAATTCATCCATTTTGAAATTCAAGAAGAGTTCTGCATCCTAATTTGATTGGATGACCTTGATTACTGCATCATATTTCTCAATCTACACACCAAGAAATTGTTTCAACAATCCAAGGTCGGTCATTGAAAACACTCTATGCAATGAAGACTTAATTGAACCTATATCAGTAATGCAAATTCTAGTGATAAAAATATCATCAACATACAATACTATTATCTGCATTGAATCATCTAAATTGTTCAAATATACATTAGGATTATATTTTCATCTTTCAAATCCTAGTGATAGAAGAAAGTTGTCCATCTTGCCATACCAAGGCTTGAGGGCTTGCTTGAGGCCATAGAGAGACTTATTCAACCTGAAAAAAAGTGAAAAATCATGAATTAAACCTTAATTATGCTGCATATAAATATCCTCTTGAATGTCACCATGAATAAAAGCACTCTTCACATCCATGTGGTGCACCTCACATCGCTTAGATGCGGGAATGTCCAAAACTAGCATGATAGAGTCCATCTTTGCAACTGGTGCAAATGTCTCTCTATAGTCCACTCCATGGAA
The DNA here is from genome assembly GCA_001517045.1 of Pseudotsuga menziesii. Taxonomy (NCBI): domain Eukaryota; kingdom Viridiplantae; phylum Streptophyta; class Pinopsida; order Pinales; family Pinaceae; genus Pseudotsuga; species Pseudotsuga menziesii. The sequence goes on from LPNX010277578.1 coordinate 7,305, forward strand.
TTAAGATAAGAATTTGGAAACCATACTAGAATTATAATTCTTATATGAACCATTACAAGCCATCTTTGTTCTATAAACCCACTTTCATTGCACTAGTTTCCTCTTGGAAGGTAGTGGAACCAACTTCCAAGTTTGATTGTCTTGCAAAGACTTGAAATATTCTTGCATGGTTGTTTTCCCTCCTGAATCATGTGATTATTACTGATATGAATAATAATTATATCCAACCATCATAAATCACCTTTATGGAATATTCAAATCACAAGTGGAGAAATCATTGTGAAACTAAGATCTATTCTTCCTAGAGTCTAGTGGATCTACAACAAGATCACCAGCTTATTGTATGGTTTTATTCACCCATTTTGGGATTATGGGTGAGTAATTATCTTCATTCATTTCATAATATTAATATTTGATATCAGAATCATACAAATCATAGAGATAAGAGCATCACTTACATCATCATTGAGTGGAGGGTGTGAGCAATCCCCCTTCACTAATTCGATCTCTTGCATGGGCTCTTCTTCGAACTGTACACTTCTCTCAATGAAGATTTTATGAGATTAGGGATCAAATATATTGTATACATTTTTATATTAATCATATCCAACCATTATGGACTCCTTTATTTGAGGTTGCAACGCCTTTGTTTTCTCTGGAGGAATCATTATCCCAAGTCTTTGAGCCAAAAAACCCGAAATGAGAAACGTTGGGCTTGTGACCACTCCAAGCCTCAAATAAAGTTTTATCATGCAATTATTTGTGTGGAAATATGTTATAAAAATATGCATCACAATTTATGGATTCATCCCATATATCAGGAGACAAATCCTTAGCCTCCAACATGTAAGTGGCCATTTCCTTCAATGCTTTATTCTTGTGCTCGGCCACACCATTTTGTTGGGGTGTGTAAAGAATGGAATGTTGCATTTGAATGCCATTTTATTCACATTTATGTTGCATTTTCTTGTTAAAATATTCATTTCCATTATCATTCCTTAGGACCTTTATCTCATTGCATCTCAAGTTCTTAACCAAATCCTTGAAAACTTTTAAGATCTCAAACACTTCAGATTTTTGCTTGAGAAAATACACCCAATATTATCTTGATAAATAATATATGAATGTTAAGAAATAACTTGAATTTTGATAGTAGGGTGTAGGAATAGGTCCTATTAGATACGAATGGATCAAATCAAGAAGTTGGAAAACTATTCTTTCCTTTCCCTTGTAATACTTGCACTCTGCATGCTTCCCAACTATGCATCCCTTTCATGTGCCTTTGGAAAACTTGATGCTTGGAGCCCTTCAACCATGATTTATTCTCTTAATGCTTGAATATATATGTATTTGAGGTGTCTAGACATCTCATACTATATATTTTTATTCTCATTGGCATGTGACAAGAGCACCTTCCCCTGGGAGTAAGGAATAAAGTGTGAAAACTTATACATCATTGACTCATGATCTGCAATACCCACTGCAACAACTTGGCTTGTAGAAATTTATGATATTTCCACATAATATTGGGTAAATTTTACTCTCTTTGTTAATTGTGTATGTGAGCATTTAATAGATAGAGAGTAGTTTTGCTGCAATATCAAGCACATACAACACATTGTTGAAGTACCCATTGTCAAGGTTGATCCTACCAATCCCTTTTGTTGGGATCTCAGAGTAATCACCCATGAAGATGGATAGACCATTGTAAGTATATAGGGCTGATAAGGAGTATTGTATGGAATTAATGTGCCTTGAGGAACCTAAATCTATGATGAAGGAGGAATATCCAGAAGATCCAGCAACCAATGAATGGAATCTATCCTTGTTCTCTGAACTTGAACCTCCCTCTTTCTTCCTTGCGCATTTTGGCAGGGGGATGTTTTTTATTCTCAAGTATTTATGCAATCATGTCAATGGTATTATTAATGCATCCACTCTATGTATGCCAACATTTGTAACAATAAGTGCATTTTTTCTTCTCTTACTTCTTATTCTCTTTTTCCTTGCTAGGATTTGAACCCCCATTTGAATATTTGGGATTCTCTTGATTATTCTTCTCTTTCTACTTCAAATATTTGGATTTCTTCTTGATTTTTTATTGATTAAAAACACATGAAGCAAGGGGTTATTCCTTGGTGGATTTGACAGTACCCATTTTCACCAATTTTTCTTCTTCCCGAGTCAAAGACTCCATGAATTATTCCAGGGTAGGAATTCTCCAATTTAGAACTGTCATATTTCCTTAGTGGAATGTGGAGACAAACACTAAATACTTAGGGCCTAGCTTTGAAAGAATGAACAATATCAATTGATATTATTTCTTCTTGATGCCACATTTTTTTAGTTGGAGTACCCAGGATTTGAACTTTGTGAAGAAATCTCGTATCATCTCAAAGTGAGTTGGGATCAATGTGATCAACTCATTTTCGAGTTGGCATCCTCTCAGCTCATCAGTCTTCCCAAATAGTTACTCGAGATTGAGAAACACCTGATTGGTTGTTTTCATAATTTCTACATGAATTTAAATATCCCTAAGAATAATGAGACAAAGCATCCTGAATTCCTCATCCAACCTGTTGAAATATTTGGATTTTTGCACAACAGAGTTGGGCTCGTTCTTAGTGCCCATGGTTACTCTATAGAGGCATTTCGACTTCAACTGGATCACCATTTAATATTACATTAAAAATAATTTAATGGGGTAATTAATACATGATTATGCTCCATTTATGCTTTTTCACTGAGTGATAAACACACTGGAACAACCTGCAATGAAAACACTCAAATTTTTTCGAAGGAGGCCCTAGATTGAAAATAAAAATATATAAATTTGAATTGCAGATCCAAATAATTATGATACCATGTGAAAATATGATTCATATCAATATATAGGATATAAAATAATCCTCACAACTCAAGAATTTCACAAACTATACAGAAAAAAAGTGAAAAAGAGCAATATTAACACATAGAGATGGTGCCAATAACTAAGGTTTCTATTATTGTACAACATGTAAATATGTTTGGGACATGAATATAATAAAATAGGAAAAGATAATTATCCTTTCGAGGAAAATTGGAGGCATACATGTGATAGGATTAGATTGGACCTCAAACCCCCCTAGGTTGACCAATGAGCTCCAAAAACACCTCAAATGGTCACAAATGGCTATGTGAACGTGGGTGAAGCATGATAGGACATCAATGAGGGTAGGATAGGTGTTCTGGAGTGCATGGATGAGTGGAAGTGGCTCTAGGAAACATTTAATTGTCAAAAATAGCCAAAAACACTCAAATAAAATTTATGGCTGCCTCTAGTCAAACCAATTCCCTATTTTAAGGAGTGGGAGTGACCCAAGTATTGAAATGTAATTAATGGGGGTGCATGAGTCTCCTGAATGATCAAATGTGGGCACTTGGGTGCATTAATGAGTCCAAAACCACCAAAAACCTTGCTAGACCAACATAACCAAGATTTGGACCATATAACATAAGGGAAAACAAATGGAAGTGTGTCCTAGGTGGTATGTGACCATGGTACTAGGTGGTATGATGCTCTAATTTTTCTGCAAGCATTGGGCCATTTCTACCAAAGTCTAATTATTCCTCTATACAATTCCATTTTGTTGAGGGGTGTAAGGGATAGATATATTCTAATAAATACCATTTTTCAAACTATCGAATCACATATTTACCACCATTTCTTGATCTCAAATATTTAATAGATTAAGCACATTGCTTCTTATCTAGTGCTCTAAATTCCTTGAATCTTTCAACTACTTAGCTCTTATCTTCAAGAAATATACCCATGTGAGTCTATAGATGTAATAACCCGGTTTTAACCCCACTTGCGTTAAAGTACATAGGATACATATGTTGTAAATAATCTTGGTGTGGAGATAAAGGCCAAGGCCCCACCATAGATTTGGTTATGTTGTGTTTCTGATTAGGAATGGTCACCGATGGTATATCGGGACATGCATCATATATTTAATTGTGGCATCATGTAAACACGCATTTTAATTAAATAACCCAACCAACTATGTTCGCAGCAACTAAATTGAGAAGGGGCATGATTCCAAAGGATAAGGAAAGGGGGATGTGGAACATTGAGTCACGAGGGAAAACTATGTGTCACCACCACCCTTGGTTATTTCCTTTTTTGGTTAGTTGAGGCAGCGATTCGCTGGAAAGAAGACCACTACCATGCCCATGCTTTCTCTCCTCTCCACGACGTAGGGATTGTTTTTACCACTCCCTCGGATCATGGTTGTTCGTCTTCCTCATGCAAGACGGGGATAAAATGTTTTACCATCCATTGTGTGGGGGTTCGCCTCCTCTCTCTAGCACTAATTGCTGGTCTGTAATTCTGTTCTTTCCATCCACACAGAGAACCAACTTCTACCTCCATGTATTGGACTGTGTATTGTTTTAATCCATTATAGCGGATCGCAGCGGAAATTATTGGGATTTTTTCCACTGATTGATGGGAGCGATTTTCCCCACGCATTGTTGACTGAGTTACCTACCATGCGGAATTGGTAGAAGATTGGGCTGACTTTTTTCATGAATCCACGTTGATTTGTGAATGTTGGCTGTGTCTTTTGACCATTTTCTGGTCTGTGTAAATCTCACAATGATGGTATTGAATGTTGGGTGCTGTGGGTTCATGTGAGTTTGTTAGCTGTTGTTTGCCACAATGGCTTGACTGTGTTTTTCTTTCTAAACACTTGAATAGCTATTTGGTTGCTTGCATGCAGTGGATTTGTCCCCGGACTAATTTGGGTTGGCGAATGAGGGCCCGAGGTGCTTGATAAACCTGGTGGGTTAAGAACCACATGGATAGAGCTACTGAGCTGGATTTCTTCTCCACAACCCCTGAAGAGCACTGAAGGGAAGATCAGGGTCTGAGGGACTGCGTTGCAAAGAAGGGACTGACTTCCTTGTGTTGGGTGTGTGTGGCTTTTCTAGAATCTAGGTTGGTTCTAGTGTTGGTGTCTGCAGCTCTTCAGTGAGCTCACTAGCTTAGCATTAGCCTTTCCTAGCTCCTGGATTGGCTGATCTGTTGTTCACCTGATAAAACCAACTGTGTTGGCTTGGCTGAACTGAGTACCCTTGTGGTATTGTTACTGTTGGATATGTGTAAGCCTGTTAGTTCCTTATTCCTTGGGGAGTCATGCCCAGCTTGGGGGTGGCAGCATTCCTGAGAGATTTAGGAGCGTGCTAGCCTATGGTTGGGTGGAACGTTGCAGCGACGTAGCTAGTTGCGAAACGAGTTGTTTATAAGATAAGTAATCTTGTCTATTTTACTTCTGCAATCCTATTTACTATTAATGATCATGATGAACATGTTGAATGCTTGTATGAATGTATGTTGCTTCCGCTGTGTATGATAAATAATCATGTATGCATTTTTTAGTTCAAAGCATTCTGTTTCAGCATTTCACCATTTTATGAATGTACATGTTCATGGGGCTCTTAGCCCGGATGGTTAACACCGTGGTAGCATCCTCTTCGTCAATCAGAGGGTCGGGGACGTTACAGTGTGGTATCAGAGCTCATGTTGCAGCATGGGCCTGAATGGACCATGAAGAATTAGTGACATAAGCAGGATTTCTTTCTACCCAGCAGAGATTAGAAATGGATGACAGAAAAATTCCACAAATTTTTCTAAGTGTTGGGACTGTCGGTTCATCGGAACACTTAGTGGAACGGACCTCTGATGTAGTGGAAGAGATAGGTAGAACCATGCTCGACGGAGAGCAGTGGGATCAAAAATCATGGAAAAATTTTCTAAGTGATTTGAAGTCTGTCGGCGAAAAATAGTTGATCGAGCGTCCGCTGTTGCAGATGGCTAAACAACTACATGTCCGACGAGTAAGGCCTCCAACCGTCGACGCCGCAAGAAAGTTTAAAATTTTTTCTAAGTATAGAAATCATCAGCTATCAGAAGAAGATAGTTGTTCATGCACTCGCCGTTGTGGAAGTCTATAGCACTAGAATTCTGATGTGAAGAGACTTTCGATACCAATCAAGTCATGCTTTAGCAGATTGGGCCGTCAATCAGAAGAAGATCGAAGATCACGTTCCGATGTTGCGGCTGTGGATGGAACTAATTCACCGACGAAAAGAAGAGAATGGAGCCGATCAAGCGGTGAAGAGGGAAAATTTTGAAAATTTTTCTAAGTCCGGGAATCATCGGCCATCGGCGAGGATTAGTGGATAGAGCTTCCAATAGCCGATGAGTTATGGTCTACGGAACCCGCAGTGGATTGAACGACCGCTGTTGTGGCTGTCTAAAGGACTATCCTTTCGAAGGGTTAGAAGATCCGATTGCCGACAGGATAGTGCTTAGCGGATCCGATCGCCGATGAACAGCAGAGAATTTAGTGGTTTGGACTGCCGAAACATTGGTTTGATAGATGAAATGAGACCCGATTCTACATGGTGAAAATTTGAGTTTTTCTGTGGGATTTTTCCAGCAGATTTTGATTGTTATTCATTGGGATTTTTAGTTGTTTTTCAGTGGATTTTCAGGGCTGAATAGAAGGAGAAGTGGCAGGGATCTAATGTGCCAGATTGCATGAAAATTAAATATTTACAACAAAAAAAAAACAAGGGAAATTCCCACAAGGGGGAAAGCCCCCTTGACCCCCGTCGTCCTCCTCAGATAGGCGTTCTTTGATGAAGAAAATCCCGTGTTTGGGAAATTTGTTATTTTATTATTTTTTTCCAAGAAAAAGGTAAGTAGTTTGATTTATATTAATACTATGCATCTAATAGTTGCTACTAACACATTGCATAACTATAGATAACTTCCAAGAGCAGTACTCCAGAAAGAACAATGTGTTAAAGCCAGAGGTGGTTCAGTCATGAGAAACCATGATGGGTATGATGCTCGGGATTCTTACGAACAAGCAGGAGATGCCATGGGAGAAAATTTCCGTAATAGGAATGGTGACATTGAGTCCAATGGAAGGAGATTCCAAGAGACACCGTCAGATGTTGCAGCCACCATGAGAAGCTTAATTAAATCCCAGGAAGAGTAGCATCAGTTGAATGCTGCCATATTGGAAAGTTTGACAGAATTGCAGAAAAAGATAGATACTAGATGAGGTACATCAAGACCAGAAGGCAGTAAGAGCAGCACTAGGAGAAGGAGAAGGACTTCCAGTGGATCGTCTGACTCCGAAGAATCCAGTGGAGATACAATTTCATCTCCTCATAAAAGGAAAAGAAGAAGGCACCTTAGGGATCACTCTCGAGATGAGTTTACGAAAGCTAAACCTCCTACATTTGATGGTGAGATAAAGACAGGGAAAGAGGCTGAGGCTTGGCTTCTTGGGATAAAGAAGTACTTTTAGGTGCAAGATTATTTAGGAAACATGAAGGCACGAGTTGCCATATTCAATTTGAATGGAAGGGCATCCATTTGGTGGGAACACTTCAAGCAGGTAAAAAAGATCAGTGAAAGGAAACTGAAGTGGAAACAGTTCAAGAAGTATTTCAGGTAGAAATACCTCTCTGACCGGTATTATGATGACAATATCAAGGAGTCCCATGAGCTGAGATCGGGACTGCAAACCATGGATGAATATGCAAATAAGTTTTTGGAGCTGTTGAGGTATGTTCGATACATCAGAGATGAAAAAGTGAAGGTCCAGCATTTTCTGAGTGGATTACCTTAGTCTTACAAAGATAGAATTGAGTTTTATGAACCTAGAACTCTTGAAGAAGCAATAAGAAAAGATAAGTATTGCTATGAGCAAAGTAAAGAAAAACCTGTTTACCATAAGGCATGGAAGGACAATAAGAATGAAAAGTTGGACCAAAGAAAAAAAGGTTTCAAACCTTCTAGATTCAGGAATTAGCAGAAGCAGCCATCCCAAGTTACGAGTGATCCAATTGGAGTGATAGGTGGAAAGCCTAAAGAGCCACATCCGAATAAAGGTCCACTCAAATGTTGGAAATGTGAAGGACCTCACTTGCATAGAAATTGTCCACTTGAGTGCAAGGCCAACTTACAACATTCAAGAAGCAGAAACAGTGGGTCAGGTAGCAAGGGTAGTACCTAGGATTTATGCAGCATTGGAGGACCGCCAGGAAAATCACCAGTCAACTGTGGTTGAAGTAGCAGGTAATATTATTGAGCATTCTATTTCTATTTTGATTGACCCTGGTTCTACGCACAGTTACATTACTCCTAGAGTAGTGGAGATTTGTGCTTTTAAGAAAGTAAAGCACAGGAAGTCTTGGTTAGTTCAGCTAGCCACTGGAACTAAGAGAAAGGTTAGTGAAATGGTAGAGAAATGCCCATTGGTCATGGATGGGTTGGACACTTGTGTAGATCTGAATGTTCTACCGCTTGGTTCCTATGATGTTCTCATTGGGATGGATTGGTTAGAAGCTCAAAGGGTGAAGCTTGACTATTACAATAAGACTTTTGAATGCATGAATAAAGAAGGGAACCTAGTAGTTGTGAAAGGCATACCAAAGGTGATTTCAGTACGGCAGGTTTCAGCAATGCAGTTAAAGAAGTTCTATAGGAAGGGTTGCCAGTTGTATATAGCTCATATTTTGTAGGAATTAGGAGATGAAACTCCTAGGTTGGAGGACAATTAGGTGTTACAGGAATTTAGGGATCTGTTTCCTGATGAGATTCAAGGGCTTCCTCCAAAGAGGGACATTGATTTCACAATTGAACTCGTGCCAGGAGCAGCACCAGTGTCCAAGGAACCCTACAGGATGAGTACATCAGAGATGCTAGAGTTGAAAATGCAACTGCAAGAGTTGTTGGAAAAGAATTATATCCAACCGAGTGTGTCTCCTTGGGGAGAACCAGTTCTAATTGTAAAGAAGAAAGATGGTACGCTTAGGTTATGTATTGATTACAGACAGTTGAACAAGGTTACTGTGAGGAATAAATATCCTTTGCCTAGGATTGATGACCTCTTTGATCAAATGAGAGGAGCAAAGGTATTTTCTAATATTGACTTGAGGTCTGGTTACCATCAGGTGAGAGTCAAGGATGAAGAAATTCATAAGACAACCTTCAGGACAAGGTATGGGCATTATGAGTTTGTAGTGGTACCATTTGGTCTCACGAATGCACCAGTTACATTTATGTTCCTTATGAATAGTGTCTTCATCAGATATTTGGACAAGTTTGTTCTCGTTTTCCTTGATGACATCCTTGTTTATTCTAAGAATGAGGAAGAACATGAAGAGCATTTGAGATTGAAATTACAATTGCTCAGGGAGCTTCAGCTGTATGCGAAACTGAGCAAGTGTGACTTCTATAGAGATAGAATTCAGTATTTGGGTCACATTATCTCAAAGGAGGGTATATTTGTGGACCCTGAAAATATTGAAGCCATTATGAATTGGCCTACTCCAAGAAATGTGACAGATATAAGATATTTTATGGGACTTATAGGATACTACAGGAGATTCATTGAGGGATTCTCCAAAGTTGCACATGCCATCACTTCTTTGCAAAAGAAGGGGATGAAGTTCGAATGGACATCGAGGTGTGAAGAAAGTTTCCAGTGGTTGAAGAATCTTCTCACCAGCACACCCGTATTGAAAATTGCAGACCCAGAAAAAGATTTTGTGGTGTGTACTGATGCATGCGGACAAGGGCTTGGAGGAGTCCTTATACAGGACAACCACGTGATATGTTATGAGTCAAGAAAGCTGAAGGAGCATGAGAAGAACTATGCCACTCATGATATAGAGCTTGCAGCTATAGTACATGCCCTCAAGATGTGGAGACATTACTTGATGGGTAGAAGATTTGAGCTCAGAACAGACCATTGTGGTCTGAAGTATTTATTTGATCAGCCTACTTTGAATGCTAGGCAAGCAAGATTGCTGGAATTTTTATGTGAGTTTGATTTCGAAATCAAGCACATAAAAGGGAAAGAAAACAAGGTAGTTGATGCACTCAGTAGGAAGGTACAGAAAATGCATGTGGCATCTCTTAGTATTTGCCAATCAGATTTACAGCAGCAGATTGTTAATCATGTTGCCGGAGATGAATTGTATGAGCAGGTAAAAGACAAACTGTAGTAGCAAAGTCTCGAGAAGAGGTATGAGGGATATAAATTGGAAGAAGATGGAATTCTCACTTTTAAAGGCAGAATTTATATTCTGAATGCAGCAGATTTGAGGAGAATTGTTATGGATGAAATCCATCAAGCTCCATATTCTGGTCACCCAGGATATCAGAAGACAATTTCTACAGCTAGAAAGCAGTGTTTTTGGCTAGGTATGAAAAAGGACATGGCTGAGTACATTTCAAGGTGTATGAAATGTCAACAGGTAAAGGTTGAACATCAACATCCAGCAGGTTTGTTGCAACCTCTGCCAATTCCGGAATGGAAATGGGAAGTTATTTCCATGGATTTTATTACAAGATTGCCGATGACTTGGAGACAACATGATTCAATCATGGTTGTGATGGACAAGTTGAATAAGGCAGCACATTTTACACCAGTGAAGTCTACGCACAAGACTGATGACATTGCAAAGATCTTCATGAAGGATATTTTCAAATTGCATGGATTGCCTAAGGCAATAGTCTTTGACAGAGATGTCAAGTTCACTTCCAATTTTTGGAAGGGATTGTTTGCAGATTTGGGTACAAATTTAAACTTCAGCACTACATACCATCCTCAAACATATGGGCAGACAGAGAGAGTTAATCAGGTGCTTGAAGATATGCTTCGCATGTATGTAATGGAAAAACCAACCAAGTGGGAAGATTACTTGCACTTGGTAGAGTTTGCTTATAACAATGGACAACAGGCATCCTTGGGGATGAGTCCGTATGAAGCTTTGTATGGAAGAAGGTGTAGAACACCAGTGACTTGGGACAACTCGGTGAATAAAGTTGTGCTTGGACTAGGATTGATCAAGGAAATGGAGCAAGAAGTTGTAAATATTAGGCAAAATCTGAAAGCAGCACAGGACAGACAGAAAAGCTATGTAGATAAGCATAGGATGAACAGGGAGTTTAGTGTTGGGGATCATGTTTACCTCAGAGTGAGGGAAAAGAAAAGTTCCTTGAAGCTTGGAAGTTGTGCCAAGTTGTCACCTAGATACTGTGGGCCATTTGAAGTGCTTGAAAGAATAGGGCCTGTTGCATATAGACTTGCATTGCTTACTAATACTAGAGCACATAATGTTTTTCATGTTTCTTTGCTTAAGAAATATGTACATGATCCTAACCATGTGATAAATTGGGATGTGATTTAGGTGGAACCCGAGGGAGAGTTTCGAATCGAGCCAATGTGCATCCTTGACAGGAAGGTCACAATGCTCCGGAATTGGACCATAGGGCAGGTAAAGGTGCAATGGGAGCACTACGGACCTGAAGAGGCTACGTGGGAGCTGGAGGATGCCATGCAATTGGCACATCCATTTTTGTTCAATTCTGTGAAACACTGAGGCGGTACCATTGTAGCATTTTGTTCAAATTTTGTAAAGCACTGAGGACAGTGCTATTGAAGGGGGAGGGGAATGTAATACCTCGGTTTTAACCACTCTTGCATTAAAGTACATAGGATACATATGTTGTAAATAATCTTGGTGTGGAGCTAAAGGCCAAGGACCCACCATAGATTTGGTTATGTTGTGTTTCTGATTAGGAATGGTCACCGATGGTATATCGGGACATGCGGCATATATTTAATTGTGGCATCATGTAAACATGCATTTTAATTAAATAACCCAACCAGCTATGTTCGCAGCAACTAAATTGAGAAGGGGCATGATTCCAAAGGATAAGAAAAGGGGGATGTGGAACACTGAGTCATGAGGGAAAACTATGTGTCACCACCACCATTGGTTATTTCCTTTTTTGGTTAGTTGAGGCAGTGATTGGCTAGAAAGAAGACCACTACCATGTCCATCCTTTCTTTCCTCTCCACGACATAGGGATCGTTCTTCCCACTCCCTCGGATCATGGCTATTCATCTTCCTCATGCAGGACAGGGATAAAATGTTTTACCATCCATTGTGTGGGGGTTGGCCTCCTCTCTCTAGCACTAATTGCTGGTCTGTAATTCTGTTCTTTCCATCCACACAGAGAACTAACTTCTACCTCCATGCATTGGACTGTGTATTGTTTTCATCCATCATAGCGGATCGCAGAGGACAAAATTGGGAGTTTTTCCATTGATTGATGGGAGCTATTTTCCCCGCGCATTGTTGACTGAGTTACCTACCATGCGGCATTGGTAGAAGATTGGGGTGACTTTTTTCATGAATCCACGTTGAGCTGTGAATGTTGGCTGTGTCTTTTGACCATTTTCTGGTCTGTGTAAATCTCACAACGATGGTATTGAATGTTGGGTGCTGTGGGTTCATGTGAGTGTGTTAGCTGTTGTTTGCCACGATGGCTTGACTGTGTTTTTCCCTCTAAATGCTTGAATAGATGTTTGGATGCTTGCATGCAGTGGATTTGTCCCTGGACTAATTTGGGTTGGTGAATGAGGGCCCGAGGTGCTTGATAAACCTGGTGGGTTGAGAACCACATGGATAGAGCTACTGAGCTGGATTTCTTCTCCACAACCCCTGAAGAGCACTGAAGGGAATATCAGGGTCTGAGGGACTGTGTTGCAGAGAAGGGACTGACTTCCTTGTGTTGGGTGTGTGTGGGTGTTCTAGAATCTGGGTGTTCTAGAATCTAGGTTGGTTCTAGTGTTGGTGTCTGCAGCTCTTCAGTGAGCTCACCAGCTTAGCCTTAGCCTTTCCTAGCTCCTGGATCGCCTAATAAACCCAACTCTGTTGGCTTGGGTGATCTGTTGTTCACCTGATAAACCCAAGCATGTTGGCTTGGCTGAACTGAGTACCCTTGTGGTGTTGTTACTGTTGGCTATGTGTAAGCCTATTATTTCCTTATTCCTTGGGGAGTCATGCCTAGCTCGGGGGTGGTAGCATTGCTGAGAGATTTAGGAGTGTGCTAGCCTATGGTTGGGTGGAATGTTGCAGCGACGTAGCTGGTTGCGGAACGAGTTCTTTATAAGATAAGTAATCTTGTCTATTTTACTTCTGCAATCCTATTTACTGTTAATGATCATGATGAACATGTTGAATGCTTGTATGAATGTATGTTGCTTCCACTGTGTATGATAAATAATCATGGATGCATGTTTTAGTTCAAAGCATTATGTTTCAGCATTTCACCATTTTATGAATGTACATGTTCATGGGGCTCTTAGCCCAGATGGTTAACACCATGGTAGCGTCCTCTTCGTCGATCGGAGGGTCGGGGATGTTACAATAGAAATCATCAATAAAGGTCAAAATATACTTCGTACCTGCTAATGAGGGCTTGTTTACACAACAGAGATCACTGTGAATAAGTTCTAGCCAATTATGTGCTTTCCATGCTTTCCCTGAATCAAATGGTAAATGATGATTCTTTCCAAGGATACATCCTTTATAAACCCTATTAGTTGAAACAATCATTGGTAGACCAGTAACCATGTTGTGGGTTACCATCATCTTCAAACTTTGAAGGTTTAGATATTCTAGTAATTCATGTAAAATATGACTTATATCATTAGTATGAGCAATGAGAGCAGTACGTTTAGACATTACAGATCCAGTAGTCGGTGCAAGTGTTGGGAGGAGTACAGAACTTGTAAATTATGTATTTGGGGTCCAAATACCCTAAAGAAACATCTACTCCCATGAGCCTTAGATCCTTTACAATAAAGTGATTCAACCAAAACTAAACAATTTGTTTAGTCTTCATCGATTAAGCAACCAACAATTAATTTTCACTCAGGATAGGTACATGATAGACATTCGATATCTAACCATGATATAATTCAACATCTATACATACAGAAACTGTGAGTGTGTCATCAACAACATAAATGTTGTCTTCAAGGGATCCATTTAAGGAAGAGAATAGAGAATAATCATTTTCCATATGATGAGTACATCCAGATTCAACTATCCATACTTCCTAGGAAGTACAAGCATGTAATTCCTAAAAAATGTAAGTCAACTTGAACGAAGACCGACTTAGTCGATCATCCGACTAAGTTGATGGGCCGACTTAGTCGATCAGCTAACTAAGTTGGTCGGCCGACTAACTAGAAATATTAGGTTGGATAACTAACAGTCGTGTCGGTTCACTGAACCGACAGGTAGTTATTTTGTAACTGTTTGTAAATTGTATATATTAGGCTGTTGAGCTAAGCAAGAACTCAGTTCAGTTCTTTGGCTTGTATGAACTCATTGCATTAATATAATCTGCTATCCTATCTGTTCTAGTCTCTTGTGTCTGAGTTATCGTTATGTTTTAGTATGTATTATTGGTAACCTTATGTGATCTGAGAGATTACGACATTTGTTCTGTTGTTGGTAGTACATGTCTAAAATATATGCACACATATGATACCAGAGCAGGAGATCAAGGACTAGTGGGACCGTAAAGTTGCGAACTACTTGAAAAATTACACAAGAAGAAACAAATTAACAGTCGCTAAAGCCAAAGCAATACTTTTCATAGAGACCCATGAAAAATTCATCGAATCAGTGCCACAAATCCTGAAGCAGCTTCTGGATGAGAAAGCCAGATGCAACTAAAGAAGAACAGTTGCTAGCCAAACTGATCCAAGGAGGTCGTACAAATTTGTTGGAGTGGTTGGAGAAAATCGTCGACGACTTCTGTGAGGAGCAAGCGGTCGAAGACAAGACGTCAGTGGAAACTGTCAAAGTGAAATTCTACATAGATTTCACCGAACAATTCATGTGCTCCCTGTCGACCTTGCTGTTCAAATTCTTGATAGAGAACAGAGCAGGCCACATCATATAACCTAGACCACCACTGTGCAAATAGCCACCAAACACCAATTGGGAGGACAAGCAAAGGAAGTGGGAGAAATTTATCAAAGAAAGGGAGTGGGAATACTTCCTAAGCAAGTGATTCAAACTATTCGGGATTTCTAAAAAGCGTCGGGTAGGCTATGGGGGGGTAGCTGGTCCTGTGTCCGAGGTAGAGTATACTAAATCCTAGTCGACCTAAAGAGGATAGTCGTCACCAGTAATGAAAAGTCGACCGTAGACGACCTAAATAAAATAGTACTGTATGAAAGTATGTCAGACATTCAGAAATAAGAAAGGGATGAGAGACAACAGAGAAGGGAAGCAAGACGCGAAAGAGCCGCAGGGCTGAGCAGAGAACAAAACCCTAGGGAGAACGACCATGAAGAGAATCCGCTAGAGTCGGGTCATGACCGATAGGAAGAGGGCATAGAACAAGAGGTGTCCCCTATGGAGGAAGAAGTGTGGATAGAGTAGCCAGAAGCTCTCCAAATAAAATCTCCCGACGATGGAATAACCCTTTCCCCAACAAATCCGCATACTAGAATCCAGACTATTGTCAAAGACGATCTTTGACTACGAGCTGGTGACTGCAGCATATGGAGTCAACTAGGTAACGAAACATACATGGGTCGACACCTTATCATACGTTGACCACTCGAGGGAAACTGGGTGACATTTCAGGAGTCACCCTCCCTTCAAAGTATCCACTTGCTCTTACCGACACAGGAAGGAGCCCCCCCCCCGCCAAGTACAGCTTTAGAAGAAATCAAAGAATAAGACTTGCACACACAAAATTGCAGTGGATCATCGATAGTAGAGATCCACAACAACCCACTGTATGTCAAAGAAGAATCGACCACTGATGAGAGCATGAGTTCCATCGACCAAAACCCTGTAGGCCCGACTATATCAATAACCCCACTACTTTCACCACCACCCACACCTCCGACCCCGTCGACTTCTGAGAGCAGTGAAAGTGATTCAGACATGGGTCATGGATCAGCTCACATTCCTCTCTATGAGGGGGATGAAGACCCCAGACGGCATTGGGTCATCTGCGAGTCGACCTGGGAAGCAAACCAGGTGACGGATGAAGACCGACAAATGGCTTAGTTCGCGAGAGCCTTACGGAAAAGGGCCCTAACCTAGTACTTGACCTTTTCACAAAGGAAACCCAAAGCGACAAAAGCTGAGATCAAGGTACAGTTCTTATCATTCTTCAAAACCCCAGACGCTAAGCACCTGGCCGCCAAAAAGCTCAAAAAAAACACAGCAAAAGCCAGGGGAGACGGTCCGCGACTATGAAAAACATTGGAAGGACCTATTAAGCCAACTAGATTATGTTATTGATGAACAACTACTAATTCAATGGTTCCTTGCAGGATTATCATAGAAAGTACGCTGACATATCAGTCTGGAAACGTTCAAGACATATGAAGATGCACTGACCAAAGCTCTGCAGGTGGAAATGGACGGAGACATACCTGGGTATCCGACGGACCACAGATTAGAGGAACAACTCGAAAATGTGCAGAAGTATTTGAAAGAGATAACCCTCAAGAATCAGGAAATCTGGTGTACCAACTGCTCAACGAACGTACATTTGAAAGATAATTATCGACAGCAATATAGCCGACAAGATGTCCGCTTTGTACAAACCAAATCATTTTGTGATATTTTCCAGGAACACGACGATCATTCTACGAAAGATTGTCCATTTAACATGAAGAATGGAAAAGCTTCCTGGTGTGCCATCTGTGAGACTAAATGTCACAACACATCCGACTATCAGTTAAACCTGAAAAACAGACAGAACTATCAGGTGGTCTACCAAACGAATGCAGTAGCACAAAACAACGAGCAAAATAATACCAATGACCAGAACAGGAAAAGATATGAAGGTTGATGATATGAGCGCCAGTACGACAATCAACGCCAAGGGTACGGAGGATGAGGGTGATTTGTCGGGAATCGCGACATTCGACCGCGTCGATTCACCCAGTGCTTTATATGTCATAAATAAGGGCACCGATATGCAGACTGTCCATACAAGGACAGGACTGATCTTAAATTCTGTAACCATTGTGGAGTAGGTGATCACTCTCTGGAGAATTGTCCTACCATGTTAGAGAAAATCAATAATAAGAAAAATGTTAATGTCTTGTCTTGTGTACAAAAGCATGATGTATTAACTAAAAAAAATATGCATATTGTCACTCGCCAAGGCACAAAAATAGGCCCTGATAATCCTCAAATTAGTAAGATTCAAAACACAAATGGTTAACCTGACCCTACGAAGGAGCAACAAACCTATCACGAAGCCACACATATATTCCAGGATATTGCACTCCAAGAAAGCATCGTTAACAGTCGACCCGATAGAATCCATCAAATCATCCAACTGGGTCAAACTAACAAATCAGTCTCTCAGTTTATAGACTTATTGCATGAAATAAAACACACTAACCCTGAAAAGCAAACCAAAAATATCTGCAGCCTGAACCAAAAAGACAAAAATGATGTCGACCCACTCGTCGACCTAGAAATCGAAGGGTATCACGTCCAACAAGTAGTGCTTGATTTTGGGTCTCAGGTAAACATCATGACCTGAGATACATGGGAAAATATGGGAAGACCTTGACTCTATGAATCAGGCATCTACCTAAAACTCACCGACCAAGGTCTCATTGAACCCATTGGGGTTTGGAAAGATGTCGACACGACCATCAAAGGAATCTCTAGCAAGGTTGATTTTGAAATTATTGACCCAAAAGAAGGATCTAGCTCCTTCCCAGCACTAGTCGGTTGACCTTGGGGACGAAAGATGAAATCATCCATATCCTTAGATAAAGAATGAATCAAACTAAAAGGAAATGGTCAAAAAGTCATTGTACCCATTAATCCATCCCAAGGACAACCTTGGACAGAACCGATTGATGAGGAAGTTGATGTCAGACAGCTTTACTAGATTCATAACACTACAGACTATATAGAGCCAAATATCTATGGGGAGCTTCACTTAGGTAACCAAGACTCAGTTGGTTATAATTCAGATGCTGAATTATATGACTGGGAAATGGAAAATTACGAAAAACAAGCAAGAGGGTGCTGGACCATACAAAAAGTACAGAAAAAACCCACTCGACAGTGCTTCATTGTATCCATTATCCCCAAAATATTTGAAAAGAAAGTCAAGGAACGACCTACCTTACAACCAACCAGCTTACACACTACACAAATACCCAGGTATAAGGAGCGGGATTCCCCAGTCATGCACATTGAGCAAGTATCTAAAAATATTGGAGAACATGGCAGACTTCAAAGCTTAGTGGAAACATTTATAGGTCAAGAAGCTAGGTGGTGGGACACCCATCAGACAAAATTGCAGAGCTAGACATCTGCTTCCACTTTCTTTGTCGAATGGTTTGGTGGAAAAAAGTTAACCCAGGGAGCTCAAATACCTATCTTTATCCAAGGTCAAGACCCAGAAGCACACATCCATATTTGTGAAAAGGAGTGGAGAAGACTTAGATATAAATATGAGAGAGCCTGGCCACATTTGTTCCCTTCAACCCTAGCCGACTTACCCAATAAATGGTATAAGATGGAGGAAGCTAGAGGTGAAACCTTATTTTGGCATGAACTTAAAGAAGATTTTATTAAGGACTTCCAGTTCATATCTCAAAACGAAAAATTGGCTGGGACAGAACAAAAAATCAAACAATTTCTCCAACCAACAGAAAAACAAACCTCCCAAGACCATCGACAAATCAAGGACTATAACAATATACAAACTGAATCTGCATCATAGTCGACACGTTTACACCTAGAAAATGAACACACAGAAGGTAAGAGCTTCAGATGGAAGACTGACCACATTGAAACAACCAAACCGCTCTACTCCATCTTGAAATTTGAGACCACCGACAAACCAGACCTTGACAGAATGACTGCAGCCAACTTCCCTGCTACATTCTCACAGTTCAAAGAAGGAAGTCAGCCGATCAATGAATCCAAAGCACCAGAGTGGCTAGATGCCAAAGTGAAAACTAAGGAGGTCGACATTTCAAATGACTACCGACCAAAAATAGCCAAGATTGGTGACTACTGGAATGAACAACAGACCACCGAAATAGTGAACTTACTTAGAGAATTCTGGGATGTCTTTGCAAGGGACTCTAAAGACTTAAAAGGCTTGGTACAAGAGATGGGAGAAATGAAAATAGACACTAAACCTGATGTTCGGCCTGTCAAGAAAATACCTTATAAACTAGCTCACAAGTACAAGGAGATAGTTAAAAAGGAAATTGATAACATGTTAGCAGCAGGGATCATTTACCCCATTGACCAGTCTGAATGGGAAATTCCAATGGTTTTCCAACCCAAGAAACATGACCTGACAAGGTTAATAATTTGTGTCGACTTTAGAGAGCTCAACAAAGTAACATTAGTAGATCCATTCCCAACCCCCTATGCTGATAAAATCTTGCATGAAGTTGCAGGACATGAATGCTATTCATTCACAGATGGATTCTCAGGGTATAACCAAGTACCAATAGCAAAAGAAGATCAGAAGAAGACAACATTTGTCTGTGAATTTGGCTCTTTTGCTTACAGAGTTATGCCTTTTGGGTTAAAGAATGCACCTGCATTGTTTTCCTGAATTTTTGTCAAGACCTTCCAAGAATATATCTATAAGACCATGGCAGTATACTTCGACGATTGGACTATATACTCCACCTTAAAAGATCACTGCGCATGGCTCCGACTCGTGCTGGAGAGATGTCAACAAATTCAACTCTCCCTGAACATCAAGAAATGTATCTTTATGACTCCTATAGGAATACTCCTAGGGCATATTGTCTGTAAGGATGGTATCAAAGTCGATTTTGCCAAGATTAAAATCATCCTTGACCTAAAACAACCAATAAACCCTAAACAAGTTCGGGTGCTACTTGGCCATACATGCTATTATAGGAAATTTAGAAGACACTATTCAGACATGACCTACCCTCGAGAAGAATTACTAAAAGAAGACCAAGAATTTAAATGGACAGAGGAATGCCAAATCTCCTTCGACAAACTAAAAAGAAAACTGGTCAAGGCCCCCATACTCAAATTTCCAAACTGATCGACCAAATTTCATGTGCATATCGATGCATCAAGAATCACAATCGGAGAAATTCTGACTCAACCAGGGGATGACGTGATGGATTACCCTATAGTTTACAGTAGTCGAAAATTAAATAAGGCTGAAAATAACTATTCGACAACTGAAAGAGAAGCCCTAGGTATGGTCTTTTCCCTCCAAAAGTATCGACATTACCTATTGGCCAACCCCTTCACATTTTATACCGACCATCAAGCCTTGAAGTATCTTGTTAATAAACCCCTTCATCATGGAAGAATTTGTCGATGGCTACTCCTTTTTCAAGAATTTGAGTTTGAAGTCGTTGTCCGACCAGGAAAGATAAATGTCCGGCCCGACCATCTATCCTGCATAGATACAGGGGAGGAACCGACCGGAGTCGATGACGACTTGCCGGATGCATATCTATTCCACTTAGAAGTAGTCCCCGAAGAACTAGAAGAAATATCTCAGTTCCTAGAGATAGGTCAGGCACTAGAAGGTCTGAACACCAAGAAAAAACAAATCTTAGCTATGAAGGCTGCACCCTACAGCCTCATCAATGGATTTTTGTACAAAATGGGGTTAGACGACATTCTCAGGAGGTGTGTACTCGACCATGACCGAGACCAAATCATGCATGAAGCACACTATGTACCGACAGGAGGACACTTTCAAGCCGATACAATTACAAGAAAAATCCAACAATCAGGATTATGGTGGCCGACAATCCACAAAGATTGCAAAAACTTCGTTAGTCGATGTGATAGATGTCAACGACTTGGTCGACCTCTGTCGAGCACAGAAATGCCCTTGATATCTGTAAACCCTAGTCTCACATTCAAAATTTGGGCCATAGACTTCATAGGACCATTTCCTATCCCAGCCAAATGATCAAGAGCAAGATATATTATCATGGCAGTGGAATATGTCACTAAATGGGCAGAAGCCGAACCCGTCGATACATGTTCTAGTGAGGTAGCCGCTAAGTTTATCTAAAAAAACATTATCACTAGATTTGGATGCCCACTCACATTGATCAATGACCAAGGATCACACTTTATCAACAAAACCATCAAAAATTTGACCGACCAATTTCACATTGACCATCGACGAAGCACCGCATATCACCCTCAGTCGAACGGCGCGATCGAAGTTTTCAACCAAACATTGACAAAAGGGTTAACCAAAATATGCAGTACCGACAAAGATGACTGGGATGAGAAAATCCCTACGGTCCTCTGGGCATATAGGACAGCATATAAATGGTCGACCGACCAAACCCCCTTTCGGCTAGTCTATAGGCAAGAAGCAGTCGTCCCCCTACACTTCCGACAACAGACACCTCTTATCGCACAACTACTACATGTCGATGTCGAACAGGCAAGAAAGGACTGACTATTTCAACTCAGTAAGCTAGAAGAACATAGAGTCATGGCTATCCAACACCAGGAAATTCACAAACAACAACAGAAAGCATGGCACGACCGTAACATCAAAAACAAAAACCTGTCGTTCGGTGACCTTGCTTTACTTTATAATAGTCGAGTCAAAGGAAAACCCAAGAAACTACATACAGAATAGATGGGACCTTACATTGTCGACGAAATACACCCCAATGGTTCGGTCCGACTAAAGACATTACAGGGCCTAGTATTTCAGAAGCTCGTTAATGGAGCCCGAGTTAAACGTTAAAAAGCCTGAAAAAAAAAAACCCCATAAAACGGCCTTAACCGTCAATCAAAACCCATGAAAAGCTAAAAATGTCCAAAACAAAACAATCAAACACAACAAACATGACAGCAACTCACTACTTCGATAACCAACATCATCATCTTCGACCATCCTCATCGACCAGTTCGACCGACCATTTTCACCTCCGACACCAATCGACGCCCTCAAGAGTCCCATCACGCATTGATGGCCTCGAGCGCCATACACATTCTGCCATTAATTCCCATTCGAGTATTACAGCTGGACTGTCCAACCCACCATTAATACGTCCATCTCTGCATGCAAAAACACTCGCGCCTATAAATACAAGACAGTCGAAGGTTCATCCACCACACCATTTACCCCCAGAGCACCCGCAATCTCAGTCGACTAAAAACCAAGAACCCTGTAACACCTTCGACCAACCCGACACAATGGCACCCAAACTGACCCGAGCAGCGGCTAAGGAAAGAGAGTTGCAGGTAGAGGACACACCCTTGGTCCACCGATTAAAGAACATTAAAAACGCTAAAGTCCAAGACAACCAATGGCAGAAACTCTAGACAAAAATCCAAGAATGGGCCTATGTTGACAAAAAGATGATCCAGGTCGCTGAGAAAATTCGGAAGAGCACCATCTTCAACTATCCTAACGCACCACTGATGGCAAGCTTTGGTGGGACGAAAGAAGCAGCGGTTAAATTCATTATCATCCGGTACCACAATGGCCGATTCTACTTCGACAGGCTGATCGACATTACCGGGGATGTTATCTCACGACTTATTGGTCTGTCCAACCAAGGCAGCCCTGTACCAATTGGGATTAAAGAAGGGTTAGTCGAAGAGCTTACGGGCTCGCCGTCAGGAAATAATTCCAAGGGGTTAATGATTGGACAGATCGTGAAACGGATGCCACAAATTGTGGCTAAAATCATTGCAATCACCCTTACATTAGCCAGTCAAGGCAATGACCTCAAACTGGAGATGCTGGAGGCTGTCGACACCATTGCGACCGACGGTCGGATCTACCAATGGGGAGACTATGTTGCCGACATGGTCAAAACCGTCTGCGAAAGATGCCAAGAGACAGAAGGTATGATCAAGTTCCCCTCTCTTATTCTTTGGATTGTCATGTCAAATATTTGTCCAGAGGGCAGTCCAGTATTTCGGGAGCCGACCAGGTTCGAGATGAACCGATTTAAACCCTTCTCACAAAAAGGAACCCTGCATGAGCTAGCGCAGGGGAAAGTCTTCTTGGAAAACTAGTTTCAATAGTTGAAGGTTCACACGACGAGGTGGAGGGTGCCCCAGAACATCCGACGAAACCTCCCTGCAGACTCCCATATACAGTTAGAGCTTAATCACACGTCGGTCTGGTACATGCGAGGTCAGAACCCCAAATCCCAGGACCTCGACTAATATCCGACGGTCGATCAAATTTTCCGGGAGTTGACCCGACAGGCTCAGAAAAGAATACAAATACTCGAGGCTGCCAAACAGGTCAACTTCTCCATCACAGAGCCACTTACCAACCAGGAAAAAGAGGAAGACTATGAGCTTAACCTCTACATCAGCACATTTGTGTCGGAGGACACCCTGGTCGATCCCACTAGTCGGGTACACATCAATGTCAAACCTCCAAATGCAAAGGTAGTCGACCCACAGCCGACATAACAATAACAACCAATAGTACAACCATAGCAACAAACAACCCCTCTGGCTTCCGCAACTGTCGACACAAGTCAAATACCGACAGGTGAAGTCGAGGAGATAGCTGTCGCCAGAAAGAGAATCAAGGCCCAAAAACTACAACAAGGCAAGGGTAAGTGCAAGCTTCTTCTTGCTGACTCATCCGATGATGAGGAGGAGCTAGTAGCCGCGGCCGTTGACATTGTTGAAGACGTCGCTGCAAATAAAGTATCAATTGAAACTCAGTTTCAATGGTATCTGGACATAGGAGCTCTGGAGGGTCGGGCAAAGAAATAAAAAACGACACCGACGCCTGAAAATGTTGTCGACCTTGATTCAACCCCTCCACCCCCATCCTCGACACTCGTAGTCGAGGAGCAAGCATCAGTACAATAGTCAGTCAGTCCCCACAACGTATATCAGAGAGAAATCCCGGAGACAGTCAAAGCCAAGGTCTACCAGGGCGCTGAGCTTAAAGCTTTCTTCACGACGCTGCCTACACTATTTCAGTCGGCCTACAAAATACAAACAATAGCTCCTCTTTATGCAAGCAAAAATCCCTATGCAAACGTTACAACAACGTTCACCCGAAACCAACAAGGCGACGTAATTGGAGCATCACAGTCTATCACGGAGCCAATCAACTTCGACGCCCAGGATGACTTACCCACTACACCTTCGGAAGCAGGTATCTCTTCCAACGGAAGCCCACAACACACTTCAGCCAACCCATCTACCCCTATTCATTCCCCCACCCCACCGCCACCACCACCGCCACCTCCTCCACCACCACCGGACTCACAGCCAAACCTGCCATGACCACCTACATCTTCACAACCAAAAGTGGTCATACCACCCCCCCAATTAGATAAACCCTCGACTTCCATACCGCCAACCACAGACCCACCCTCCACCGCTGCAGATACACAGGAGAAAGTGACCGACACACACAAGAAGAATAAAGACCATCATCCACGGACATCCAGCCCACAAATCAGCTTAAGGGATGCCCACTCATTGACCAACACTGAGGTTGGCCAACTCCTCAAAACCATGGCCAAAGAAGCAAATCTAAGGACGGCTCGAAAAAATAAAGAGCTTACAGCCAAAAATGCAGAAGAAGTCAAGTTTCTCGGAAAATGCAGAGCTCTAGCACAGACCGTGATACCAGGCCCTATCGAAGTTGACACAGATCAACCACTTGAATGAGCATACCAGCTCTTCGAGACTATGGTATCGACTTTCCAAGCCCGGATGCAAGAGACTAAGGAAGACCAAAAGGAGGAAACTGCTGCTCCTAGCCTAGCACACTGCCTTCTGAGAGGCCTACAAGGTGCTCCAGGACAACATGGAGGAATCTGTCGTCACAGAAGAAGTCTTACGCGACTGGCCTACTCATTATGGGCAGGTCTATCAGCAGATAAGGCAGACGTGACAAGGAATTCAGGCTCTCGAGGGAAGGAAAATGACGGAGGCAGCACTCAGACAGACCATAGCGGAACAGATCGTGCTGGAGACCAACAAGCTGCAGCAGCTGGAACTAGCAGCTCATCAGTGGGTGCAACGGGCTCTTCCAAACCTATAAAAGGTTGATGTCATCTGCCCCCAGATGAAATGACTCATCGACGCAGCAGAAGAGCAGAACCAAGCTTTAGGCCCCAATATGGAGAAAATCGCAGAAATCCCCATTTCAGAAAAGATGTCAGTCCTATCAAATTTAACAACATTAACGATCGACATCCAAAAATCTTTACAAAGTTGGACGGATTTCTAGCATCACCTCGCCATCACAGCTCCGACCATTGTCGAAGTCTACGTTAAGAAGAGACCGACCATCCGTCTGCGCAGTCCACAACAATAGCATGGTCCAAATGGTTCGACATAACTTCAATTTTTGTACCTCCCTGTTTCTTCGGGACGAAGAAATGTTTTGTTCATTGGGGAGATGTAGAAGGAGCAGGTCGACGAAGTCGACTTGAATAAATATCGACTTAGTCAATCATCTGAATAAGTCGATGGGCCGACTTAGTCGATCAGCCGACTAAGTCGGTCGGCCGACTAACTAGAAAGATTAGGTCGGCTAACTAACAGTCATGTCGGTTCACCGAACTGACAGGTAGTTATTTTGTAACTGTTTGTAAATTGTATATGTTAGGCTGTTGATCCAAGCAAGAACTCAGTTTAGTTCTCTGCCTTGTATGAACTCATTGCATTAATATAATCTGTTATCCTATCTATTCTTGTCTCTTGTGTCTGAGTTATAGTTATGTTTTAGTATGTATTATTGGTAACCTTATGTGATCTGAGAGATTACAACACCATGATAGAATTCAACATCTCTACATACAGAAACTATGAGTTTGTCATCAGCAACATAAATGTTGTCTTCAAGGGCTCCATTTAAGGAAGATAATAGAGAATAATCATTTTCCATATGATGAGTACATCCAGATTCAACTATCCATACTTCCTAGTAAGTACAAGCATGTAATTCCTAAAAAGTGATGGCAGATAAAATATAATTTTTAGGAGGTCGATTGGTTGAATTTCCAATTGACATATTATCCTCAATGTGATTGAACTTTCCTTCCATATCCTCCATCTTCTTCCAATAGTTCTTCTCGACATGTCACACTTTTGCACAATACCAACAACTCTTCTTCTTATGGTCCTTCTTCATCGACGATGACTCTTTTGTCTTCCCTTTTGTAGGTTAGTCGATATGTTATGGTTAATGATCGTGTCGACCACGTTCTTTAACTTTTGGATTGACCTTTATTTTTAGCAAATGTGTTTCTAGAAATTCTCACCTCTTGCTGACAAGAGATGTTTCCCTATGTCTTAATGGTTCAGATCTAGAACAAATGAGTGATAACAAGGACGGAATATTTCCCCTAGAGGTTATAGATATCTAGAATGAGTCCTTCAACTATCCTATAGTATGATGTAGTTGTCTTATATGGTGTTGAATCTCCACATATGCACCTTCACAAACACATCAAACAAATAAGCAAGATTAAAGGTACCAGAAAATGGCCTATAGTTCTATATTAATGACTAAGGAATCCAATAATAAAATGAATGATTGCAACATAATATATTTTATGGGAAAGCAACCATCTTTGCATTAAAATCAAGAAGAGATATTACAACCATTTTCCTTAGTGTTTTGATGCTCCTTCACATGCAATGTCTTGTCCTCAAAGCTACAACTTATATATTCTAAGCTCACCCTAGATTTGGCCAGAACCTCAGTGCATCAGCATAACATTTCTCTCCCTTCCCATGGAGGATGAGCTAGGTTTTATAAGCCTTGGGAGGATAGAGATGGTTGAGGAAAAGGTGGATGAGGTGGAAGAAATATCCTATTAAGAGGGATCTCGAGTCTAGGTGGTCCACAAGAGTAGGGATGAGGGTGCCATGAAGTCTTCCTTCAAGAAGCTTTGTGAATATTCTCTTTCTCTCTTTAAAACTTGAGCACCACTTGTTCTCTATGTAGACAGAGCGTTGCCAAGGTGGAACCGATTCTTGAGCAAAAGGTAAAAGTAGGGGCACCACCCATTGTCAAGAGACAATAGGAGTTACTGAAGAGGGTGACGCTTTTTGCATATAAGGAAAAGGTGGTGGTGGACTCAAATATGGAACTAGGAGTCTGGGTCAATGCCCAACTTTAGAGTTTTTGGAAATGAAAGCAATTTCTGATGCTTTGGGCCTCAACACATGATGGTGAAGATATTTATGTGTAACAAAATTCCCCCCAAAGCATGAGGCTAGAGGGATACGATAGATGGGATCTTTGTGTTAGAATAATAAACCCATAGTTACCTACCTTAGACATTAATTTTAATTATTTTTGTCTTATTACCTAGTTTCCCATATTCCATTCTATGCTAGTTGCCTTCTACAAGTCCTAGAAGTCAACACATGCTAAAAATAAGTCATGGAGCACTTGGGAAACATCATGGAAACCCAATTTAGTATGTTTTCTTTATTCTAGATCCTTCAAAGCTCATATCTGCTTTTTCTGAAAAGTTGCCTTGTTTTATTCTGATTTAAGGCAAAAGGAATAGCTAGGCTAGATGTAGTTCACTTGATTTTTTCCCACATCATCCTCCCTCCTTTTATCTAAATAAAAGAATGTATGATTTGTCTTTCCATCCCTCTCTATCTTTCCCACTTGACTTAGAAAATTTGTGAGCATCTTCATAGATTTGGAAAATACTGTATGCACCTATGGGGGATTTGACTAGATTTAGTAAGCCTACTTTTTACTATTTTGAATGGCATATTTATGCATTATATTCTCTCATGTAATGATATATTTCAGCAGCCTATTACTTCACAAGTTTTGATATTGTATACTTATTGAATACAGATTAGTGTTATGCTCCAATATCAATCTCCTTTGGTGTTAATTTTGCATGTTTGATTAGCAATTTTGTGAGTGTAATTGTTCTATCTCTTGGGTTCAATTTCCACATGGTATCAGATCCTTTGTAGATATATTTCTCTCCTTCCTTATTTCTATAGCAGGTTCGACATCTTGACTGGGAGTGCATTTCGTTGACTGGAGGGCACAGTTTCTGAGCTATGGACCAATCTCAGAAGATCATCTTGACTCCATTAAATTTCTTTGAGTGGAAATCCGATATGGAGATATTGTTGAGAGAAAAATTTCTCTACAAGGTGACTATGGAAACTGAGGCAGAGCCCAATGCAGCTGCATATAAAATTAAATGGCACAACAGGAGGGATGAGGCCTATGGTCTTTTGTGTCTGAGCATTTCAAGAGACCTCCTCTTCCATCTTGATGGATTGACATCACCTAATGAAGTGTGGGAGAAGCTAGAAGATATTTTTGAAAATATATATTAGATGAAAGGACATCAAATATAGAATGAGCTGATCTCCTTGATTCCTAGTAGCTTCAAGTCATTGCAACTCTACTTTTCCAAGTTTAAGGCCCTTCTTTTGCTGTTGAAATAGTGTGGGATCAAAAAGACAGAAGAGAAACTAGTTTTGACCATACTTTCTAATCTTGGTCCTAACTATTCAGTGTTTGTTTTGACCTTCCATGCCACCAAGTTGACATCTTGAGCCTAGAATATGCCTAAGCTTACAGAGTTCATGGAATCCTTCACACAGGAGCAAGGTAAGTTGGTGATGATGGGCACCATCAAACCTTCCAAAGACCAAGATTTGGTTGCTGGAGATTCATGGGTGGATTCAAAAAGAAATAAAAAAGATAAAAATCCACCTGAGCAAAAGAGAGATAAGAACATGTCTCAAGGGGAGCCCTAAGGTTCCAAGAAGAACTCCCAGATGAAGAAGAACAAAGGAGAAATGAGAAAGTGTGCATACTGTAGTAAGGGCTATCATCCCAAGAGCTCTTGTATGAAGAAGCAAATTGACATGTTGACCCAACTCCTGGAGAAGAATAACATCTCCCTTCCTAATTTCTCAAAGAAGAGGGAAGGAGGATCAAATTCAGAGGATAGAGAGAGAGTACATGCCTTGGTTGTTGGAACATCAAGATCACCTAGCTTCATCATAGACTCTGGAGCTTCTAGACATATGGTATTGACAAAAGAGACATTCTCCTCTCTTGACATGTCGAAAGGTCCACCAATAGTTTTGGGAGATGAATCTCTCACCGACAGTTTGGGAAAGCGAAGGATTGATCTTGTCTTAGTATATCAAATGACTCATACTGGATCTCCAAAGAAGGTCACCTTCTCCCATGATGATGTTGAAATCACTAAGATTTCGAATGGTAAATTCATAGCAAAAGGTGTTGTAGATCACACTTTGAAGGTATACAAGTTTTCCCATTTTCTACCCTACTCAAAGCCCTCTACTCTTCTGATTCATACTAATGAAGCAAGAAATCTTTGGAATTAAATATTTGGCCATCTTAAGTACAAGTATATTTATAATTTGAGTGAAAAAGATATGGTCATAGGGTTACCAAAGATCAAGTTTTCTAAGGGATTCTTTCAAGGTTGTATCCTAGGAAAACACCCAGAGCACAAGTATGAGAAACCTAGTCATGAGAGAAGCTCTGCACCTCTTGAGCTGATCCACAGTGACATTGCTGGTCCATTCCCTCATATGTCCATGAGTCAAGCCAAATATGCACTGACCTTCATAGATGAATTTTCCAGGTATTGTTGGGTTCTGTCACATGCCCCAATTTTGCAAAAATAATATTATCTTATTTGATTTTATTTAAGACATTATGTTAAATTTTATGCTAAGTTGTAATTGATGACTCAGTAGAGTCAAGGATATTGAATTTAATTCTGAATATTTTAATTATAAATAAATAAAAGTGGAGACAATAGCTTAGGAGAGTTGTTAAAAGAGTGTTACTGGTCAAGTTGGTGGAGGAGACTAGGTGGAGAGAAAACAGACATGTGGCAGCATCCTCAAAAACTTCCAACTGTTGCAGGTGGAAACCTCCCTACATTTGGGGTCACGATCCCCCAAGAAAGTGGGATCATAGTAGGTGGCTCAATTAATGACAACTGACCCAAAAGACCTATGAAATATTTATAAAAATGCCCATTGAAGAGAGTTGAGGTTGCTCATTCTATAGACGTATTCATTCAGGTGAATGTACTTCAAATAAATTCAATGGTGAGGGAATTTGTGGAAATATTTTGAGGGGTTAACTGCTAAGTGATCTAGTGCAGCTTTTCAGCTAAAGGATCTTACTACTGAGTGCAGAGTGATTACTGAGTCATTGGACTAGTCTATTGTTTGCTTGCTCCACCAGTTTTTAGCCAAGGATACCATGAACAGGCTCGAGGGTCTTGAGGAGACGTTGTTTGAGCGCTCTCCAGGAGTTGGTAGGGAGGAATGGCCTCCTAACATTGTTGTTGTCCAACTTAATCATGTTCTAGAGTTTTTTTGTTTTATTGTGTTAGATGGTTAAATGTGAGTCTAACTGATTAATGAATGTTAAATGTTTAGTTGTGAACTGTTAGAGTTAGTAATCTTTTAGTTTATTGAAAGAATGAATCTGAAATAGATGAAAAATAATCCTAACCTGTGTTTTTCCACATCTGGAAGGACCAGACCATATTCTAGCACAGGAAATGTATATAAAATAGATGAAGGATATGATAGGAATCTGAAATTAATAGATGTATTATACCATTCATAATATTATATTGTTTTGTTTCTGTATGTAGATTATTATTAGAAAAGAACAATGACCTGGTTATCCATGTTTATTGTTTAACAAGCTTAGTTATGTAAGTATACTGGAAAAGAAAGAGCAAAAACTCAGCACAGGTAGAAGGATCATTATATTAATAAAATACCCTAATAGAAAATAGGTTATGCTTACACATAGTACATTGTTTTCTTAATGAATTTAAAAACATGCAGGATGGTAAACTGTGTTAGGTTACACACACACACATATATATTTTTTCTTTGTATTTTATTTATTAACCTGTTGCTTATGCAGTAGTAGAATTACAGCTAAACTATTTGTTTATATTCAGTTCAATAAAGGTATAAACTAATAAGTATATAGTTTAATTACTAATTATAATAATTTAAGGCTAATAGTTACTATTAACTAAGGAAATTAATATGAAAAATAATCATGGTATTAAGAAGAAACTTATTCAAAATATGTAAGTTCTTTTATCATTTCCGTTTTATTATTTCAATAGATAAAACAACAAGAATACGATAATGACCAACATATACATAAATGTATATTTATAAAAAGAACTGTTTCTTTTAACTTTTATAAACAGGATATACATGTAAAAGCAAATAACAGGGCCAAAACCCTAAATATATAATACAATTACAAATGACAAAGCATTGCAGTTCTAATCCAAATTATTTGGATTATTTAATTAATAAACAACTAGGCTATTATAAATTATTTACAGTCCTTTAAGGACAAACAAAAGAAGACATTGGTAATATTATAAACTGGAAATTTACTCCACATACCTATAATATATTAAACAAATTAAACTACGTAAAAGAAGCTTTGAATAACAATTTGAAAGATTTATTTTACACAAGGGTTACCTATAGGAAAACCCTAACTCATATACTTGAGAAAAATAAGTAAAATTTATAAATAAACCAAGACCGAGTGACAGTCATTAAATATTAACAGTAAACTAATTACGAAGTACGTTAAACAGTAAATAGCTTCAGACACAGTCAAATAGGGTTAAAACCCTAAAAATTATACAAAGTATCAAAAGTAGTACTGTAAATCAAGTCAAGCTCAAAGACAAAATTGTCTTAACAAAATTACTGTTTACATTAATAATCCATAAGACTGAACATTTAAGCCCAAAACTTTACCTAGCTCACAACCAGGATTAACCATCAACTAGAAAGGGTTTTATACAAGATAAAAATAATAATAACCTTTAAAAGAGACTGCACAACTAAGAATGAAACTAAAAGAGTTTCCAAGTTCAGGTTTTCTCCAATCGAAAAACCATGGTACAAGAAGGGAGAGAACCTAACTTCTAACCACAGGGCTTACCCATTTATATCCTTGAACTTCAATGATAGCCGATGTACTTTTCTTCATGGGTGATGAATGTAGTTTCATCCCCTACAAGAAGTTCCATCACAAGGTGTTAGTACATGAAGTACTTCAATATTTGTTTACCTTCTGTAAAATAAAAACACATACTGTAATATAAAAACAATTTATAATAAATTACTTGCGATATGACTGTCGAATAGTCCTATGGAAATAATATCACCAACGGCATTGTGTGTTTACAGTTTTCCAAACCCTATGATGACGAAAAATCACTCCCCAACAGCATTGAAACTCTTGGCTTCATACAAGCAGTAGCAGGTCACGAAGAAAGACACGTTAGGATACAATCCAACCACAAAACAAGTGCAAAGGAAGCTAACATCCTTTTTATAGAACTTAAACCCAATAGCCAGTAAGGCTCACCCTGTCTCACAATAGTAGGCCACAAGAACGATGAGAGGGAGCTTGAGCAGACAGTAAGCCAAACGCATCGAAACTCAACAAACACTTACAAAGTGAAAACCCACAGTCACAAAGTATGGCTTCAAGACTGAGTACCGGAGGCTTAAGCAACACTAAACCAAGACTCAAGTAACTGGAACTGAGGAGAACTTACGGCCACCATGAAAGCCATGCAGAGCATCCTCAAGGGCCAACGCGAACTACAAAGGAGGAATGTAAATGGTTTAGGGTTACGATGAGTTTTATATCTCCAACACTTGGCCAGGAACTTACCACATGTTTTCAATAATTTAAACCATGCAGTGGGTCATTTCCATAATGTGCCTGCAATCCAATAATACCCAATTATTTAAACAATGATTATACGATGTTTAAACTATATTATTAACCATGTTATCTCATTGTAAATCAAATATACCGCTTATCGTATGATATGTTAAGTTCGGTAGTGGGATAATAACATTAAATCGATGTTGACCTAGCAATTGAAGTCACCTCTTAAACCTTGATTTATCCCGAAAAAAAATCATACATAGAAATTATCTCATCGTATAACATATGCCCATTATAAT
Source organism: Pseudotsuga menziesii (assembly GCA_001517045.1). Taxonomy (NCBI): domain Eukaryota; kingdom Viridiplantae; phylum Streptophyta; class Pinopsida; order Pinales; family Pinaceae; genus Pseudotsuga; species Pseudotsuga menziesii. The sequence goes on from LPNX010277578.1 coordinate 40,257, forward strand.
GTAATTTTGATAACACAATATGAATATTTGGTAAACCATATTTCATGATTGTTGACCTTAGTAAGGGTAATGATCGTTCGTTAGGAAGAGATTAAGTTGGATGGTTTAAAACCATCGAACTACTTTAGTTTCTATATTAAAATACATTGTGGTCTATGCATAGTTATACCCTTTTAAACAACATATCAAGTTGTGACATTTATAAAGTGGTATAGCATGATATGGAGTAGAGTCATGAACTCTTTAACAAATTCCAGTTTGTTTTAGACTTGTTTATAATCCCCTGAACTAACTATGGACTGGTATGTATATTAAAATAAATGGATTATGTATATTTATAAGTCTTATATAAACTAACAAATCAATTAGTAGTAAAACTACAAAGTGGGATAAGTGTAGTAAAAGAACACTTTTATAAATTCTTTTACATAGTTCTGAATGATGAGACTTTATTAGACTTGGGTTATTTCTCAACTTGAATTTTGACAGTAATTTACCATGTCTATATTTGGTAGAATGGTTTTATAATTATACAAAATATCTAGTGCATAGCATAGGATAGAAGGTTGATATTTGTAGAAAATATCAACCTTATAAACTGTTGTAGACAGTAACTTAATACAAGATAAGTATTATAGAATTAATAAAATTGCAATGAAATAATCCTACATGAGCCTATAATTATTAGAATCATTGGGATTGACATAGATTTAAGAATATAGACAAACAATGTTTCATGTGAAAAGACATTATAGTTTTTACACTAATCAAACTTATAATGTCAAGAAGTTTTTGGGCTGTAAGTTTCTCTACAGAAGTTAAATATCGATCAGCTTGATACTCAAGCAAGTAGTATGATGATGTATGTTAACCAATAGTACAATCAGTATAACGTTGCAAGATATGCATATTAAAGTAGAGGTACTATGCAACTAAGATTTCAAATTTAAAGCCACAGTAAGTATCCTTACTGTCACTAAGTATGATAAAGAAATAAAATCATTTATTTTGAACTTCATTTACAAGAAAAGTTGAAGAAAGCAAACTATTTTTACCTCATGGAAGTTGCTTGGAATTTAGCAGCTTATTTACTAACCTAATTATTTACAGATAGGAACACTTCTGGGTACTTTTTGAAATTAAAACGTTACTCATTCAAACATACTTGGAAACCTATAAGAACTAGTAAGCTTTATGCGTTAGCATAAATGCTAAGTAAGCCCAGGAATTAAAGTTAGATTCCACCTACTTGTCATAAAGAAAACTCATCAGTAAACTGAATTAAAACAATATGCAAGTAAACCTTATTCGTGTTACAAAAAGGAAAATGCTTAGTTAACGTAATTGAGATTATGTAATACTAATCATTCGACTGTTTATTTTACTTCTAACCATAGCTGTTAGTAACCTGTAGTTTCAACATTTTATGTTATCTCAAAATTTTAATTTTTTGTGAAAATTTGGGGTTTTGACAGGTTCACTTCCTAAAGCATAAGTCTGAAGTTTTTGACCTCTTCAAAGTATTTAGAGCCTTGGTTGAAAACCAGTCTAGGAGGAAACTCAAGATCCTTAGATATGACAATGGTGGTGATTATGTAAATTCTGAGTTCATTCAGTATTGTAAATATGTAGGTATTCAGATGCAACATTCAATCCCTTACACACCATAGCAAAATGGTGTTGCTGAGAGAAAGAACAGATCACTAAAGGAGTTGGAAACCTGCATGATGGAGGATAAGACTTTGCCACCAAAGTTTTGGACCGAGGCTATAAAATTTTCATCCTACATCCATAATAGGGTGCCTCATAAGCATCTTGGTGGTATGACTCCTTTCGAATCTTGGAGTGGGCACAAGCCAGATGCAATGACCCATTTAAGGATTTTTGGCTCAAAGGCTTGGGCTAGAATTGCAACTAAAACGACGAAGGCTTTGCAGCCCCAAAGCCAAGAGTGCCTATTTGTTGGGTATTCTAAAGATTCAAAAGGGTACAAGCTGATCAACTTGAGCACTAAAATATCTTCCATTGAAAGAAGTGTTCAGTTCCAAGAAGAGCCTTTAGCAGCAGTTGAAGTTGGAGAGTCCTCTTCACCACCGGATCCATTGATTGTAAGTGAAGAGACTAATGAGTTTGCTGATTCTGATATGTCTGATAATGATGATTTTATTGGAGATCCTAACAGTCCTACAAGAACATTCATCTAGCTGGGGAACTAGCTGGAAATCCTAGTGACACTAGGAGGACTAGATCTCAATTTTAGAGTGCCCTTTGTGTGAAAGATCCTCTATTTGCTGAGAAGTGCTATCTGATGGTTGAATCAGATCCATAGACATATGAATATGCAGAAAATTATCCAACATGGTAAACAACCATGAAATAATAATTCATTTTTCTCCAAAAGAACAACACTTGGGAATTGGTTGATTTTCCCCCAGGGGGGAAGCTAGTTCAATGTAAGTGGGTTTTCAAGACTAAGTTTGCTGCTGATGGTTCACTTTTGAAATACAAGGCAAGATTGTTATCCAAGGGCTACTCACAAGTACATTTTATTGACTACAATGAAACCTTTGCACCGGTGGAAAAGATGGAAACGATAAGGCTAGCTCTAGCCATTGTAGCTTCAAAGCAGTAGGAGGTAGATCACATGGATGTGAAGTGTGATTTACTAAATGGAGATCTCACTTAATATATTTATATGCATCAACCTGAAGGGTTTGTTTCTAATCCATATTTAGTGTGCAAGTTAAAGAAATCATTGTATGGGCTCAAGCAAGCCCCCAGGGCTTGGTATGCCAAGATTGATGGATTTTTGCTATCACTGAGTTTTGTTCAATGCAAGTCTGATCCTAATGTATATTTGAAGATGATTCATGGTTATTTGATGATTATTGTATTTTATTTGGATGACCTTATCATTACAGGAAGTTCAAAGAAAGAGATTTCCTCCTTGAAGGATGCAATGAACCATGCATTTTCTATGACATATTTGGGATTGTTGAGCCAATTCTTGGGTCTCAAAATTGCTCAATCCCAACATGGAATAAAATTACATCAGTACAAGTATGCTTTGGATTTTCTGAACAAGTTCAATATGAAATATTGCAAGCCAAGCAAGACTCATTTCCTTTCAGGAGTTAAGCTTGAAGAAGCAGGTTCTTCTTTTATGGTAAATAATACACAGTATAGGCAGTTGATTGGGTGTTTGCTTTATCTTACACACACTTGACCTGATCTATACTATGCATTTAGTGTGGCTTTGAGATACATGGATCAGCCTCATGAGATCCACTAGAGAGCATCCAAAAGGATCCTAAACTTTGTTCAAGGAACAAGAACTCATGGGATCTTCTACAAAGCAAAATCTGATCTTGATTTGATTGGGTTTACTGGCAGTGATTGGGCAGGTGACAACACAGATCAAAAGTATACATTAGGATATGTGTTCATGCTTGTAGAAGGACCAATCATCTAGTCAAGCAATAAGTAGAGTGACATAGCACTCTCATATATAGAAGCATAGTATAGAGGAGTTGTAAATGCTGCAACTCAATGTTTGTGGTTGCAGGGGATACTTGGAGAATGTGGTTTTGAATCATAGTTTTCAACTATTATCTACTATGATAATCAGAGCACCATTCAAATATGCAATGATCCATTTTAGAGACAACGAACCAAGCACATTGATATCTATATGCACTACATCAAACAACTTGTGCATGATGGCACCATTGATCTACGCTTATGTGCATCTTCAGAACAAGTAGTAGACATCTTCACCAAAGTTTTATGTGAGAAGACCTTCAGAAATATCAAATCACTGCTGGGGATTTCTGATCATGCTATGAAGCATGATTAATGACAATATTTCCAAAATTTTGTTTTTCTTGTCCATGTTTAGGGGAGGATTTTCCCACTGGGTTTTTGCCTCTTTCCTTGGTTGTATGGACAAGCAGTATGTAGAGGGTGACTAATCCTTGTTGCTAGGCCCTATATTTTTCTGATATTTAATCATAAATTCATGCTTAAGGGGGGTTGTTAGAATAATCAACCCATAGTTACCTACCTTAGACACTAATTTTAATTATTTTTTTATTATTACCTAGTTTCCTAGATTCCATTCTATGCTAGTTGCCTTCTACAAGTCCTAGAAGTCAACACATGCTAAAACTAAGACATGGAGTGCTTTGGAAACATCCTGAAAAACCAATTGAGCATGTATTCTTTATTCCAAATCCTCCAAAGCGCATATCTTCGTTTTTCTGAAAATCTTCCTTGTTTTATTCTGATTCAAGGCAAAAGGAAAAGCTAGACTAGGTGTAGTTGACTTGTTTTTTTCCCACATAATACTCCCTCCTTTTATCCAAATAAAAGCATGTATGATTTGTATTTCCATCCCTCTTTATTCTTCCCACTTGAGTTAGCAAATTCATGAGCATCTTCATAGATTTGGAAACTGCTTTATGCACCTATGGGGGATTTGACTAGATTTAGTAAGCCTACTTTTTGACTATTTCGAATGTCATATTTATGCATTAAATTATATCATTTAATGATACATTGTAGCAGCGTATTAATTCACAAGGTTGGATATTATACACTTATTGAATAAATATTAGTGTTATGCTCAAATTTTAGTCTCTTTTGGTGTGAATTTTGCATGTTTGATTAGCAATTTTGTGAGTGTAATTGTTCTATCTCTTGGGTCAAATTTACACACTTTGAAAGAGATATTTATCACTTTGAGGCAATAAATTGATTGATTGGAGATCATCATCAACCAGTCTTCTGCAATACATCAATAGGTTTGACTCATATCCAAATGACTCCTCATCATTGCTGCAGACCAATACAAGGAAGATTCATGAGAGAAATGAATAAACATGGCTACTATAATACAACATAGATCAATGTGAATAAGAATAAAACTTGGACATAGCTACCAAACATACAATGTAGATGTATGTCAAATGGACGGAAATTTGAGCATATCTACAACCATACAAATGTCGATCCATGCTAAGACTTATACAAAATACTCCATCACAACCTAGGGAAAGAAATGAGCGCTTAACAAGTACCCAGGGTCTTCATCCTGTCTTGCATAAAGTACGATTCTATCCACGTGATTACAATGTTTTGATGTCAAACATGGTAGAAACCACTCGATTATCGGTTAATGATGAGAACCGTTAACAAGTGCGAGGGAGATCACCATTGATGTCAATGATTCTCAAGGTACTCTAGCACAATATCCTGAATGTGAATAGATGATCTGACATTGAACACTCAGTTGAGTCTTTTGATCAAAGGTCAATGATGTAAACCTATGTCGAGAGAGATAAAATCTGTCGTTGATGCATACATATCTCAAGGTACAAAACTGTTTCTAAGATTAATTCCTAGATGATGATCTGAAGTCGACAGGAATAGTCTTGTTGAAGGAGGGCCATGATGAATCCCACATCGACGACATGAAACTCAGAAAAAAGTTCTGGAATTTCGAGTATGATGTAACCATAGGACTGACTCAAAATGTACTGACACAAAGGTCGTTTTGACTGCAGAGGTAAACTCTCAATTTGCTTATGAACATCAGACGGCACAACCAAATACTTGGAAGCATTGACTTGACCAAATTGATACCAAGACATAATACGAAGGTAAACTATGCATTCTTTGAAAGAATCAAAGGAGTGACATGACCCATGAAAGTGGATCAACTTGGAAGCAAGTTGAATACCCAATTGACTGAATGAGATGCATACAAGTGCCATGTTCAAAGGTGACTACTAACTTCAGTTATTTGCAAAATGAAATAGTTCCCTTCCCTTAATTTCCCCATAATGATTGATGAGTGCCTCTTTTTCATTTTTACGAGTTCAAATAGGGTAACAAAAACTCATTGTAGCTTATCATAAGATAAGTCCATTCTTACATATCTCATGAACCTGATAAAGGAGGGGTTCGTTCCCAAAAGAGGGTCTCTAAGTGTTTAGTCTAACGAGTCCATTGAAAGTCAACTCAGTATCATTCATGTTTAGAGAGTCTGAATGAAAATGGAAGAATACTTTAAAGGGTCCTTTTTCGTATGATTTAGTCTCTAGGGTTCGAAAAAGTATAACATAATTCCCAAGAGAACTCTTCCATTCAAGATTGGATGGAGTATTCCTTTTTCGTAACTAGTCAATCCGAACTGCAAAAGGGGTAAACTACCGTCAGAAATACGAATCTTCAAGTACTTTTATGAGGATGAAGAAGACAAGTTCACTCGACAATCATTTCACATTTAAGGAGTCTTAAAATATCTTAAAGAAGACTCCATTAGGGTTTCTTTTTGCGATGAGTGGGTTTAACGAGCTTGAAAAGAAGCGAAATTTGACTCAAAACTTTAGTACTTGGTTTAAAGAGAATGACCAAAATGTCAAAATTAGCACTCGACGACTTTTTCCATTTTATGGAAGTATGAAAAAGTCAAAAACAAACTCGCCCAAAGTAAAAAAAATTACTTTTATCCCTGCAAAAACTTTTTTTTTAAAAGACTATTAGATATCGAAGATATTAAAACCATCTTTTAATGACTATATAAAAACGGCATTTTAATGAAATAATTAAAAATATTAAAATAATGTAATAAAACCCTAAAATATTCCATATAAAAGACAAACAAATAGCAAAAACATATCATTTTACTATTTACCAGGTTTGGAGAGCTATTTGGAGTAAACTGTTAGTTTTTCAACATTAAGCTAGCATTATTAGGATCTTTAACTGAGAGAATAACAAGTACAGCAATCAAACACAAGAGACAATGAACACAGTGTTTTTCCTCAGGGAAACCATAAATGGAGAAAACCCCGCAACTTTCTTAGAGATAGAATTAGCACCAAAACAGTAAAAACCCAAAACAATAAGTGATCTCCCAACAGCAGTAATCTTCTTCTTGTCTAGCCCCAGTGTCTTCTCCTTCCTCAACTATGTGCTACACTTGAGTGTGTATGAGTTGTGTGATAAATAGATATTCCAGATCTCTATTTATACTAATCTTGACATGACTAAAACCCTACTGGGGATGACCTCTACTAGGAGATTCTAATAACCCTAGTGCCCCAGAACTGCGGGGACTTTAACCCTTAGACAATTGGAGGGTTACCCACAATGACTTGACATGAATTGTCTACATTATTGAACCTCCCAATTGGAACATTAGGGAATGACAACATGACTCAATTACATTATATATACATCCCTAAATAAACATCAGGTTACAATACATAATATAAATAGATGAATACATTCCAAAGTTACAAATACATCAACACTCCCTCTTAACTAGGAAGGTATTCTTTCGACACAATTTTCAGCACTGGTCTTCTTCTCTGTATCAACTGGATCATCTCGTCATCTGCATCTTCAAGTATTCTTATTCTTCAAGTCATCTTTGTCTTCAAGTAATCTTTATCTTTGGATCAGGATCATCATGGGACATCATCACTGGATATGGATCATCACTCGATCTGGATCATCACTAGACATCAACACTGGATCTGGATCATCACTTGATCTAGATCATCACTACTAGATCATCATCACTAGATCTGGATCATCACTCGATCTGGATCATCTCAGGTGCTATCTCATGATTCTTCTCGTCACAGGAAGTTCTACAGAGCCATTCCTTTTTCATGCTGGTTGTAGGCCTAGCCTCCATGTAGGTCTTCTTCAGCATATCTGACCTGCTCGTCAGAATGGTCCATCCAGCACTTACATCTGACCTACCCATTAGAAAGGCATGCCCAACACTCACATCTAATCATGTAGGAACCCTATAATCATATCAGAAAGGCCCAACACTTATATCCACCTAATGAGGGAACACATCCCATTACTGATGGAAGGGCCCAGCACTTATATCCACCCAGTGAGGGAACACATCCCATTAGTGATGGAAGGGCTCTACACTTTCATCCACCCAGTGAGGGAACACATCCCATTACTGACGTAAGGGATCTGCACTTACATCCACCCAGTGAGGGAACATATCCCATTACTGATGGAAGGGCTCTGCACTTACATCCACCTAGTGAGGGAACACATCCCATTACTGATGGAAGGGCTCTGCACTTACATCCACCCAGTGAGGGATCACATCCCATTACTGAGGGAACACATCCATCTGGTGTATCTTCCATTTCATTACTGCAACCAAAGAAAGTACTGATCTAATGGAAGTGTATCTAGCTACAGGAGCAAAGGTTTCTTCATAATCTATTCCTTCTTTCTGAGAGAAACCCTGAGCCACAAATATTGCCTTATATTTTTCAATGCTACCATCTACAGCATGCTTGATCTTCTAGATCCATTTGGAAGTTACAACTGACTTCCCTTCTGGTCTTGGGAAAACATCCCAAACATCATTCTTCATGATCAATTGGTATTCTTTGATCATAGCATCCTTCCATTCTTTGCATTCCTCCACTTCTTCATAACTGGAAGGTTCTTTGTCAGTGAAATCACATAGTAAAGCTACATACCCAGAGCAATATCTGGTCCTCTTTCTTTCTCTGTGATTTTCTTTTGGAGCCCCATATCTTTCCGCACCTTGGATAAGTTCTCGTACCCAAGCAGGTTTTCTCTTATGAGGATTCTTCTCCAGAGGTGGATCTACAGGTATTTGTGGTTCTTTGAAATCTTTATCTTCTTCTTGATCTTCTTCTTCGTTCATGGTTGTATCATGAACTCTGGGTGCTTCTGCTTCTTCAGGTTCTTTAGCAGGTCTCCTTCTGGATTTGTTGTAAGTTGTGTCTTCATCAAATATCACATCCCTGCTGATGTCAATCTTCTTGTATCCTGGGAAATATATTATGTAAGCCTTCGATCTTTCAGAGTATCCCACAAATATACCCTTCTTTCATAAAGGATCTAATTTTGTTCTCTTCTCTTTTGGAATGTGTATGTACACAGGACAACCGACTATTCTGAGAGGGATGACTTCTAGTTTCTTGCTAGAGAAGACTTCTTCGGGAGTCTTGTTATTGAGTACTCTATGTGGAGTACGGTTATGTACATACACATTTGTTCTAGCAACTTCCGCCCAAAGATGCATAGGAAGGTCTTAATCGTGAAGCATGGCTCTTGCAACTTCCATAATAGTTTTGTTCTTCCGTTCCGCAATCCCATTCTGTTGTGGATTATGAGGAGTGGACAACTCCCTCGTAATCCCTGATTCTTTGCATAGCTCTTTGAATTAATTCGAAGTGAATTCTCCACCATTATCTGATTGAAAAGTATTGATCTTCTTTTCAGTGTGGTTCTCGATCAAGGCTTTGAATTCCTTGAATTTGCTGAATACTTCGTCTTTGTTCTTCATGAAGTAAACCCATGTCTTCCTAGAAAAATCATCAATAAAAGAAACATAGTATGCATACCCGCTTAGTGAGTTTGATGATATTGGACCACGTACATCAGAGTGGATGATTTCTAGTATGCCTTTGGCTTTGCTTTCGCTACTGGGAAATGTCTTCTTTGTATTCTTTCCTTTCACACATCCTTTGCAAACCCCATCATGTTTTGCTTGGAATTATGGAATAACTTCAACAACTTTGCTTGCAATAGGTAGTGCTCTGTAATGCACATGTGCAAGCCTTCTATGCCAAAGTTCACTTGGATCTACTGTGTCATGGACTAAGGCTTGTTCTATATGGCCCTTCAATTTGTACAAGCCTCCTTCTTGTTCTCCAATCACTACTGCATCATCGATAGTCTTTCCTCTTGGCCACATGATGAATTGACCATCTATGAATGCAACCCTCATTCCTTTTGCATCCAATGCTGATATAGAGAGAAGGTTCTTCTTGAGTCCTAGAACAAACAATACTTCTTTCATTGTTAGAGACTTTCTAGAGTCTAGTTTATAGGAAGATTCCCCACTACCTTTTATTGGATATTGGTAGTCATCTCCTAGCTTCACCTTGTGAGGTGATTCATGTTCTAACAGTCTCACAAAGGATTCCTTGAATCCAGTCATATGTTTGGAATCCCCACTGTCTATAAGTCAATCATCACTTCCATGAGTAATGTTACCTGTGAGAGCGGAGATCAAAACATATTCATCTTCGCTTGAAGAATCTTCACTTTCATATCTGGTTCTTTTCTTGGATGGTTCATCATCCTCTATAGCATGAGCATGATGTCTTGTTTTGTTCCCCTTCTTCTTATGAGAGTGAACCTTGTTCTTAGGACAGTCTTTTGCAAAGTGTCCTCTTTCATCATATGTATAACATCTCATTTTAGATAGGTCTCTTATAATGTTATCTCTATGAGGATGATCCTTACATTTGGAGTAATGAGGTCTTCTTCTAACTTTCTTGGAGTGAACTGTGAGAGCTTGATCTTCACTACCCATATTCTCTTCTCGAGCTGCTATCCGAGCGTCTTCTTGAGAACATTCTTCCCACAGTCTGCTGAATTTGACTAATTTATTTCTGGCATAGATTCCTTGGATGAAAGAGTCCCATGTCCTAGGGATACCATTCAAGGTTGTCATCACAATCTCTGCATTCTCCACTTCTTCATCCATAACTTCTAATTGTTCCTTGATCTGAGAAACCCTTGTGAATTAAGAGTGGATGGTCTCTACATTCTGAATCTTCACATTCCTCAATTGATTCCTCAGAGTCATCTTCTGGTTTATGTTCTTCCTTCAAACAATTTGGTTAGGGAATCAAACATATCTTGAGGTGTCTTGAGAGAGGACACCTGTGGGATAAGGTGATCCTTGATAGAATCAGCAATTATACTCTTTTCCATAACCATCTCCTTCTTGTGTAAGGCATTTTCCTCATCTCCCTCTGGAACTGGAACCTCCTCATGGATGTAGGAGTCTAACTCATTTTCTTCTAGGACCAAGGAGATCCTATACTTCCAAGCTTGAAAGTTATCAGCTCCCTCAAGATTTTCATCAAGCTTGGTATGATGGGACATATTTAAAATGAGAAACTTATATGGAAATACAAAATATTTAGATCTTACCAGGTCAATATGTCAGATTTGGATTTGGAGTTGAAATCCCGCAGTAGTGGATTAGGAGAAAAGTAGGGTTTTGCTTTTCTAGAGTTCTATCAACCCAAATGCCTTGAAAGTTATCCCTAACTTCAATTTTGAGGAGGAGATCAATCCAGGCCTGGGCCCACTAAAAATTTCCTCTTCTGTGAAAAGCCCTAATTTTCAGCAGTAGTGTCGGGTCCAAAACTGAAAAACCTTAGAATTGGATTATGTTTCGACCAAAAGATGCACCCTAAGGAGGAGAGTTATTCCACCTTAATTTTGCTGAAAATATATGGAGGAAGATCCACAAACTAGGAAGCCCTAGTTCCCGCAGCTGCACAGTGTCTTCTTCTTAGGTTAGCTCTGATACCATGTCAGTTTTTCAACATTAAGCTAGCATTATTAGGATCTTTAACTGAGAGAATAACAAGTACATCAATCAAACACAAGAGACATTAAAAACAATGTTTTTCCTCAGGGAAACCATAAATGGAGAAAACCCTGCAACTTCCTCAGAGATAGAATTAGCACCAAAACAGTAAAAACCCAAAACAGTAAGTGATCTCTCGACATCAGTTATCTTCCTCTTGTCTAGCCCCAGTGTCTTATCCTTCCTCAATTATGTGCTACAATTGAGTGTGTATGATTTGTGTGATAAATAGAGAGTCCAACTCTCTATTTATACTAATCTTGACATGACTAAAACCCTACTAGGGCCGACCTCTACTAGGAGAGTCTAATAACCCTAGTGCCCCGGAACTGTGGGGACTTTAACCCTTAGACAATGGGAGGGTTACCCACAATGACTTGACATGACTTGTTTACATTATTAATCCTCCTGATCGGAACATTGGGGCATGACAACATGACTCAATTACATTATAGATACATCTCGAAATAAACATCAGGTTACAATACATAAGATACATAGATGAATACATTCTGAAGTTACAAATACATCAACATAAACTATGTGCACACTTTAGGTGAAGATTCTAGAGCCGTTACCCATCATATTTTCAATTTGTCTATTCTAGGTAAGAGCTAAAACTATCCTTCACATTTTTATGGTCAAAATTTTCCTTTCCAAGCACATTTTGGGGGGTTTTGGGGTTTTTACCCAAGGGTAAAATTCGCACTTAGGGTAACGCTCTTTCCCTTTGCGGGAAAGGTAGTGCCCAAGAAGAACCACGCTTTTCATGCCTGAATAGGTAGTGGCACCGCTCTATCTCAAGGAAACAAAAGTGGTGCTGCAGAGTGCACCCAAAAGATGAACGCCCAAGCTAAAATCATGCTTTTAAAGTATTTTCAAAGGTTGATTATGTGTTCTAATACTTCAATTTTTATTTTTGGTGATTCATTTCAGTCAAAATGGTTTTGTGGAAAGAAAGACAACATGAATATGATGATTCTATAGCTAGGGTAGATGCTTCTTCTATAGCTTCTTTATAGGGTTTTGGCCTCCTAAAGTTTTTTGATGTCCTTAGCATGAAGTCTCACGTGAGACTACTGGAGTACATACTGAGGATGTGGAACCTAGAGAAGAAATAATTTGATGTGGGGGCCCATGTCTTTACAATGGATGTAGAGGAAATCTACTTACTTACATGGTTATCCAAGTGAGGAGAGCATATCTCACTGACAGGTCCTCATGGAGGGGACGTTACCACACAGGAGCTTATCAATCATCACTATTTTTCGGGAAATCATATGTCTATGAAAAATATCCCCATCAAGAAGGTGATGGATATGCCTCTTTGGATAGTTCTTTTTACCATGAATCGGGTTATAGGGATGCAAGGGGCTCACCACAATTTTCATCTCACATGCTTTACGCCTTGGAGGATATCGCACCTACGCTCTATAACTGGGTCGAGGCTTTACTGAGTATGTATAAGGATCAGTTGAATAAGTGTCAATAGAGGAGCTAAAATAGTTTGGTTATGGAACCATCTTGTAATCCTTATTCTTTGAGTGAGTGCCTCATGTGAGGCCTCAGGTGGCTTTCACCGAACTAATAGCACGAGACCCTCGCATGCTACAGTGGGTAGATGTCATGGCTCACACTCATGGTGGTGGGTCCAATATTAAGTATGGGATCACTTTCCTCTATTGGTTGGATGACCAAGTTCTCATTGTGGAGGACTATACATATTCTAGTACTAAGTTCAAGAGAGACCCTGATCTACTCTTACCGGCAGGTGCCTAATGGGGTGATATCAGTAAGAAGAATAATCAAGACTTTGATTTTTTTTTGTGTGTGTTTTATAATGTTTATTAATGATGACAAGACCTAATGTTTTCATGCATATGTTGGAGATGCATGACGTGTGGGATCTTCCCTGATTGATAGACAAGCGTGGTCCCACTTCATTCATAGAGGGGACAATGACTTAAACCAGTTGGAGGAAAACCTCAACCAGATAACTCTAGACATTACAGACACTTCTATAGATGCCCTCCTGAGGAGGTACCAAAGACATAGAGTTGGAGTGTCAGGTTGATTCAGCCACCTGCTACAGAGGGTAGCAAGAGCTATCATGTGCTAGCGTGAGCACCATTAGTAATTCTACATAATGTATACACTAAAAGCTATCTATATTCAAGATTTTTGCCATTTTTTTATATCTGAAAGCTAGAGTGCTTCAGTCAAGGTCTCATGACCATATTTTGTTAAACACTTTCTTTATATATATATATATATATATATATATATATATATACATATATATACAGACTNGAAAATGATATTTACATGAGTTTCTTATGTCTTTTATTGTTTATGTTATGTTACAATGAACCATGTTTTATTCACAAGTTATGTATGGGAAATATACTAGTCCAAACTGTAGTTTGTCAATGAGTTGACAACCGTGTTATAAGACCTAGGAATGTTCCTGTAAGTGATTGATTCAAACGAACTTTCTAACAAACACTCTCTTCGAAAAATATAAAGGAGCGTATGATTCCTGATGGAATAAATGTGGTTCAAATGAAAAACTACTAGCTGTGCATCCATGAATACTACCAAGTCATGAATGTCCCGAGATGCAACCTCGTTCAACAAACCTATCACTACTTAATACTCGGTGATGTTATTGGTAGCTGGACCTATACAAACCACTCCTAAACTGACTAAGTCATGTGATGAGGAGTACAAAACACAAGCAAGTGAATCATTGTTCAAGGTATGATGGAAAGCACCATCAACAAAACCATAAAGAGCCATCCAATCTACATAACCAAAACATGGTATAAATAGTACTAACAAAACTCAAAACCATATTGAAATACTAAAAACACACCAAAAATTCAATCAATATACATATATACAAGGTACCACACAGAAATGACTTCAATCATAGTACCTTTTCAGGTCCAACCCATTGTGTGGTTACCCGAAAGGTATCCCATCATAGTCTACAAGATCATAGCCCCTTTCTCTAAAAATTTAGTGATGATAAAGGGACCATACCACATGGATCCAAACTTCCCCTTCCCTATATTGTCATGCCTTTGATCATAGGTGAGAACCATGTCACCTTAGTTAAAGACACGAGGTTGAACATACTTGTCGTACTGATCCTTAACACATTTTTTATGTGCCTTGTTAGCCAAGGCAACATCTCTTCTATTTTCATCAAGGTTTGTCAAGTACAAAAAATATTCTTCTTTGGAAAAAGTGTTTGGGAGAAACTCTACTGTAATTTTGAGTGACGGGATATCACATTCGATAGGAAGGACAACATCTAGTCCGTAAACCAATTGAAATGGTGTGAAACCATTTGTTATTTTAATTGAAGTCCTATAAGCCCATAGTGCAGAAAACAAGGTTAAATGCCAGTTGGATTTGTGATCTCCAACCATCCTACCCAGCATTGTTTTCAAAAATTTGTTAATGGCCTCAACTTGAACATTATCCTATGAATAAAAAGGACTTGAGTTTTCATGACGAAAACCCAACTTAGCACCTAACTCAGCCAACATCTGATTGTGGAAATGGTATTTGTGGTCAGTTATTATGGCTTGAGGAACTCCAAACCTAGCTATCACATGATTAAACAAAAAGATGGTAGTAGTATTGACATCGTCTGCATATGTAAGTATTGTCTCAGCCCATTTTGTAAAATAATCAATGGTTATGATGATGTAACCATGACCCCCTGCTGAGGTAGGATTACAATGCATGAAATCAATTCCCCATTTGGAAAAAGGGCCAACATAAATGACATGGTGTAAAGCATAAAGGTGGGTGTGCTTTTTAGGATAAAACAGTTGACTGTGAGAATTTCTTAACTGCCTCATGACAATATTTGAATATTGAGGGCCAAAAATACCCAGCACAAAGGATTTTCTGAGATGTCACCATCACAGAAAGATGACCTCCACATTCTCCAGAGTGGCAATCATTTTAAAAAAAATCGGCCTCTTCATGTGTAAGACATCGTCAAAGAATGGAGTGAATACCACAGCGATATAATGTATCATTTAAAATTAGATAATATTTTGCATGGTGATTGATGCAACAACAATTTTCATGTGACATATCAGGATGGAACCTTTGGGTCTGGAGATAAATGATCAAATATCCATACCACGGGTCGGTGGTGCTAATTAGGAACCAAAATTCATCCGGAAATGAATCATTGGGGTAAACTTCCATCAAAGCACAAGGAAGGTCACACATTAGCTCTGCAAAAACTAAGGACTTCTTAGAAGTAGCCTTAGCAAACTCGAGATCGAATTCATGTAAGATAACGATCCAACGGGAATACTTTCCCCCTAGTACTTGATGAGTCAAAATGTAATACATAGGGTTTTGATCCACGAGAGCAATTGTGGTGCGTAGTAAGATGTAGTGATGAAATTTTTGCACAGCAATGACCATAGCCAAAGCTAACTTCTCCACATGTGAATAACGGGTTTCAGATTCAAGGAGACTCTTACTTAGGTAATAAATCATGTTCTCTTAGACGTTGAGATCTTGATGCACTAGAACCATATGAATAGTAGCAATGGAGGAAGAAACATACAACATAAAATCTTTTGAGTAATTTTGGGGGTGCAACACTAGTGAATGTGTCAAAGCCTATTTCAAATTATCAAAAGATCATTGGGATTGGTCATCTAAAAATAACAAAGTGTCCTTCTTAAGGAGATGCATATACCCATGCCTTTTTTCTGCGAAGTTGCATATGAAACAACGAACAAAGTTTTCCTTCCCTTGCAAGCTTTGGAGTTCAGTGATATTAGTCAGGGCGGGTAAGGCCAAGATAGAAGTTATTTTCAAAGGATCTATCTAGATTCCATATTTGGAAACCAAAAAGTAAAGAAGACATCCAGTCTCAACACAAAAGACACATTTGTGTGGATTAAGTCAAATATTATAATGATGACATATAAGGAAAATGTCCCTAAGATGCTCTGGGTGGTCCTCCCATTTCTGTGAATGAGCAGGGAGATCATCCATATATGACTCCACAATGTGTTTAATATTGTGAAAAGAATAGGATGGCATGCTGGAATGTAGCTTTGGCATTTTTTAAGCCAAAGGGTAACTTTCGATATGCAAAGGTTCCCCATTGACAAATCAAAGTTGTTTTATGTTGATCGACAGCCATAATTTCTATCTGATTGCAGCAAAAAAATCCATCCATAAATGAGAATATGACGCTCCCAGCACAGTTATCAATGATTTGATCGATGTGTGGAGTAGGGAAATTGTCCTTGGGAAAAGCCTTATTTAAATCTCAAAAATTGATACAAACCCTAATAGTTCCATGTTTCTTAGCTATAGGGACAATAATAGATACCCATTCCATCAGTGGTATAGGATAAATAAAACCTTCTTTTAGAAGTTTCTCCACTTCAGATTTAATAGCCGCAACCTTACTTGGATGGACTTGACACGGTCTTTTTCGGACACTCCTTGCTGTGGGATAAGTCTTGATTTCGTGTACAATGATGGAAGGATGAATCCCAGGAATTTCTTCATACCTCTAGGAAAAAACATTGCGAAACTCTTTGAATAGAGCTCTATAGCTTTTAGTTTCTTCTGTTGAACATTTATAGCCTACATGAACAGGCTCAATAGTTTTGAGCTTCACTGATATGTCAATGGGAGTTGTCTAAGTAATGTTACAAATTTTTCTCTTGGAATCAGTTCCTTGTAACAGCACAAGAGTTTGAGGGTTGTTGGAAATATCAATGCTAATGAGAGACACAGAATAAAAGTCTAGCGAAATGGAATTGGGAAGGAAAGAGGATCCGTGCTGACGATCTTCCCATACAGGTTCATCCACACTTATGATCTCCATAATGGACTCATCCGATGTAAAAGTATGTAAGAATCCAAATCCAATAGGGAAGGTGGTAAGGATCCAAATTCATTAGATGAAGATCATCAAAATGGACATCAGAAACAAATTGAATAACATCATCAAGTGCTTTGTAAGGGCGCAGAGAAGAAGAACCAACAATTTCTTTACCTCTAGGACTATGGCCAGTCGTTGAAATCATGTTCAAAGTTTCCACTTTTGTACTAGGAGGGTTTGAGGGGAACACTCCCATGAGGTTTGAATCATTCAACATACCTACCCCAACTAATTTATAAGGCAGAGGGGATTGACCTATTATAGGAATATTATTTGCAGTGGGGGTGGTAACATCAGGTGAACAAAAATTGAGTTGATTGATGGTCACAATCTTCCCCAAAAGGTTCCATAAATGGGGGTCTAAACAATGATTTCTCTCCAATTAAGACTCATAGTGAGAGGAAGTGTAAAAAAGGGAACACTGTTTATCACCCTCCCAAGTATTCTGTCACTTCTGATATCTCCTCTTCCACTTCAAATTCTAGGGCACTTAGAGGAATTAAATCCCTTGCTAGGATTAAGAATGATTTGCACATCTATAAACATTAGGGGAGTGGGGGGTCTCCTAAAAAAACTTTCTCTCTGGTGGTTTTTGGACCGTATAAAGCCTAATGTAATCTTCTTACAGGAAAATATGGTATCTATGGTAAAAGCATCCTCATTCTTCTTGGGTATCAAAAAGGACTGGGAGGTAGTCTTTATTGATGTTATTGGTCTCTCGAAGGGCCTGCTGGTTTCATCGAATCCAGGAAAGGCTGACCTAAGGTATTTCAATGTATTTGTAGGAATACTCCTTACTAGAAGGCTCATAGGATTCTCTGAAGAAATCAATTTTTTAGGTCCTTATCACTCAAAATAACTCTTATGGGGCAAAGTTGAGAGTGAGGGTACTTTTTTTTCCAAATCTGATTATAGTGGGGGATTTAAATTTTACTTGGTCGGCAAATGAAAAATGGGGATACAAAGCAAAACAAGATCCTCTCGGAGTTTATATCTAAGATATGTTTGAAAGAGGGGAAATTTTGGATGTAGAACCCTTTCCTATTTTCCCTACGAGGTGGAATGGTCATCTGGGTGATGAGGGGATTGCAAAATGCCTGGACCGATTCTTCCTTAGCACTTCAATGATTGATAAGATGGATAAATATTGATCCTGGGTTGATATGAATAAGTTCTCAGACCACTACCTTATCATATGGCAAATCGATACACAAAATTCCTTTGTGAAAAGACCCTTTAAATTCAATCATGGGTGGTTGAAGGAGAGTGGGTTCATTGAGATGGTGAAACTGGTATGGGTTTCCTCTTCTAACTTAGTTTTTTTTCCACCAATAGAGTGTCTAACTATGAAATTGAAAAGGATAAAAACAGAGGTGATCAAATGGGAAAAAGAGAAGAACGTTTTGGCTAAAAAGACTCTTAGCCAAATTAAGGATCAAATAGCAGTGATCACAACTAAGACTGATTTACGGATCTTTAAACAGTCGCATCTAAATCTTTTGATAAGTCTTGAAGTAGAAAAGATAAAAATACTGAGGATTTCTAATGAAAAGGCCTGGCTTAATAGCAATATTACTTGGTTGGAGGCACGTGCCAAAAATATGATTTTTTTTCATAAGCTTGTTGAACATTTTCGAAACATAAACACCATTAGGGCTCTAAAAGATGACGAGGAAAGACAGATATCAGAGATGGGGAGTCTACAAGAGATGGCCTCCTAACATTTTGAGGCTTATTATAAGGATGTTGGTAAAATTTCAGCCATGGATCAACTAATGGTGGTTAAATAATATCCTAGATTCTTCAATGAGGTGGAGGGTGAGAAGTTATTTCTTCCTGTACCCATGGAGAAAGTTAAAGCAATAATTCAAGCCTCAATGAGATAAAAAATTTATGGTTTGGATGGATGGACCATGGATATTTTCTTGGAATTCCTTTATTTTATGGGACAAGATTTAGTAGAAGCAATTGAGGAATCAAGAGTTAGTGGAGCTATTTTGGGATCCATCAATTCAAATTTCATTGCTCTGATCCCAAAAAAATATGCTCCAGAGGATCTGGGATATTTCAGACCCATCTCGTTGTGCAAATTTGTGTACAAAGTTAAATAAAATAGTATAGATTTCCATCTTAAACCTATCTTATCCCATTGCATTTCTCCCGAACAGTTTAGATTTTTGGTAAAAAGGAAGATTCTGGAGGTCATATATGTTGCACAATATTTTTTTCATAGTATAAAGAAAAGGAATAAGAAGGATATTTAGTTGGACTTAAACAAATCATATAACTATGTTTAGTGGGGCTTTATTAGAATTATACTCATCCAAATTTGGCTTCCCTACAAGGTCATGAAATGGATAATGGGTTTGTTTCTCATCGGTCTTTTTTGATGTTCTCATAATTGGGATGCCCTGTAGAATTTTTCTCTACATGCAAGGATTTGCAGTAGGAGTTTCCCCTCTCTCCTTTACTCTTCATTCTTGTGATCGAAGGTCTTAGCAGACTGATAAAAAAAGTGGTCGCAAAGGGTAAGATTAAGGGTATAAATTTTGGCTACAATATATTAGTTTCCCACCTCCTGTTCGTGGATGACATCATGTTATTTGGATCTACCCCCATTGTGGAATGATCTTTCTATCATGATTTGATTAAAATTTTCTGTCATGTTTTAGGGCTATCCATAACTATTCAAAAGTTTATTTTATTTGAGCATGATGTTGAATCTGCAACAATATCATAAATTAGTTCTCTCTTTCAAGTAAGAGTGAACCCTTTATTGTATGGTACTAAGTATTTAGGATATTATATTAAGCCAAATGGATATCGAGCTAGTGATTCGCTTTGGTTGCTAAAAATATTTGATATTCAGATCAAGCACTAGTGTTGATTTTGGCTAGAGTCGGTGCTGGAAAATTTTGTTGTTTATTGGTTATCATTGAATAAAATCCCAAGATCCATCTTAGATGCAATCTGGAAAAATATTTTTTTTTCTATGGTTAGGCTCACAGGTTAAGACCAAATATCATCTTGCAAAATGGGAGATTATTGCTAGGCCAAAGGATAAAGGGGGATGGGCGCTGAAAAATATCTATAAGTTCTTTTTTGGCTTTAAGAGCAAAGAGCACATGGCTTGCCATTTTCGGTGATAGCATTTGGACGAAAGTATTAAAATAAAAATATTGCAGCCAGCTTACTCTGGTGCAATGGGTCTAAAGCAGTAATAAGTTGCATAAAGGTGTTTCAAATATCTGGAATGGTCTACTCAATTCCTATGACATATGTGGAAATTGGCTTTCTTTGATGCCTGGAAATGGTCGATCCATAAGGTTGTGGGATGACTAGTTATTGCGGGACCTATACCTTATAAACTCTCTTGTCTTTTGGAATTCTTCCTCTGGTCTAAAGGTTATCTCACTCTGAATCATATTTCATGTCCTCTAGTAAATGATGACATCCCACATGGATGGCTATCTGCATCTCAACTGGGTCTAAATGGATGTTTGGGTGTTGAATGGTCACAATATATTACAGGTATTCAAATGGGATCTATTTTTATAGATGAATGTGTTTATGAGCTAAAATGGTCATATGGTTTGAACACTGGTATATTGAAATCCTCACTCGCTTACCTTCAGTTATCTAAGGTGATCATTTTTTATTCTTTATGGTGGCATACAAAATCATGGTCCTAGAAAATCCTGCACAAAATTAAAATTTTCTAATTGATGGCTTTGGATAATCATATGCTTACTTAGGAAAATCTATCTAGGTGGGGTATGATAGGTTAGAACTGTGCATTCTTTGTGGTTTGGATAAGGAAACTATTTTGCATATTTTTGTCTTGTGCACATTCCCAAAAGAGGTTTGGCAGCTGGTTGCTCAAGCTTTAAATTGCTCAGTCTCCTGGAAGGGGTGTTCTCTATCAGATTTCCTTGCTTCCTAGAATCATCAAGTGCTTGTGTGGAAGTCCATGCCTTGCTTTATTTCATGGGAACTTTGGGGAACAAGAAAATATTTGAAAACAAGCATGAAACAACATTATCAATTTGTTACAAGGGCTTAGATGCCTTTAATGAATATTATGCAGGTAAGTTATCTTGCTCCAAGGATACTAAAATAGTTATGCCATTGGTTCCAATTTTACATGATAAGTCGGTGGGGTTTTTTATGGCTCCTCGATTCAAGACTCTTTCTCTTGTGGTGTGGGTGCTATTATGTTCTTGGATCAGAATAGGCTCTATAAGCTATGGATTTGTTGTGTATCATGGTCTAATACAATGGTTGAGCTTCTTTCATTATGGATCCTTCTACATTTATCTTCTAGCATTGGATCGGATAGGGTTTGTGTATTTGGAGACTCAAAGGTCATCATCAACTAGGCCATGAATGCTTATGGAATTCACAACATACATCTCTCGGCTTGGATTAAAAGGAGTCAAGCGCTGATAAATATGTTTAGAAACATCTCTCTCACATATTTTCATGGCTCACAACCATTTGGCTGACTTTATTTCCAAAAAAGGCCATGTGGCGGAGGTCGGGTTCTACTTTTTTCGAGCTATGGGAAGATGGATACCTCATCTCTGAGGGTTTTCATCATACAAGCTTGACCTGATCTTTCTGACCTCTGTTGTTTTGGGAAATTTCTCGGTCTTCCTTTTTGGTATTTGTTTCATTTAGGTATAAGCCCTAGATCTCTCTTGCTCCATCTAGTTTTCAGACTTCTCAGATGTCCATGTTTCATGTATATTGAATTTTTGACTACTCCTTTTTGTATTTCCTGGGCTATCTCATATCAATTATTGTCTCTGTACTTAAAAAACATATACATGGATTAAGTATATCTATTTTTTAGGAAAAAAGAATACAAAGATACTCGAGAACTATTGACGTGCATATTGTTAGATACCAAACCATGTTTAAAGTGAGAAGGGCATGTTTATAAGACCGCTATCAAATGGCTTTTTTTCACGCAACTTATGACCAATTTTCCTCTACTACATTTTTAGTCCATCAATTTGATTTTGCATCGCATTTTCCTATAATTATGAAACAATATCCTAGAGGGAAAACTTGATCTATAGAGGGAAAATCAAGTTTTGACTCTAAGGCTCTCATAAACATGAAATTAGCTAATATCAAGAATCATTTTGAGGCTAATTATGAAGGAGATGACTTGAATCATAGAGTTGGACGGATTAATAGAGTATTGTTGATGTATAGGTTTATTTATTTAGCATTTAATTTGATGCCTATCTAGAAGAGCATAAAGGGAAGGGATGGGCTCCTTCTTATTCCTACTCCTTTGATTTTATGTAAGTAGTCACCAATAAAAAATATGCCAAGTTGTCTCCTACTTGTGCAACATTTCTTTAGAACAAATGTTTCATGATGCATAGGCATGAAACAGTTCATAGAGAGATGTGTAGACATGCAATGCCACACATAGGCATGTAATGCAACACTTTCCTTGCTCCCTCTTAGCACAATATGGAGGAAGGAATCGGCCAGGTTTAAGAGACAACATATTTATGAAACATGAACAAAGATATTTAATTTTTTATTTTCACTGTCCATTGCAAATGTTGATGGAGGAAGCCATGAAACAATCAATTTGGTAGACAAAGGGTTGGAATTTAAAACACTTTCAAGTTTTTCATATATTTAATACTTGGATGTGTTGCAAACGGATCCATTAGCTTGGAAGATGTTTTCGCCTTTCACACACCTGGGTCATGTGGTAGAAATATTCAAGCCACTCGGTGTGTCCTTGGGGGCAAGTCTCAAGTCAAGGCTGTCACCTTGTTCTTGACTCCTCTGTTTAGGCTCAACTCCTAACGAAGCCAAGGGGGGTAGACCCTATTAAGTTACTAAGGATAATTACTTAGTGTTGTGATGTTAAATTGAATGAGTTGCTTAGGATTTTGTAATTTAACTATAGATAATCAAATATGGCAAGATATAAAAGATGAACACACGAAAGCACAATGCTGAGACACAATATTTATATAAAGAAAGAAAATAACCGGTGCCTTAGAATGGAGTCAAAAATAGAAACAATATACTTGCATGTGCTTGGAGTGAATGTTTTGTGATTTCCTCCTGGTACGTTTTAAGTTAAGTTTGAAGTGTGAGTTGATTAAAATTAGGCTAAGCGGGGACTCCAAATATACCCGAGAGTACTTGGAGTATGTCCAAAACTAAACCTTCACGGCTACCCACAAGGAATATGTGGGCTGAAATGGATTCTCTGGGGATATTTTTCATAACGCACCCATTAAGGTGTGACAGAGATCGGCGCCTCGAGGTCACTTTTCAAAATTTCCCGCTTCCTTTGGGTATTTTTCCACCGTAAAGGTTTGATCTAGGCGTTGGATTTTCACCTGATGGTTTGTCAGTTGGGGAGAGTGGGTCCTAATTATACTAGTCACCCAAGTGCTTTTGATACAGCTTGACTGATCGAACGAACTGCAGCCAAGTGCAGAGCATACACACTGGAGTCTTGTCAATTTTAGTAAGTTTTAAACTGGGTTTTCTTGTTTAAAAGAAAACCCTCCAGGAACCTATTTCGATCCAAGTGGATCTCAATGGAGGAATCAAGGAGGGGTTTATTTTATAATTACTGATAAATAAATGATGAAAAATAAAACAAATCCACAATTCTAGTTTTCTAATTAGTCCTACCACGAATCTCTTTCCCCTTTCAGGTCAATCGGGAAATCGTGGGGTAAGTATTATGATTACTTTGAAAAAAAAAAAGTGGAATATGAAATGAATAATAAAATAAATTACACTACCATACAAATTATATGAATACTATTTTGAAAATAAATGAGAAGAAAGTGACGAAAAGGACACCGACGCAAATCCCCCCAGGGGGAATGGGGAATGGGCTCGAAAGAGCCTATTCCAAAAATAATTTTATTTATTATTGGTTACAATATCAGTGAACTGAAATATTAGAAAATTATTGGTCCTTATACAGGCTGAAACCAAGATCTTACAACTTTGCAAAAACTTTAAGATTTTAGTGAAAAGGGAGACCCCTGGGGGGATTTGAACGCTCCTGAGGCCACTTTAGACAGCAGATTCCTTTATTTTCTGTTAGACCTACTAAAATATAGAGAGAATGTTAGAATAACATACACCCAAAAGAACTTTAATATTACCTTTGGATCAGCCTACCTTATCTCAAAAAAATGAAGTTAAAACTAGCTAAACATGCAAAAAAGGAACCAAGGAAAGCAAGCTTTCCTTGGGATCTTGGCTTGTTGTTTGTGAAGCCAATGAAATATGCACTGATATTTCAGAATAATAAATTTTATAACAGTGAAAGGAAATCTAATGCATTGATCTACAAGTTTTCTTTAAATTTCCATGCAAAAAGACGATTTCCCTAAAGCTAGATCTAGAATGCTTATGAAATTTTTTAAGTGCAAGATCTAGACTATAGGATTTGATAAGATAGATATATTTTGGAATTAATTTTAATATGATATACCTAAGCAAAATAAAAGCTACGAACAGAGTAACCGGGTAAAAATGTTGATTTTTTGTAGAAATGAGAAGAAGAGGAGAGAAGGTCGGATCGTTGCTTGAATGGAGCAAGCTGAAAGGAGGCCCTTTTGTGGAGTGCTGCGGGACATAGTATTCAGCTTATTGGATAGGAATGGCATCAATATAGATCCACACCTTCATCCAATCAGGAACCTACAGCTAAATAACACAAGCCTGCACACACTTCGTGAGATCTGGATATAGATGTATAAAGCAACAAAAATGAAAGATCATGCCAAAATAACCTTATTTAAGCATATAACTGAAATTTTTGAGCATACATCATATGGATAAACAAGATCAAGCAATCTAGATTTCCTAGTTTACACCCTTACTAGATTCAGTTGAATCCTTGAAGCCAGAACACAGAAGCAGCACAGAATTTGGCAAGAAATTGCAACTACCACATCAGCAACATAACATTGAGAATCCACACCTACACATGCACTACATAGTATAGCCTCCAAAGCTTCTTTATTCACAAATGATGATCAAATATAGAGTTACAATGGCAATCCCTTTAGTCCAGCTCTAACTAGCTTGGAAGAGGCTGCTGTGCTTGGATATACACAAAAACCAAGAGATCCATCCCAGGGGGGCACAAATCCCAAGGAGATAAACCAAATATGCTGATAAAGAATCCATCAATGCCTGATCTATGTCTAACTGAGCTAGATCTGAGTCTCATTGAGTGCAATTGTTAATCAGAGAGCTGATCTGACTGACACCTTAACCTGTTAACTGAAGAATCCACCAAAACTCATCCAGATGAGCCAAAACATGTTGAGGAGAGAGGGAGGGCGATATCCCCCATAAAGGATGCGAAGATCAACTCTGGATCTGATTTGATCACCTCCTTCAGTCAAGGATTTGTCAGATCCAATGAATCTGCTTCAGATCTGACTAATTTCAATCAAATCGGCTGAGAATCCACTGATCTATGATTTTGGATTTGCTCCATTATTCATCAATTTATTAATTAAAATCATCAATAATTTACTTTTGGGGCTTTTTGACCTGAGTGATGGAAAATCACTCAAAACTAGGAAATAGTGGGTTCATGGGTTTACATGGTGCTCTTAGCTTGAAAATGAGCACCTACATGACTGAAACTAATTATTTGGCCCACTTTTATTACAAAATCATTTTTTTCAATTAAACTATTAAAAAATAGCCTAAGTTTTGGAAAAATTAAATTTTAATAAAAAAACACTGAAAAAAATTCAAAAATTCAAAAATTCAAAAAACCTACAGGGACTTAGACATGTTCATATGACTCAACCATGATGTCTAGCATGTTTATACATTGACACATAGACTCTAATAACCTCAATAGGCCTAAATTCCAAGTCGACCACCCCAACTTTGGAGGTATGGAGTGAAAAACTCATAAATTATCAGTCGTTTATTCAACAACCAATAATAACCAAGGGAAAAAACACCCTGGGCTAATCAGATTGACAAAATAAAGTCTAAGAGACTGATTCTTTTACAGACACTATCATGCTAGAAGATTTATTACAATTCCCCCATGGGGTATGAACATGTGATATAGTACAACAAGCACTTCCCAGAAGTACTCCCACATGTCTTTTGAAGTCTGAACAAGTTAACCCTGTCCGGTTCACCAGGCTCACTTGATAAAAAACCACTAAGTACAACTTAGGTGGTAACAGAAGGTATAAAATAGAACTTGATTAATGTCATGGAATGATCTTTTAGGATTTAAACGAGCCATTTGTAAAAAAAAAACAGATTGTTTTTCCACATAAATTTCTCTAAATGAGATATCACATTTGTATATAGATCTTTATGGGATAGTAGTATTTAAAAGTGGAATAAGGCTTGTACCAAATTCATTACAAAATTATGGAATTAAATTCTTGATGAAACTAATGTACATTAAACAAGAAGTGAAGTTTGATGATGTTAAGAATTGGAAAACTAATCCACGAGATGTAGAACAGTTGGTGGCGGGGTATGGTTAAGACGCCCCCTAAGCTGGAAGGTCACTGGTTCTAATCCCGTCGGATACCAAAAATCCAACCATGTTAAGGGTTGGTGCGGTCCAGGCTGGGTGCAATCCCCGGGTGATTTTGATGGCTTATATGCCCCTGGTTCGTGGCCACTCAGCCAATGGCAACCCTGCTAGTCAGGGGGGTTCCACCACTTTGCGAACAAAGAAAAAAAAAAGAACTGGAAAACTAGTCGTAGATAACCATTAATAATAGGGGAAATGGGAAAAATTCACAAGGGTGCACCAAAGTGTTATATACCAATTAAAAAACAAGAAATAAGAAATTAAATGGATTATCCAAAATTTTCCTTCGCTTATTCTAGAAGAATAATAGGTAAAGAGAACAAAATGGGCTAGGTTAGTGTTTTCTCTGCGTCGAATAAAAGGAATGACAATAGACTCTCAAGATATTGCAGAGGGAAAATTTCATAGGAAAACTAGACCTCATAGATGAGAAGTTCTAAGAAGCTAGGAAGGGCTAGGAAAATATCCACTCTATGAGGAAGCTAGAGAATCGGATAAATCCTTGCTCATATATTGTCATTTCTCTAAGGATTTATGGAGTGTTGTAAGAAGCATAGACCCAAGAAAAGGAATATTGGAAAAGGTTTCATTTGATCCTAATTTGTGTCTCTGTCCCAAAGGCTCAAAGGAGGAAGTACTAGCATTGTTGTCTCAAGTGTTATGGTCCTTATGGATTTCTCAGAATGAAACTATCTTTGAGTAGAGAAATTTAATCCCAAGATAAGTCTTTCACAGGATCAAGGTTAGCTTAGGGAATTAGGACCCATGCGGCCTCATCAAGATTCTCAAATATTTCTAGGGAAACATAAACACAAAGGCACTACAAACCATGGAAACCATTGCAAAGAGGAGACATTATAGGTAAGACTATAGAAATTTGTTTTCTCAACAATATTTTAATCATTAAGAAGCCATATCTTCTATGTTTCTTTTCTTTAAAGAAACCAAAGTTTAGAGTTTAGTTATTAAGCTTCATGATCAAAACTATCCATTAGGCACCACACAAAAGCTATTAGTATTGGATAACAATTTATCAAAAAAAATCCTTTTCAATTATTTGCTCTAGGAGTTGTGTCTACCAAGAGAATAAGATAACTTTGGAAAACTAAATATTTTTTATTTCTAAATGAGGTTTTCCATTAGTATTTTTTTAAAGAGTCCAAAAACTTGGGATAGAGGTTCTTTGCTAATTTTTCTTACACATAAATCAATCAAATAGGCCAGTAGACTTATTTATGCAATGCTATTTTTTACTGTTGTTTTCTTATATATATAAAAGTTAATAGGGGGCAGGATAACGTCAACAGTGTCTATCTAGATGATATCTCTGAGGCACTTCCCCTGACGGATAGATTTCCTCTCCTCTAATAGATCTCATTGATATGATTTGATTCCCATTTTAGAAGTTCCAAAAGTAGTGGAATAGAAGAAAATTTGTACTTTATGCAGACTTATGCAAACTTGTACCCCAATGGTTATCCCTTGGACTTATGCAGACTTGTACTTTATTTCTTTTATGGTGGGACACTATGCTTGGAACATGGACCATTAATGAGATTTTTATTTTTAATCTTATTATGTTATTATTACCATTACTATTAGAATTACTAGCATAGACCCATTTAAACCCGGATTTATCAAGCACCGAGAGGGATCCAATTTCTTGAGGTGTACATTTTTTTACCATTTGAATCTCTCTTGGTATTTGATAAATATGGGTTTAAAATGGATCTATGCTAGTTTAATTTTTATTTTATTTTATTTAAGTCGATACATAATTTATATTTATTATTTTTTTAATATTTAATATTTTTATTTATGTCGACTAGCATAATGTGACTAACGTGACATGATCTCCCCCATACTGGATTGAAGAGAACCTCATTTTTATCGGTGAAATTATTAGTATTACCTATAGATAAATAATGGCACAACATGGACAACAATATTCCCGGAGGATGTTGGCATTTCACATGTGAAGGGGTTATAGTTAGGAGTTGTGGATACCCCTAACATTACTATATTCTTCCTAATTTTAGTGATTTTATACCGTGGGGGTACTAAATTACATAAATAAATAATTTTTATTCACTAATTGTGCCCTCACAAGTGAGAATATTCCTCATCTAGATGTTAATGGGTTCCACTCTCACTTCACTCATGACTTATGCACCTATTTGGGCTAAGTATGGTCATAATTGCACCTAATTTAAGTTATTGTGAGTTAATTTTGAGTCGATGTCCAGTTACTGACTACCAGTTAGAGTCAGTTTGTTAATTGGAGTTTGAATTTAGTTAATTAGTGTCAAAGGACAATAATATTCAATTAATAAGAGGAATTCGAGTCATTCTCAGTTAATTTGAACACTTGTGGGTCAAATCGATTTAAATTGAATGCATGGGAGTAAATTTGGGAAAATTAGAGTTAGTGGGTGCAATTTAAGTTACCTCCATGCAAGGGGAGTAATTTAGGGGTGATTAGAGTCAATGAAGGTGGATTGTAGCCAATTTTGATTAAATTGAAGTAGTGAAGGGATGGGAGTGTCTTGTTCAATGTTTTAGAGTTAGTATCAGTGGATTCAAGTTACTTAATTGAGAACTTGAATTAGGAAGTCAGTGGTTTTTGGAAGACCCAGTGATTGGGAGTCCTTCCTCGGTGATTTAGAGTCAATATGTTGGAGGCAATTCGAATTTTCCTAAGGAGGTTCATATTTCTCTATGGGGAGTTCATTCATTCATGGTTGAGTTGGTTGGAGAGTGCATAGAGAACTCTAACATGTATTGCGAATGCCAAAGAGTGATTTGGTATAGGAAATTGCAAACTTTTGTGTTGGTTTAACTTGCAAGTTATGGAGATCCTATGAGAATAATTCATTGAGTATTGAAGATCCATTCTCCATTGAATTTGAATGCTCTATTAGGGGTTCAAATTTGTATTTTCACCATATAGGTGAAGAAGGGAGATCTAATATCCATTGAATTCAAATGGTCTAGTAGGGGTTCAAATTGGTATTTTGCACCAAGGAGGTAAATAAGGGATATATAATATCCATTGAATTTGAACTCTCTAGTAGAGGTTTGAATTTGTATTTTTCACCAAGGAGGTCAGGAAGGGAGATCTAATATCCATTGTATTCAAATTCCCTAGTAGGGGTTCGAAGGGTTAAAAGTTTTGTGATTGGTGAGGAGAGTACCTTCACCATAACTTATCTAGAAGTAGAGGGGGGCATTCTATGTAGACATATCCATTGTTTCTCCAGGACTTATAGGAGAGGAGGATAATCCTAAGGAAGTGACCTAGTTATTGTGCCAATCTTGCAGGAGAGGAGGTATAATGTTGTATAAGAGAGTAATAGTGGTAAGTGGTTCTTTGGTAGAGGTGGTATAATATTTTAAAGGAGACCACAATAGCCATATATTGTATTTTAGGAGAGGATTTATAATCTTGAGAAAGAAAGAGATGGATTCTAATCTTGTCTTTTGGATAGGGGAGTAATCCTAAGAAAGAGGGGATAATGTTCATGGTTTTTTCCTTGAAGTAGGAGTGTACTCCTATGTTTGACATAGATCGAGTTAGAAGATACCTTCTTTTGTTGATTCCAATACCTTAGCTGAAGGGTGACCTGTATGGGTGGTCTTTCTTGGCAGTGTCAAAGGCTGGGAGGAAATTTGTTTGGTTGGTGCCAGTTACTTATCTACAAAAGATAAGTACTTATGATATCATATTACCATTTGTTGTTGTATATGTTCCCATGGAGATTGTTATATCTCTTCCATTTAATGATCTCAAATGGTATATATTATCATGATGAAAGGATAACCTTTTGTTGGTGAATTGGAAGCTTCTAGAAAGGTATGTCAACGTGTTGAATTAGTGACTAGTTTCCTAGATTGCTAATGTGTTTATAATTATTAGGTGATATGATATAAGGAAGTCCATATGGAAATTTATAGTTTTACCTGATCATATCATCCTTGGGATTTGTAACACATATAATGTTTAAAATATGACCTAATGTAATGTTTGAAATTATGCTATATAAAGTAGAGTAGAAGGTCGATTTTTATGATTGCACTAGAAGACTATTTGCTTATGAGAAATGGATAATCAAAAGGGGACTGATATTTGGGAGAATAATATGGTTGTATATGTATGTACCATATCATGACTTTTATGGGATTATAGGATTGTTAAAAATTCATGCTTTATGTTGATATGTTTAAGTTTATAAATATGCTACTTGAAATTTTAATGATGTTGAATTAAAAGTGAAATGTAGAGGCTAGTTGTGCATGTTATTAAAATCTATCGATGGACTGATATGAATGGCATCCCATATTTTAATGTATGTTTGTCCTATATCATATCTTAATTGGGATTACAATTTTGAAACAATTAATATATTTCTTCCATTGATAGGTGCATAAACCCTGCCTTCTTCGAAAGTATAAATGTTGAATGCTTTCTGTAATAAATGGGGATCCATGAAGGAACACAAATATGTTTTAATTATCTGATTAGGTAGTCATGGTAGGAATCCATAAATGTAAAATTAGTTAAACCCAAATGAATATGTTTGGTTCAATAAATATATGTGCCAGTACACTACAATGCATACAGGTTGGAAAGTAGGTCGCTTGACATAGAAATCCTCCTTGATGGTTGAATAACTTTAAATGTTTTAAATTATTTGACATGATAGTATGGGCCTACAAGTTGTTCTTCATTGTGTTTATCATTATATTCAACTATTTCCATTTCTTAAATAGCCATTTACTAGACCTTTACATGCAACCTAGGGTTTTGTATGTTACAAGTGGTATCCGAGCTTAGGATACAACCCTATGGTTATTTTGTTTTTTCCATGGAAATAGGAGGATTTGAATATGAAATTAAATTATGTTCTACATGAATTAAATATATTGATTATTTTCTAATTATGTTCTTATGACCTACACATTAAATCCTTGTGCTTGTCCAAGCCACAGTGTGAACCCTAAAACCAACATTCAAGACCTTAAACAAGAAAAGAAGACTTAAGTGATCAGATACCAGTAATCAATTCAAGGGAGGAACATACATTATATAACCCAAAGTCATAGTATTCTGAATTATGATCTGGGGTAGAGGGATCCATGATTAGGAAACCAAGAGGAAACATTGAATCCATGGAACTAGAGAACATAGTTAAGAGATTAAAAATGGAGGTTAGAACCTATAGGAATGATAATGAAAAGATCATTCATGCCCCAAAAAAATCCTACAAAGTTTGGAAAATTTGCAAGGAAACAGAAGATCATCTCCAATAGGCAGTCCAAATATGGGATACTATGATTTGGGAAGGGAGAGGGGTAGGTCCATATCTTACTCAAGGAAACACCATCATATGACCTCCACTGGGAAGAAGAAGATTTACTCTTAATTAGATCCAAAATCAGAAGCTCTGACAATCACCAGTAAGACATAAGAAGATATGATAAGTTCGGGATGAACTGATCGGAGATCTTATGAGGATTAATCCCCCAACTTTCAATGGAGAATCTAAGCAAGGAGAACGTGAAGAGACTTGGTTGTTGGTCCTTTGGAGTTTTTTATAATTACACCAATATTCATTGAGTATGGAAGTATCTATATCCATATACCATTTGTAGGGAAAGGCCTCTCTTTGGTGGGACCAACTAGTCAAGTTGAAGGACATTGATGAGGATAGAATTTCATGGAATAAGTTCAAGAAATACTTCCAAAAAGAGTAATTCTAAGATACTTACTTTAAAAAAAAGATGGAATAGTTCTTTGAAATCAAGTTGGGAAGCATGACTATGGAGTCCTATGATAAGAATTTTCTAGAGCTCATGAAGTATATATA
Organism: Pseudotsuga menziesii; assembly: GCA_001517045.1. NCBI lineage: Eukaryota > Viridiplantae > Streptophyta > Pinopsida > Pinales > Pinaceae > Pseudotsuga > Pseudotsuga menziesii. Next base: position 73,139 of record LPNX010277578.1, read on the forward strand.
CATCATGAGAGATGAGAAGGTAAAGATTCAAAGGTTTTCAAGTGGCCTATTGGACTTCTACAAAGACAAAAATCAATATGGTAGGCCCAATATTCTCTAGGAGGTGATATGGAAGGTGAGAGACATATATGATCATAGAAAGAGAAAGGATCCATATCAAAAGAACTCGAAGGACATGAAGATAGATACTTAATATTAGAGGAGAAATAGATTTCATTTGCCAGCCTTTAGAAACTTTAATCCATCGAGGAAGCTAGAACAAAAATAACCTAAATGTGATGAGCCAACAAAGAAAGGAACAAGACCACTGCTGGAATGTTTTGATTGTAAAGTAAGTCATTATTCTAGGTAATGTCCAAATAAAGGAGGAACCATTCATTACATTCAAGAATCTCCAATAGTTGGTGACATGGGCTAGAGCATTCTAAGATTTTATGCATCACTGGATGGGAGATAAGTCGAGCATCAATCCAGAATGATCAAGATAGTAGGTAATATTTCCAATGTACCTATAAAAAATTTAATTGATTCCAGAGCTATTCATAGTTATTTACACCTATCCTGATTGATAAATGACACCTACAGAAAAGTAATCTTGATACAACAATACTAGTATAGCTAGCCACATGAACCAAGAGAAGAGTCAAAGAGGAAGTAAGGAATCTCCCTTTGGATATGAATGGTCTAGGGACTCTATCTGATTTGAACATTATACCTTTGGTATCATATGATATGTTGGTTGGAATGGACTGGTTGGACACACCTCATGCCATACTAAATTGTTACAATAAGAACTTTACTTTCTGAGATGAAGAGATAAATTGGATGACAATTAGAGGTATACCGAGTCCAATATCATTAAGACATGTTATAGTTCTGTAACTAAAGAAGTGCTTTAGGAAGGCATGTCATTTATATACATCTCATGTGGAGGATCCAAGGAAAGGAAAGGAAACTAATTTACAATATTATCTAGTGTTACTTGAATTTGAATATGTATTTCAAGGAATTAAAGGGATGCCACCTAAAACAAACATTGTATTCTCAATTTATTTATTTAAAGGTACAGTACCCTCCTCTAGAGATGCTTATAGAATGAATACCCCATAGTTACAGGAATTACAAATGCAGTCGGAGGAACTATTAAGGAAATGTTACATATGGTCAAGTGTGTTACCTTGGGGAGCTTCGGTATTATTTGTGAAAAATAAAGATGAAACTATGAGGCTCTATATAAACTATAGACAATTTAACAAATAAAAATTAAGAAATAAATACCCCTTACCAAGGATCGATGACCTATTTGACCGATTGGGAGGAGCCAAGGTATTTTCAAAAATAGACCAAGGTCGAGATACCATTATGTTAGGTTCAAGGAAGGGAACATCAGTAAGATAGATTTTATAACAAGATATGGACATTACATGTTTACAGTGTACCATTTGGTTTTACAAATGCACCCGCAACCTTCATGTGCAAGATGAAAGGAATCTGTAGGAAGTACTTGGATAAGTTTGTGGTTATGTTCTTGGATGGAATTCTTGTATATTCAAAGACAAATGAAGAACATGAAGAACACGTGACATTGGTGACGTGAGCACTCCAAGAGAATAAACTATATTACAAATTAAGTAAGTGCTCCTTTTATCAAGGTAAAATTCAATACTTAGGGCACATTGAATCAGGGGAAGGTATCTTAGGGGACCCAAAAAAGATTAGAGATATCATGGAATGAACAAAACCTAGGAAAGTGTCAAAGTGAGATCCTTTATGGGATTAGTAGGATACTACCAGAGATTTATTGAAGGTTTCTCAAAGCTATCTGATCCTATAACATCCTTGCAAAATATGGGTGTGAATTTTGAATGGAATCCTAAGTGTGAAGCCAATTTTTAGAATCTTAAGGAGATGCTTACCAATGTAGATGTGCTAAATATTGCATACCTATATTGAAACTTTATAATATGCATAGATGCATGTAAGAAAGGAGTTAGTGGAGTGTTGACTCAAGATGCCCATGTGATCATCTATGAGTATAGGAAGTTGAAAGAGCATGAGTAGAACTATGCCACACATGATCTATATCTAGAATCCATTGTGCATTCCCTAAATATGCGGAGACACTATCTGATGGGTAATAAATTTGAATTAAGGAAATATCATGATGGATTGCAATATGTGTTCGAATGGCCCACTTTAAATGAAAGAAAAAGAATATGGATGGAGTTATTGTGTGAATATTATTTTGATATCAAGCATATCAAGGGAAAAGAGAACAAGGTAGAAGATGCACTTGGTAGGAATATACATGTGCTATAGGTGACAACTATTAGGACAGGTATATCAAAAACTAAGGACAATATCATCCAATCCTATATTACATATGATAATTATCATCATGTGAGAGAGGGTTTACAACTACAAAATATAGCACATAAATTTAACAAGTGTATATTAGGAGAGGATGGGATCCTCATGCAGAAAGATAGAATCTATGTGCCCAACTAAAAGGAAATAAGGGAAATGATTCCAAAGGAAATGCAGAATGTACCTTATGTCAGACACCCAGGTTATCAAAAGATAGTAGCAGTAGTGCGAAAACAATATTATTGGTCAGGTATGAAGAATGATATTGCACTGTACATAGATATATGCATGGAATATAAAAAATTTAAGGTAGATCATAAGCATCCAACTCGATTATTAAAAACTTTACCGATACTGAAATGGAAATGGGAAGTAGTATATATGGACTTCATCACTAAATTACCAAAAACAAGATCACAACATTATGCTAATATGGTGGTAGTGGCTAAGTTAACTAAGGAACCTCACTCAATTCCAGTAAAGACGACTCATTCAATATCTAACATTATAGATATATTTGTGAGAGAGATTTCTAGACTACATGGAATTCTAATGGTTATAGTATCAGACAAAGATTCCAATTTTATTAGTAATTTTTGGAAGGGTTTGTTTCAAAGATTTGGTATAGATCTTAAAATGAGTACAACATACTAAATTCATACAAATGGTTAGATGAAAATATTAAATAAGGAACTTGAAGACATGTCGAGGATGTATGTTATGGATCATCAATCCAAGTGGGGGGATTACTTTCCCTCATAAGAGTTTTCCTACAATAATGGATATCGTGTTCTCTAAATATGATTCCATTCGAGGAATTATATGGAAGGAAGTGCAATAATCCTATTTGTTGGGACAATCCAATATACAAGATTATTATTGGACTGGAATTGTTAAAGGCCTTGGAAGATCAAATGGTAAAAATCAAAAGGAACTTGAAAGAAGACCAGGATAGGAAAAACAGTTATGCAGATAAGAACATGAGAAAAAGGTAGGTTGGAGTAGGAGACCATTTAGTTTTGAAGATCAAACCCAACAATATCTCATTGAACTTGGGAATTTTTTCCAAGCTTGCTACTAAGTATTGCAGCCCCTTTGAGATCATAACCAGAATGTTACCTATGAACTTGCACTTCCTTCATATATCAAAGTCCATAGTGTTTTCCATGTGTCCTTACTAAAAAGGTATATACATGATGATAGACATGTAATAGATTGAAATTTTCTACATGTAAATGTTTTATTGAAGTCATGTTTTTATTAATTCATTTTATAATGCACTTCCTGAAAAAATGTATATTTAATTGATAATTTCGAAAGTGATGAAAATGGTAAATTTATTTCAATATATTTCTTCTATATTGTTTATATATATAAGGGATAATCATGTGTTATATTAATTGGTTGTGACCTAGGTGGAACTGAAAGGTGATTTTTTGGTGCAATCGGTCTGCATACTGGACAACAAAGTCAAAATCCTCCTGAACCAAGATATCAGGAAGGTCAAGGTCCAATGGACCCATTAAGGAGTTGATAATGCTACTTGGTGTTGATGTATTTGTAACTTCGGAATGTATTCACTTGTATATATTATATTTTATTTCATTGTAAATTATTGTTCTGATTGGGAGAGTCATTAATATAATAAAGTCATGTAAAGTCATTGAGGTTAACCCTCCATTGTAATTCAGGGAAATAGTCCCCACAATTGAGTTGAGGTTAACCCTTCATTGTAAGTCGGGGAAATAGTCCTCGCAATTGAGGGGTACTAGGGTTATTAGACTCTCCTAGAGAAGTTGGCTCTGGTGATTAATTTTCAAGTGGAAAAATAGTATAAATAGAGAGTGAGACTCTCTCTTTGGAACACACACTCACTCAATTGTAGCGCATGAGTGAGAGAGGAGGAGCTCGCACAAGTGAGAGAGAGACCAGCTGTCGGAGATCATCTTTATGTTTTTGGGTTTTACTTTTTTACATTGGTGCTCATTCTATCTCTGAGGAAGTTGCAGTGTTTTCTCCTTTATGGTTTCCCCGAGGAAAACTCTTTGTATCTCTTGTCTCTTGTGATTATTGTTGTGCATGTTATTCTCTCAGATAAGATCCTAGATCATATTGATTAAATGATAAAATCTAACATGGTATCAGAGCTAACTTGAGAAGATGAAACTGTGCAACTGCATAATCTAGGGATTCTTACTTTTTGGGTCTCTCTTCACTGATCATTAGAAAAAGGAGGCTAGTCTAACTCTCAAATGAAGGGTGCATCTTTTTGTCGAAGAAGAACTTGATTCCAGGTATTTTCTATTTTGACCTGTCGCTGCTGTGGGAAATTAGCGCTTTTCATAGAAGAAGAATTTTTGAGTGAACCAAGCATAAGATTGATCTCCTCCTCAAAATATAAATTTAGAGACCAAGATCAAAAATTTTGGTTGGGTAAAACTCTAGGAAATTCAAACCCTAATTTGACCCCAGGCTAGAAAACCCTAAAAGACTAAAACTAGTCATTTTGGTGCATTCACTATATCTAGAGATTGGAGAATGTGCGAGAGCTGAAACTTTTACAGGAGGAATATAAATTTTATATGTACCCCATGTAAAGGTTTCAGCCTCAGATTCATCATATTCTAGGAGATATGATTCCTACAAATCAAGGTTCCATCCTCTCCCTGGATTCATCCCTAAATAAGATATCTAGGGAAAAGTTCTATATCTACGGATACGAAGGTCCAAATGAAATTTTGCAAGATTTTCCAATTATGTTATGGAATTTAATTTATTTGGTAAACATTTCAGACCCTGAAGGTGAAACAGTGACATGTGGAAGTCTGTACAAGTTCGCTATGTTGAGCAGTCCTGAAAAATGTCACCTTGGGAAAAATCTCATAAGTCCTAATTGGGGAAACCAATGCTGCTCCAACCTGTGGTGTTGGTAAGAGGAAAGAAGAGCATACCTTAGTAATAATTTTCAGATACATAGGAGCAGTACGTTTGGACATATTGCAGAAACAATATCAGATAATTATGCAGAAGAAATTGAAGAAAACTAGGGCATCAGATATTTTGCAGTTCTGATCACAGTTTTGGAAAAATGACTATGCTGCTCAGATTTCCTTTAGGAGGAACATATTTCTATCCAATCAGATCTGAAATATTCAAATTTTTGAAAATTAGGGTTTCTATGACAAACCCTAGATCATCCATATCCAGAACCAGGACATACACCTCAAATCAGTAAGATCTAATATTTTGCTATTTACATTTAAGGTTATCATTTCAAAATGACCTATCACACCAGCTTGATGACAAGATTGGTGAAGCTGAAAAATTCTGAGCATGGAATTATAGGATTTCACTGGCTCTTGAAAAAAATGAATTTGACACCTACATAAGTGGAGAGGTTCCAGTTCCAGAGGGAGATGAGGCTAAATCCTTAGATAGGAAGAACTTGGTCAAGGCCAAGATGATCATTGCTGATTCAATCAAGGATCACCTTATACCACAAGTGTCTTCCCTAAATACATATAAAGATATGTTTGATTCCTTGACCTAGCTATTTGAAGGAAGAACATAAATCAGAAGATGAATTTGAGAAACCAGTTGAAGAATGTAAATATCCATAATGCAAATACCATACAGTCATACTTAACAAGGGTCTCTCAAATCAAATAACAACTTGAATCAGTAGAGAATTTATAAATTGTGATAACCACCTTGAATGGACTCCCAGGATCATGGGATTAATTCATTCAAGGAATGTGTGCTAGAAGGAAGTAATTACCTTCAGCGGACTCTAGGAAGAATGCACACAAGAAGAAGCTTGACTCATAATAAGAGAAGAGAAGATGGGAGAAACTGAAGATCAAGCTCTCACGATTCAAAGAATATCCCTCAAGTGATGAGGAATATGAAGGAGTCAATTCTTGAAGGACCTCTTATCCATATTATCATTTGGATAATAAATGATGATATTATGAATGAATAAGACGCTGAAGTAGAAGGATTAAGAAGAAGTCTACCCACGAAACAAATAAAGATAAGTATTCAATTGTCATTTCATGATATTATTTTGGTTATGCATTTGTTTATATTCAGTTGATGTGCTATGCATGATAGAATGTTTTCATTAATGATAGTATACTACTAACATGCATGTGATGGGTAAGTATCCCATGGTGCTATACAACTCTCCATTTCTACTTATCTAGAATGAAACCTCTTTGCTGACATATTGAATTAGTGCACAATATCAATGATGTCATGGTAGAGATGGAAGGCATCTAGAAAGATTCCATCAGATATGGATGAATGGTGTATTGGATAAAATAGTTGCATTATTATATCTTTATGCATGAAGAATTTTCCATTATGAATATTCCTTATGAAATGTTTCTAACCATACAACTAGTGCATTTGACTTGTAGAAAAGATAGTGTACAATCACCTGCAAGAAAAAAAGGATGAGACTTGTTCCAAAGAACAAGTGACAACAGTTCAAGATTCACTCTAATAATCCAAGATTAAGAATAATATGATGATAATTTCAAAGAAAGAAGAGGTCTCATACACAATGCAATTATGTGAAACTGTTGAGTGACATCATTGATGCTGAACCTTTCAGCTATGAATAAATAACCAAGAAGAAAGGGAAGGAGTGCACCAGTTCAAGAAGAATGATATCTAGGATGCAGTATCGAGACCTGAAGGGAAGTCCGTAGTATCTTCCATATGGATCTACAAGATCCATCATGTAGTATATGGAAACATCTTGGGATACAAGGAAAGATTCGTATCACGAGGCTTCTCACAGAAAGAAGGCATAGACTATGAAGATACATTTGCAGCTACTGGGAGTTGAGACACATGACAGGAAGACTCATGTGTGAAAATTAAATAATGCCTTGTATGAGCTCAAAAGGCACATGTGGGATAACACATACATGAGGAACTTGAATATCACCTAGAGTGATGAAGATATTGACCTTTGGTACAAGGTTGAAAATGAAATCCTATAGAGGATGACAAGCTCACAGATGGGTGTGAGAAGAACTTTTGAAAAGGTTCAAGATAGAGGATCTTGGTATCCAGTGACCTTAGATGGATACATAGAATATTAGTAGAAGAGGAAGATACTTGTCACTCTAGTACAAAATGTTTCAATACATAGAGTACAAAAGGCAGAGGGATAATGATGCTCCACTTCAAAGGGAGTGACTGTAGAATATCTTGAGGTTCGACATGATACGATAGGATGGACAGCTTACTGATGGCTCTAGGATTTAATTAGAGTAAGGTAGATTCCAACATTTACTTCAAGGTTGAAGGTGGAAGACCATTGATGCTCCTGTTATATGTCAATGAATTGTTCTTGACAGAAAATATGAACTCATTAAAGTTACAAGAAGGAGACTTGCTTCTGATTTCGAGATGAAGGACTTGGATATGATGCACTACTTTCTAGGAATGGAGGTGTGGAAGAATGCAGATGGAATCTACTTGGGACAAGGGAAGTATGTAGTAGAGATCCTAAATAGGTTTGGGATGATGGACTACAAGGCCATGACACCTATGGAATCAAACATGAAGTTATTGAGTGATGCTTCATCAGAGTTAGTTGATGCCATAATGTATCATCAGATGATTGGGTCCTTGATGTACCTAATGAATAGGATAACATATATTTGCTTTGTTGTGAACACATTGAGCCAGTTCTTGATAGATCCAAGACATGTTCACCTAATGGTTGCAAAGCATGCAGTGAGTTACCTAAAGGGTACAGTTGACTATGGGATCAAGTATGAAGTGAATCAAAAGCTTAACTTGAAGGGTTATGTGGATTTGGATTGGGTAGTGTCATTGATAGGAAGAGCACTTCGAGGTGCTGCTTCAATATGGGATCAAGTGTGATCTCTTGGTTTAGCAGGAAGGAGTCATGCATGGTGTTGAGTACAGCTGAGGAAAATTATGTTGCCACTTACTCAGCTACTTGGGAGAGAGGAGTAGTGAAGCTCCATTTTGTGATCCAGATCGAGATCTCTCAAAAGAAGGAGTTCTAGCGTAGCCGGTGAGACAGGTTTTCCAAGCATAAAGTTCTGGCGAAGATCGTAGGTTTCTCAGATGTAAACACTCCTGTAGGTTGTCCTCAGATGTAATCAGTCCTGGAAAATCTCGCAGGTTATCCTTGGATGTAATCATCCCTGATGTGATTCTATGCTAGAAATGGCTAGACTAAATTTTGAGTACTTAAAAAGAGAAGCTTAGTGTTCTCCAGATCGAGGTTCCTTCCAAGGGGAAGTGAAGAGTCTGTGTGCCCTTCTGACATAGTGGAAGGATTGGTTCCTCCCATGGTCGTATGTAAGTGCTGAGCCCTTATGACATGGCGGCAGGCTAGGCCTGCCATGATCAGATATAAGTGTTGTGCCTTTTCGACATGGTGCCAGGATAGGCCTCCCATGGTAGGATGTAAGTGTAGTGCCTTTCTGACATGGTGGTAGGCTAGGCCTCCCATGGTCAGGTGTAACTGTAGAGCCCTTCTGAGATGGTGGTAGGATGGGCCTCCCATGTTTAGATATAAGTGTTGTGCCTTTATGACATGGTGGTAGGCTAGGCCTCCCATGATTAGATGTATGTGCAGTTCCTTTCTCACATGGTGGCAGGTTGGGCCTCCCATGGTCATATGTAAGTGCAGAGCCTTTTTGACATGGTGGTAGGCTAGGCCTCCCATGGTCATATGTAAGTGCAGAGCCTTTTTGACATGGTGGTAGGCTGGGAATCCCATGGTTAGATGTAAGTGCAGAGCCTTTCTGACATGGTGGCAAGTTGGGCCTCCCATGGTCATATGTAAGTGAAGAGCCTTACTGACATGGTGGCAGGCTAGGCCTCCCATGGTCAGATATAAGTGCTCAGCCTTTTCAACATGGTGGTAGGTTGGACCTCCAATGGTTGGATGTAAGTGTTGATCCTTTCTGACATGGTGGAAGGTTGGGCCTCCCATGGTCAGATGTAAGTGTTGGGCCTTTTTGACATGGTGGCAGGCTGGGCCTCCCATGGTCAGATATAAGTGATGAGCCTTTTTGACTTGGTGGAAGGATTGGCCTCCCATGGTCGAATATAAGTTATAAATAAGATGAAGACCTACATGGAGGCTATGCCTACAACTAGCATGAAAAAGGGTTGGCTCCATAAAACTTCCTATGATGAGTATAATTGAGAGATAACACCATTTTCTCAAGATAGCGGGAGCACTGATGATGATGATGATCCAGTTTGATGATGATCCTATGATGAAGACTTGTGATGATGAACTATGTCAAGATAATACCTTCCTAGTTAAGAGGGAGTGTTGATGTATGTGTAACTTCGAAATGTATTTACTTGTATATCTTATATTGTATTTCATTGTACCACGATGTTCCGATCGAGAGAGTCATTAATATAATAAAGTCATGTAAACTCATTGAGGTTAAACCTTCATTGTAAGTTGGGGAAATAGTCCCCACAATTGAGTTGAGGTTAACCCTCCTTTGTAAGCCAGGGAAATAGTCCCCACAGTTGAGGGGTACTAGGGTTATTAGAGTCTCCTAGAGAAGTCAACCCTTGTGAGTAATTGTCAAGTGGAAAACTAGTATAAATAGAGAGTGAGACTCTCTATTTATAACACACACTCACTCAACTGTAGCACATGAGTGAGAGAGGAGGAGCTCACACAAGTGAGAGAGAGATCAGCTGTCGGAGATCATCCTTTTGTTTTTTGGTTTTACTTTTTGCTATTGGTGCTCATTATATCTCTGAGGAAGTTGCGGGGTTTTCTCCTTTATGGTTTCACCGAGGAAAACTCTTTGTGTCTCTTCTCTCTTGTGATTATTGTTGTGCATGTTATTCTCTCGGATAAGATCGAATATCATATTGATTAAATGATAAAATATAACACTTGGGAGATGGATGAAGTTATGAGGGAAGTATATTCTCACCTTTCTAGTTAAATTTTGAATAAATATGCATAGAGGATGATGTTTTGTTTAAGGGGTAGGGGAAGTAATACCTCGATGGTAAGCCCCCATACCTATGTGGACATGTATTTTATTTATTTTATGGTGGCACAGGTTGCTTGGACCATGGACTATTACTAATATTTTTATTTCTTATCTTATTATTTTATTATTACTATTGCTACTAGTATTATTATTACCTATAACTAAATAATGGCACAACATGTAAAATAATGTTTTTGGGCGGTCTTGGGACTTCACATATTAAGGGATTAGGTTTAGAAGTTGTGGCACCCGTTAAATTACTCTAGTATTCATAGTTTTAATGATTTTGAACCAAGGGCATCCTAAATTACCTAAATAATTTTTCCATGCATTAATTGCACCCTCAATGGTGAGAATATGTGCTCATTTGGTTGTTAATGGGACCCAATATCACTTCCCTCATGACTTACATTCCTATTTGGGATAATTGTTGGCCCTAAGAAAAGATAAACATAATTGTTTTCAGGAAAATGAATATTCTAGTCGCAAGGCAAGCAAAGGCTGTGATGGAAGAGGATGTGACAAAAGAGGAGAAGAGAATGTCGAAACAAGGAGTTCGACAGAGTTTTTGGCAAGAAGTAGTTATACTAATAGTATATTATGGTAATAAAGTATGATTGTAAACTGGGTCGATAGTGCCTCTGTTTAAATGATATGGGATGTTTTGGGTGGGTAGAACAACCTTTCTACTGACAGTTGAGAATCAGTTGATGGGTAAATCAATAATTGTAAGAGCTTATAAATTAGATCCAAGCAATGTGTGGATCATATGGATAGATATATATACATATACAAAGACTAAAAATGACATAGAAGATGACCAAAGAGAGAGAGAGAGACCTAAACCTGAGAGCATCAAATGAGTAAGGACTTCATTGATTGTAAAGAAGATCTAAAGAAGAGTTTGCAAGTTGTGTCCATAGACCAAAGGCATTCAAATATTACCCATGCCAGATAAAGATCCCCTTTGTGGTTTTTACCGTATGGGTTTCCACATTAAAGATGTGTCTTTGTATATTTGATATATGTGTTTTGCTATGATTTTTGTCGAATATCTAATGGTATAATAAGATGGAATATTGGTTAATGTACGTTAAAATATATTACATGCTATATATGTGTGTCGATGGATCGATATGATTTATTCCCTGATATATGTATGATATCATGATCCCATTCCTTGGTTTATGTAGAGTGGCTTATTGATGGTATAATAAGAAAATCCCCTTCCATAACTGCAGAAAATTGGTTCTAGCAGTCTCCATAGATATCTTGGGTGAGACCTCATTTGCGTCGCAGGTGTTTCCAATGGATTTATAATCTGTTGGGAAGATATCTTGGGCTTTGTTTAACAAACAAAGAATTATGAACCAAGGTCAATAGAAAGACACCAACAAATGGTTCTGTTGTTGGGACCTGAATCATTCTAACAGGGATATGTTTTGGCACCCGACAAAACCATAAATTCAATATTAGGTTGATTACAAAGCATAAGAGTTTGCACAGAAACAAGGTAAAGGATCGCGACTAAAACCGAAAGACTAGTTAGAAAAATATCTTTACATAGACATTCATTAGATTTTCTTTAGTGAATTCCCATTCTATTGGATGAGTTGTTGTTAAATATAGCAACTCAGAAGAAATTTTTTCAAGGTGGAGCACCCACAGAGTGGATTCCTCATTTGATTCAATGACTAAAAATAGTTAATAATAATATATCTAGGGCTATTGAATTCGGGGTTGATAGTATTATGGAGGGATATATTATTGAGATTGCAGTTGATACTATCAGTTCATACAATGAAACATAAAGAGAGTTCTTCCAGGAACATCAAGGCCACTATTTGAAATTCTTGAAACTGTGGATAAAGATGTTGGTATGTCAAAAAGGGATTCTGAGAATGGAATTCGACGAATAAATATTTGTGTGCAGAGACATAAGGTAATGTTGGAAGAAATATTGTGAGTAAAATGGACCAGAATAAGATGATATGTTTCCTATTGATAACAAGACTAAGAAGGAAGGTGGACATCTAAGGAGTGGAAGAAGATTTCAGTCACAAAAGAGAAGAAGGACTATGACAAGAAGACAAATTTGCATCACCACCAAAAAATGGAACTATGAATTGGCACCACACCTCAATGAAGAATCCTATGAAAAAGAGGAGGAATATCAGCTTATATCTGAAAAGGAAGATGAGGAAGTATTATATCTAGACCAATAATACAACATACCTGTGACCCCACGTACATCTCCAAACTTGAGGTAAGATCTAAAAACACATCAGCTAGAGGTTTTGTCGATCATAATAACTATAATCGTGGAAATAACAGCTAAGCAATTCCTACTATTGGAACATTTAATTCAATAATACCAAGAGTACATAGAAGGGAAGGAAGTGATATAAAGTTACCTATATTCAATGGGAATGGGTTAAATGACCTTGAGTAACATTGGTTCCTATGTTAATTTGTATGGATAGTGTGACAGGTCGAAGACGAGGCTATAAAAAGATCCTAGATGATCAAAACCCTTAGACATTGTGCGCTTGACTGGTATATGAAATTCTCTTTGGTTCCAACAGGGATCCCTCAAAAATAATTAGATCATATCTGGATGATATTAATAGAAGAGTTCAAGAATCCTAAGCCTGAGTCGCAATGCACCACATAATTGAAAGAGATCAAGTAGTTGTCTACTGAGTCTGTTTGGGACTTCGACCAAATATTTAAAACTCTAATGGCCAAAGTAAGCTTTCAAATGTCAAATTCCCAACATAAAGAATGTTTTATGCTACCGCATATTTATATTCCTTTGAGAGAAGCTCTCGAGCTTTCCATGAAGTTAGAAGCTTCATTGGTCGGAGAAACTGGTGTAGGAATGATGCAGATACAGTCGCAACAAGATAACCTCATGTTCCAGATACAATACATCAAGAAAGGAATAGAATTACAAGAAGAACTCTAATGTATAGTATGCAGAACTGAATTCCATCATAAAGACTCATGTCCAACATTCATGAATATTATTTCTTCAGGAGCACCAAATCCTATAAATGCACAAGAAATTCCCTAGTGTATGATTTGTCATATCAGAGGACACGGTTAGAGGAATTCTTATATTTACAGAAAATACTGAGTGCACAAAAAAACATATATTCTAAATTCTATCAATTAGTGGGTCATGATGAGAAAGACTACATGGCATATTAGTTTCTACAAGAGAAAAAAATTGACACATATCTAATGAAAAATGATGAACAGATGCAAGCTAAGTGATCTCGGGAACAATACCCTCAACCAAGGGAGGGTGGTATTTTTATAGGCCAAGGCCGAGGAGGAGGATTTGGTCGCAGAAGGGGCCAAGTGATTTGTTATAATTGTGGAAATCCTGGACATTTTTGCATGGATTTCACTAATCCTACATCAACGTGTTCATATTGTAAAGCATTGGACCACACTATCGAAGCATTCCCTCAACTGATTTCCAAGTGGAAGGACAAAAACATTGGAAACCAGAACCCACCTCAAAATTCCAATATAAATATCTAGAAGATTTATGCTGAACCATAGGAGCCTAATATTTTGACTGTAACAAGAGGTGACATACAAACAACTAAGATTTCGAAAAACACCAAAAAAGAAAGTGTCATTTGATATCTATAAAGAAAAGGTAGTATTATTTGAAGCACGTCATGAGTTCCTTGACAAAAATCAAGCATAGGATTCCATTGTTGTCCCAATATCGAATGAAGGACCAATTTTGAAATTGACTCAATGATTAGAACAATTATTTCAAAGAAAACCAACACAGAAGGTCAGTAAATTGAAATATTTCTTTAAAATTTGTTTAGCATTGATATAAGATAAGGATGTTGTGGGATAACTAGTATCTTTAGTCTAACAACCTCAAACAAATGTGCGACTAGAAAGTAAAGTTAACCACACTGGGAAAATACCAAAAACTAGTCACTAGCTAAGGATGAATGCCCAAATAGGTGACTATGAAATGGATTATATTATTCTGGACTTGGGCATAGATGTTAACATTCTCACTAGACGGATATGGAAAAGTATGGGGAATCCAATACTAGTATGGTCTCTCATTAAGCTAAGATTATCTAACCAGTCGAAGGTTCTACCTATTGGTCAATTGAAACAAGTTCTTTTCGATATAGAAGGAATCAGTACCTATGCAAATTTTGAAGTTATAAACATTGTCGATGATACAAATATGTATCTCGCACTTTGGGAATTGACTAGGATATTGACAATCAAACCATTATAAATTTTAAGAAGAGAATATTAACATTAAAGAATGCAGAACTAAGGGTGGTGACTCGAATTAATCCTCTACAAGGCCAGAGATATGTTGATAAGGTAAACAGCGAAGGAAAATATGGATATCTAGATCATATCTAAAATATTAATTCTATAATGGATGACTATGTTAATCTGATATCCAATGAAATTATAAGTTGGTGAAGTATTAGTCCCGCTCCTCGAATTCATGAGAATCTCTAGAGAACTGGCAGAATAGACTGCATGAAGTATCAATGTGAAAATGTGCAAGAATCATGAAATACATGGGATGGGTAGGTACTAAGGTATGTGATCTACCTACCTATGAAGGTTTACCTAACTTGGAATCCTTTCTTACAGAGTTTGAATAGAAAGAATATGAACCTCAACACTTGTTGGCCTTGGATGTTGCATTGAAGGCTACACCTGCAAGATGGTGGGTTTCTCATAAGAAATCTATTTCAGAATGGCCTCAATGTTGAAGATTGGTGGAAGTCTGATTTGGACAGAAAGTGATCTATACTGTCTATAAATATATAGGATTGACTAATCCTATCGATCATATTGATCATTTTCACGTGACATGGGAGACATCTCCATGATAGGAATGGGTTCACCAATTCATACACACATTATACATGAAAATAAGAAAATAGTATACATCGGTTGTGTTGAAATATAATAAACCCACTCATAAAACAATTAATCATTATTTGATTAATTTCCTACCCACTAGCTTAGATAGTTGGCATCCACTTGCACGTTAGAGTCAACACTTGCCATCTATATCCTAGGAATGATTTATTTATGATTTTTTGTTGATCTTGACCACTTTATGGCCATCCAAAATTGGTAACTGCGCTTTATAGCAGATTCTTCTTTATTTTGATTTTTATGCTTTATCCTGCTTTTCTATGGATAAGGTAAAGCTAGTCAACTAGGGAACTGACAGCTTTTGTTGCCAACCCATACTCCATTATTTTCTCTCCATATTCTAGGATTAGAAAGTCTTTCCTTCACTCATCATCACTCACACATGCTATTTCTAATTCGTGAGGTGCTTGGTAGATTGGGAAAGTGCTTTAGTCAACTATGGGGTTTATCATAATTAGTAAGTCTGATTTATGAGCTAGCTTGAGTTGTCTTCATGCAACTCCTTTTTACTTTATAAGAATGTATTAACTATGTAATAATATCAATTATCATTTATTTATCATTCATTAATGCATGTTCATTAATTCTTCTTCTTCTCTCCTTATGCTAATTCTCTACAATTCTATGTGAGGTTAATTATGTGCCTAGATCCTTATCTGTTTACAAAATTCCTTATGCCATCAAGGCTTTAGAATTTATAAATGGTATCGGAGCTAAGGTTCTCAAAGTTAAAGTTATACATGGTATCATAGCTGAGGATATCAAATCTCTACATGATATCAGATATTTGAGAGTTCATTAATTAATCCTCCTTTTTAGATTTGCAGGTTTATTTTGCAAGTTCAACTTTGAATGGATTCAAGAGTATCAGTTCCTCTTCTTTCTCCATTCACAAGGTATTCAGAGTGGCAACTGAAGATGATTTCATATCTAAAGAGACAAGGTCTCTATGAGATATCTATTGGAGCTGGTGAAGAGTCTTATGAAGATCCAAGTGATTGGTTGAATGACTGTGATAGAGCAATTGGAGCTATTTGTCTAGCTATCTCTCCATGCATGCACTACCTTATTGATTATGTTGATTGCCCAAAGGATATATGGACAACATTGGATAGAGTTTTGGGAAAGGACGATGAGGATCCTTCTAGCTATATGGAGAGTGCCTCTAGCTCCTAAATGATTTCTCTCTCTCAAGATGTCTCGGCCTCTATAGTCTCTGATGAAGTTGATAATGAATAATAAGTTTCTTATATAGTTTTTGTTGCTACTACTCTCTTTGATTCGAATGCTTCCTCTTTCAATCAAGAAGAAAATATTGAAGAGCCATCTTTTTCTGTGTCTCTTGAAGTAGGAGATCTTGATTCATCTTATTATGATGTTGTTGATGAAAAAGAAGTGAAAGCTAATGGATTTTCTATTGATATTGATGATTCACTCACACATTCAGTGTTCTCTATGTCTTCTATCATGGATTCTGAGATCCATATGCCAAACTTCTCACGCTTTGTGCATGCCTCTCTTCTTGATGGTGTGCAACCCAGTGAATTCCAGGATGTTTGTTTAGACAAATGAAGTCCTTCTAGTGTTTTTCCACTTACCATACTTGATCCCATGTGCTTCTACAGCTCCTCCTTGGTTCTTGGCACTCATTCTCAAAACCTCCTTGAATATTTTGAACATCATTATCTTTCCTCCTCTCATACTTCTACCATAAAGGATTCTTTACCAGTATATTCCCATGAGTCTATTGTTGTTCTTATTTGTGATCTCTTGGATTCTTTGGAAGCTAGATCAACCCATGGAGCCCATTCATTCAAACTCTTTGATCCTATGCCTTCTCTATGTTCATACAAGATCACTTCCATACATCCTCTATGTGTAAATGAAGATGGAGACATTATACATTCGCTTGGACAGTTATTTCACCTATATGGAGCTCAGTTCATCTCTACTGGTTCAAATTTCAAGTCATCTCATCATCTTGGAGCTGATTACAAGTCTCAATATCCTTCAGTATTTCCTTCACATCATTGGATCTCAGTTGTTCTACATGGTCCTACAGTTGTCCTTGATCTAGGTGAGCAGATTTATCTGCTTCCCAAGAAGAAGATTCCTCTAGACATCAGCATTTAGTTTGGAGCAGCAACAACACCAACAGTTTAGCATTTTTTGGTATTTCTTTTCATGTCCTTTCTTGAGGGAGGATTTTTTGCTTGAGGTTTTGCCTCTTTCCTCATTTCTTTGGACAAGATAAACTATAAAAGGGTGACCATAGCTTTATTGTTGGGCCCTGTATGCATATATATTTCTGATTAGTTTAGGAATATCACCATAAAGTCAGGCTTAAAGGGGGGTGTTGGAATATAATAAACCCACTCATAAAATAATTAATCATTATTTGATTAGTTTCCTACCCACTAGCTTAGATAGTTGGCATCCACTTGCACCTTAGAGTCAACACTTGCCATCTATATCCTAGGAATGATTTATTTTAGATTCTGGGTTAATCTTGACCACTTTATGGCCATCCAGAATTGGTAACTGTGCTTTATAGAATATTCTTCTTTACTCTGATTTTTCTACTTTATCCTGCTTTTCTATGGATAAGGTAAAGCTATTCAACTAGGAAACTGGCAGCTTTTGTTGCCAGCCCATCCTCCATTATTTTCTCTCCATATTCTAGGATTATCAAGGCTTTCCTTCACTCATCATCACTCATAGATGTTATTGCTAATTTGTGAGGTGCTTGGTAGATTGGGAAAGTGCTTTAGTCAACTATGGGGTTTATCATAATTAGTAAGCCTGCTTTATGAGCTAGCTTAAGTTGTCTTCATGCAACTCCTTTTTCCTTTATAAGGATGTATTAACTATGTAATAATATCAATTATCATTTATTTATCATTCATTAATGTGTGTTCATTAATTATTCTTCTTCTCTCCTTATGCTAATTCTCTACAATTCTATGTGAGGTTAATTGTGTGCCTAGATCCTTAGCCTGTTTATGAAATTCCTTATGCCATCAAGGATTTAGAATTTATACAGGTTGAACTATGATGAGAACTATCTGACTTGGAAGAGTTAGCTATGATTTTAACCCATACATTTCAGTTCGCTAATAATAAATCGACAAATAATTTTGCTTTGCAAGTAATCAAAACTAATATCTTTGAAGACATTCTTGTGTCAATGACAAGTTTCCATCAAAGCAGTGCAGCAGTTCAACATTGGATGGTGCTACAATACATTAGGTGAACCTAATGATGATGATCCATGTGACATAAATATTCTTGAATCTGAGGGTGCTCGAACAGTGGAGGGGTCAGGCGTATCAAGGAAAAATTTCTTGATCCTCTTAAAGTAAAGAAAGTAATTATTGGTTCTCTAAAGAACCCGAAATTTCCCAATATCAGAGACTATTGGGATGATGAGACCATAGGGAATATTACTAACTATTATGGAGAGAAATTCCTATGGCTTGGGGTACCACAACAAATAGCTTGACTCCATAAATCAATCCTTTCCAATATGCAATAGAAATTAAATATCTAACACTAAAGGATCAGACCTCATACCTTATTCTGGATGGTTGAAGTAGATCCCCGTTGAGCTTTCCAACTTCATCTTGAATTGATAGATTACTCCCTCAAAAACAAGTAAACAATACAAGCATACTATATATATTGGTGTTAGATCTATTATAGCATATATAATCAACAATGTATAAGCATTTGAAATCATCCAATGGATAAAATATTCATTCAAACATACATTATTGGATAGGAAAAAATATTTCTATTATTATAAAATCAGAGATTACAATAGATACAACCTCTGTCGGCACGTCTACGAATCAGAGAAATTGAATCCCCCACTTGGGCCTCCACCACTTCAATCCTCCATCTCTCGATAGCAAGCTCACTAGAAAAAGGAAAGCTTGGGAAGAACAAAAAAGTGCTCCAAGGGACAAAGGGATGCAGACTCAAGCATAAGTTTCGGCAACAATGGACTATAGTTTCTTTGCTCTCAATTATCTCTTATGCCTTCAATGTACCAAAGAGTTCCTTATATATCTTTTCAAAGGGGTAATGAAAGGTTGAATCTGAGTGATCTTAAGGCATATGGAAGGCTAGGAGTCAAGTGAGTTGGATCCATGTCAAGGAAAACTCCAAAAGGATTTGGATTTTGTACACATCCCGATGTGCATGGTTTTAGTGGTCAAACCCGTGTATATACACAATTAGAGGTTTAAAAGTCATGTGTATCATTTTTCACATGTTTTTAGGGATGGTCAAGGAAACATCAAAGGACAAAAATTGGTCCAAGGGCTCCAAGGAGTCTGTAGAGGGATAGGGGAAAGGCCATGCAAGTGATTCACTTGGAGTGGTAAAATCAGCTATAAAAGATGCCCCCTAATATGTGAGGTTAGAGGGGTCATATGATGGCCGAAATACATTATAAGTCCATCCCAGAAGTGGAGTGATGAAGGATCCCAAATGGAAGACTAGCCACCCAACCAGCATAGTACACTGATACAACTCTACACATACATATAGGAGTCCCGGATACATAAGAGTACAATGGCCATGAATAGGCATGATACAAGATATCAGATACGTGGTCATCGCCACGTACAATATACATAGATAAAAATCTCCATGATGAAGATATACCAAGGATCAAGATCTCCATAATGGCTGAAGATATACAATGGATCAAGATCTCCATAATAGCTGAAAATGTCTGACATATACTGGAATCAAGTCATGAGAGCTGAAATCTCATGAACACTGGCACGATCAAGCAGGTAGCATATAAGAGATGCCACCAATCTAGAAGGTCTTCTACACAAACCGCTACGAGTACATGTCCTACTATGTGAATAGAGGTGTTGAGGTTGAACATAGTAGTTCGTCGTCTGATTACCGGTCATTAATGTATACCGTTAACAGACGTGAGATCACCCACTAATAATTAAAATGGGAATAAAGGTACTAGAGTGAAAACTAACAAGTGTGAATAAATGTGTTGAGTTCGAACACTTGAGAGGATCCATCGATCAGGGGACATTAATGTATTCCCAAAGATTGTCGATGGTGAGAGAACCTACCACTGATGACTGCAAGTCTCAAGGCACTCAAAATGACTCTAGATTCCAATCCCAGAATAAATGATCTGAATTCAATGGGATGAAATCCGCTTGAAGGAGAGCATTAAGGAATCCCCCATCATCCAACACGAGGTACTTAGCAAAGCTGTATGATGTGGAAGGACTCGATCATAAGGTGAATGAACCAGTAACTGTACCAGGAATGGCCGACATGCAAAGTAAAGATAACTAAGGAATGGCCAACTCAGGTTTCAAATTCCTTCAAACAAGATCATAACGACGAATGGTGACTGAATAAAGGTAGCATAGACTCGATATAGAAACTGGGACATCTCTGCGACACAGGAGGCATTGACAGAGGCTCCATAGGGACTGGAAGCTTAATCAGTCAGTGGAGATAAAATAAGATAAACGAGTACGGCTCCTAAAGTCAAAATATAAACCCAACCAATGGATGTGATATACAGTGCTCTATTCAAAGGTGACACGACTTGAAAGCTGCCAAAGATAACATATTTCCTTGTCCAACTTTTTGGTTTTTTGATTTTTTTGGACTTTTTCAATTATTTAAAAATCTTGAAAAAGAATAAAATGGCTTTATAGTTATAGACTAGGAGGAGACGAGTGTCATAGGGGAAAATAAACTAGTTCCAAGAAGTGGAACATACCTATGCTCAATGCAAGGACACACGTGTAGGATATTGACACTCAGGGGAAAATCCCCTCCCGGTAAAAAGGGATTCAAGCTGCAAAGGATATATAAAATGGCTCTGCATGGCTAGACATGAGACAAGCTTGGGCTATATGGCTGAAATGCAATGTCAGGGAAGCTGACATAAAGCTCAATAAGTCAGGAAAAGCTCATGATAATGCAATTACAACTTGACATACGGGAGTCCTGAGGGAAATACGCCAGCAAAGGATCAAGGGGAGTATGAGGCTCTTGCAAAATGTCATGGAAATACTATAAAACAGACTTCCACACCCTAAAAGACAAAAATTTGGAATGGGCACCAAATGTAAATAAGGCACTAACTAGGGTACCCATGTAAGGTCAAGCTCTACCACTCATATCATGCCACTTCTAAAACAACAAGAAGGTTCTGTGACATAATAGAGTGGGTCCGTACCTAAGGCTATGATGAAATGGTCATAATGTCATGCAAAATGTAGACGGTGATGAAACCTAACCTATATTCTAGTTTAGACATGATACCTGAAATCGGCATGAATGGGTCAATCCAACGGCTGAAACGACACTTGAAAAGGTCTCCTACATCATAAATTAGGTAAAAAACGGTCCAAAATGATTAGAAGTAGTCCAAACTATAGGAAAGGGGGTAAAATTTTTCAAAAATTGGACAAATATCTATAAATAGTAAATATTTCAAAACATTATAAAACATTTGAAATTTTTACCCAATTGAGCTCAGATTTTCAACAGTGAATTCCAGGAGATCCAGCTGGCAGAATCCACTACCGTTTCTTCCAGGTACTTACCCATGCTCTTCTCTTCCATTTCAATGCAATTTTTATCAAATTCCACGGTAATTTGAGGTTTATAGGCCAAAATAAAAAAGGCAGTGTGGTCCACGCGAAAATCGAGGGTTTTTCAGCGTATAGGGCTAGCTATACGTGAAAAATTCCCGCAAACCCGCGTACATACGTGGTTGTTTGTAGTCGCGTATGTGGTTGCGCATAAGGTCCAGCAACAATGGACCATAGTTTGTTTGCTCTCAATTCTCTCTTATGCCTTCAATGTACCAAAGAGTTCCTTATATAGCTTTTCAAAGGGGTAATGAAAGGTCGAATCTGAGTGATCTCAAGCCATATGGAAGGACAAGAGTCAAGTGAGTCGGATCCATGTCAAGGAAAACTCCAAAAGGATTTGGATTTTGTACACATTCTGATGTACACGGTTATAGTGGTCAAACTTTTGTATATACGCGATTAGAGGTTTAAAAGTCGTGTGTATCATTTTTCACATGTTTTTAGGGATGGTTAAGGAAACATCAAAGGACAAAAAATGGTCCAAGGGGTCCAAGGAGTCTATAGATGGACAGGGGAAAGGCCATGCAAGTGTGATTCACTTGGAGTGGTAAAATCAGCTATAACACTAACTTAATACATGAATTCCATGATCTATTCCCACAAAATTTTTAGAAATGAAGGGAATTGTTGGTGATCTGGGAGAAATGATGATTCCCTTAAATACCAATGCCAAACCTATCAAACAATGACCATACAGACTCAATCCAAGATATAATGAAAAATGAAAAATAGAGTTAGACAGAATGCTAGATGCAGGAATTATATAACCTTTTAAAGAATATGAATGGATTAGTGCTATGGTGGTGCAAGACAAGAAAACTGATGAAGTCCGTATTTGTGTCAACTTGAGGAAGTTGAATTATGCCTACTTACATGATCCATTTTCAACCCCATTTACAAATGAAGTGTTGGAGAGTGTCGGAGGACAAGAAGTATATCCATTTATTGATGGATTTTTTGGTTACCATTAAATAAGAATTGCAAAGGAATATCATTACAAAATTAGCTTTACAACAAAGTGGGAATGCTTCTAGTAGAAAGTAATTCCCTTTCGAATCAAGAATTCTCCTGCTATTTTTTCTAGAATAGTTGAAGATTCTTTTAAGGATTTCATCCATAAATTTATTGAACTATACTTTGATGACTAGACAGTATATGTGCTAGTATAATATCACATTGTGAGTCACAAAATGATGCTCAAATGATGTAAACAGTTTCATATTTCCCTTCATTTAAGGAAGTGCATTTTTTGTGCCCCTTTTGCAATCTTGTTGGGTCATTTGGTTTGTTGAGATGGAATACTGATGGACCCATCCAAGATTGCGATTATTGTCAACCTACCACCACCTTCGATAATGAAACAATTAAGAACTAACTTGGGAAACACATTATATTATAGAAATTTCATCAGAGGATATGTAGAGTTTACAAACCCTATTGAGAAATTGTTGAAGAAATATGTCAAGTTCCAATGGAATGAGCATTGTCAAGAGAGTTTGGATTTTATTCAAAATAAGATGGTTACAACACCTATATTGGTCACTTCCAGATTGGAAAAAAGAATTTTGCATACAGGTTGATGTATCATATGTCACTCTTGGTGTTGTAATTACACATCCAGGTGAGGGTTCTGTTGATAGCCCTATTGCATTTACTAGTAGAAAACTGTCGATGACAGAAAATAACTATAACTGCCAAAAGCAAAGGACTCGTTATGGTATATTCTCTCCAAAAGTTTCAACATTATCTACTGGGAGGACACTTCAAAATGTATACAGACCATTCTGCATTGAAGTATTTGGTTAATAAGCCAATGTTGGGGGGGATATTTTTCAATGGCTTATCCTATTCCAATAATTTTACTTTGATATTATTGTCAAATAGGGTCGACTAAATTCAAGACTAGGCCATCTTTCTAGGTTAGAAAGTGGAGAAGAGCATGTGAGTCTCAACAATAATCTTCTTGATGCACAAATGTTTGCAGTTAAAATGATTGATGATAACTACAATGATATTGTACATATTTTAACTACATGATATGCACCTGGAGGATTTACTATGACACAGGAGAAGCAATTAATTGTCAAAGTTGTAGATTTCTATCTCATTGTGGGAAATTACATAAGATAGGACCTGATGAAATACATTTTCATTGCATTCTGGAACATCAGAAACCATTTGTATTAAATGAATCACATGGTGGTGTCGTAGGAGGTATGCAGGAAACACAACAGTGCACAAGCTATTATAGGTAGGATTGTGGTGTCCTACTATGCATGCATATGCTAAGGATGATTGTCATAGATATAATATTTTCCAATGAACTGGAAAACCATCGCGCTGATAGGATATGCCGTTGGTACCGCAAGTGACTTTGAAAGCATTTGATAAATGTAAGGTTGACTTTGAGGGTCTGTTGGCAGGCAACAACCCTCTCAATTTTTCTATTATGCTGAATAAAAATGATCAGTTCTCTTCTATGATTTATTATAAAAAATTATATAAGAGTGCCTTCAGAATATTTGATTATGAAGGTACTCTCAATTTCAGAAGAGTTAAGAGTCATATTAGAAATTTATGAAACACTTTCATAAATTTAATAAATTAGCAGTTGTTAATCTTGTAATTTTATATGTAACCAACTTTTATTATTATCAATTTATCTGATTATATATTGATTCATGAGATTTAAAGCATAGTATGCTAAACAGTTCTTTGGATTAAAATGAAAATATATTTTGAATATGTTACAAATTTGGTTTTATTGTTTTCTTTTGACAAGGTATTTATTATTAATAGTTTTTTATAATTTTTACGATTAGGGTTGATCAATTAGTTGAAATATTTGATGTTAACCCTAATATTATATTTTTTACATAAAACTTGATCTTTTAATACCATGTCATTTTTCAATTTGTTGAAAGTGTACATATGTCTCACAAAATTGCTAAAGTTCATTTGTATATATCATTTTGAAATCTTCAGTGTGATATAATCATAATAATCGAATTTTGATTTAGTGTTTATTTTTTTATAAGTTTTCCATCCGATTATATTGTGTATTAGGTCATAGGTAATTTGGATTGTATGAGTTCATTCAAAACTATATTATGTTATCCTTGAATCAATTACATGTATAAATATGGTTTTGAGCAGTTTAATTATTAGCTAGAGTTGATCTTGCTACTTAGTTGTAATTATGAAACCCTAAAAGACATCATTACTTGTAATGACAACTTCACATCATCTAGGTTATAAGCATGATTGCTTTCATGTATAATCCTTGTTTATTATCATTTGACAGTCGTGTTTATGGTACAGGATACGAATGGTTGATTTGATAACATCTGTTCATGAGGATTTTAATATGTAATGAATATTTGAATCTGATGTGTCCACATTTTTCATCGCCCCATCTGACAGTCATATGACATTCATGAATTATTTGATTTCAAATATCACATAATGATTTCATGCATAACAGATTTCCTATCGCTCTAGATGATATTGCATTCAGTTTCCACGTATCAATTCGATCATGACAAAATTCAGAGCTAGAGATAAATGAACCTACCACATTTCTGTACGTTTTTACACTTGTTGATTTTCATACTATGAATTGATAACCGGGTACTATGTTTCGTACTAAAACGATTTCAAAGTGACATTTTATTTATGAAATATTTTGATTTTAATGCAAAGATATGATTGTTAGTTAGTGGTTTCATTCATGAATCTACCTTTGGCGGTTAGGGTATTGGTTCTGAACACAAGTTTGGAGTTTCATGTGAGTTGAATATGGTCTTTCATTATTCCAAACGAATCCTATATACCCATTCCTTCCATTTTCACGACACGGTATGTTCCTCGGGTGAAAGAAAAACCAGACATTTGGGAAATGGCTCCAGTCTGTAGATTTGAACCTGATGGAGGAGAAATTTTGAATGTTAACCTGGATATTTCTCAATTGTTTTATAAAATTGGCCGGGGCAACTTTCTTAGGGATTTCAGTGGACATAATGTTGAAGTAACTCGGTTATTTTCTTTAACTTTTAAATAAAATGTAGCATACGTGGGTGATATGAGATTAGAAATATCTAAATATTTCATTGCTAAGGCTACAAATTTTCCACAGAGAGGTGAGTGGTGGTTCAAAATGAAAGAAGTTAACAAGGAAAAATTGAAGCGTTTCTTGCTCCCTCTTCCTGAAGGATTCGATGACAAAAATGGTTATCTGGTTAAATATATTCAACCATCGTGGGAAACGCTTTTTCATATGATTGTACACTATATAACATGTGATGGAAGGTATTCATCTGTTCATTTTTATCACTTGAGGATTTTAATGGCTTTCATGGGTTCAAAATTAAATCTGCCTTTTTCTCTGTTTAAAAGTTTACAAAAAATGGCAATTGCTATCCAAGGTAATGTAGTTGAATAGGATCATAGTCTTTTCCATCATGGTTTAGTGAAAGTATTAGTCCAATATCAATTGTATTTTATTAATGTCACATGGGATCAATTTGTTAGTAAAAATGGTTTCGGTGAAAATGAGGAGTGGCCTTCAGTTCGACCTACAACTCAACAAAAAAACAGACGGTCAAGTGGGTCTAATGTGGTTGAAGAAAATATTGAACAAAACCTTAAAGATTTGAAAGATGGCAGTCCTTTTCAGTCTGTAGTTTTGGAAAATAGGTTTATGGAAGAGAAGTCTCAGCCATATAAGGTTGAAATTTCTAGCAATGAACAATTGGTTCATAGAAATCCAATATTGGATAAAGGGTTTGGTGAATCAATACAAGGTATAATTGTTAATTTAGTCTGTGTTGATCAAATTGAGCCAAAATTTAAAACCCCAATCTAGCAGGTGTTCGCAGGGTCACGCGTAGCACGACTATTCTATCATCCATACATGTAACCATTCAACAGAATACTCAGCCAATTGTTGTTCAACTGGAGGATGATGTTTTGTCTTCGATTCCTGAGGCAACGCATATTAATGAACCTATTCCTGTACTGGAAAATCTTGAAAAATCGTTAGCTAAAAAGATTACTAATCCGAGTGAGTTTGAAATAGCACCGTCATTTATGGATGCTTGTGGGTCTAGTCTTGAGCCATCGTTTATGAGCATTCCTTCACCTGTTCAGTATTTGAATAATCTTAATTCTTCTTAATATGATGATTCATTTCATGATCAGGATGAAGAAACCCTTCAACAGGTACTTGACTGAGTATATGAAACCAAAATCGCAGAGTTAAAAAAGGAATTAAAAGAATGTCAAGCGAATGCAGCTTTAAGGGATGAAGAAAATAAAACGTTCAGGGCAGAATTACTAGACTGGGTTAATAGATGGAAATATATGAACCTAAAGAAAAATCAATATAAGGAAGCCAAGAAATCAACGATAAACACTAACTAGCACTTGCTCGAGCAAATAAATCAGCAAAAGCTGATGATTATAAAGCTCAAAGCTAAACTTTCTGAAGCAAGAAGAGTAATCAATTTACAAAATAGAACTTGATATCTTCTCTCTTTTAGTTATGCTGGTTTATTTCCCTTTTGACAGGTAATAAAATACTTTAATGAGCACACCTACAAAATCATAGATTTTGTAGGCATGCTTTTAATTTATATTATTTTATTTTATCATTTGTTAACATGATTTTAATGAGAATTTCATTTCATTTGTTACAGGTGTACATGGTGCTTACATGCTGTAAAGAATATAGGCTATTTTTTCTCACCGTTGGCATTTTTTGGTGCTTCTGGAAGAATAGGATACTCAAGATGGTCACGTCATAGGTCAATTCATTTGAGTAAGAGATGATACAGGCTAGTCATTTAATTGACAGTTTTGTTTCATAGGATAAATCTATCTGCTAGGTGCCTTCTTGGAAAATATTCGATGCAACTGAATAGGGATAGGATTTATGTTGTCTTTATTATAGTAATGATTAGAAACTGAAGTGATATTTTGAGCATGTTTGTTACATAGAAACAAGAGGGAGTTACTAGTCTCATTATATAAGCTAGTAAGATTGATGTAAATGGGGTTGATGGATTATCAGATAAATAGACTTATTTGAAATATCATTTCAGTTCTAGTTTTAATCTCTTTGCTGGATTTTTTCCTTCGAAGAAGGATTGTGACTTAGGTTCTCAAACTGGTATCACTGTCCGTTACTATTTTTGAAAACTTTATATATATATATATATTTCAATATATCACTTTCTCATTATGCTTTTGTGCAATTATACTGTGTTATAATTGTATTCATTATCCAAAATAGTACTCT
Organism: Pseudotsuga menziesii; assembly: GCA_001517045.1. Taxonomy (NCBI): domain Eukaryota; kingdom Viridiplantae; phylum Streptophyta; class Pinopsida; order Pinales; family Pinaceae; genus Pseudotsuga; species Pseudotsuga menziesii. The sequence continues at coordinate 101,449 of LPNX010277578.1, forward strand.
GTTTACACAATATTAATGTTTGAGTAAAATATTACTGAATTTGATTTATCAATATTTGCATTGAGAATTGGAATTTTAGTAATAAAAATATTTCATGTTTATTTTGATTTCATTTGTATTTTTACAATGTTTTCATAATAAATATCATCTTTTATTCAAATATTTGGTAGTGATTATTAGTTATTAATTAATAGAACATTACCGAGAAATTAAAAGTAGTTATCTATTTTAATTTTCTGTTGTTGTGCATATTCAGCAGAGTGATTTAATGATAATGATTTAAATATTTTCATTTAAAACATTATTGTCTATCTCTTTGTTTATTTGAATCATTAATTGATAATTATATTAGTTTTCAAGTTGCTCTTAGCTGAGATAGGATAAATAGTTTATTTTAGTTTTAGTGTAGTTTATTTTAAATTTAACAATTTATAAATAGAGTTAAATTAATTTTGTAAAACTTAAAATAGTCTTTGAATTAAAATATTTGAAGAAAAACCCTAAAAAATTGAAGACTTTCCTTAAGAAATCATTTTAAGATAACTTAGGTCTAAGAAAACTAATTCTAGGGTTTACTTACGTAATAATAAGATTAGGATAAATTTTTACTGAATTTTAAATTCTCCTTAAGAGGAAAATTCAGTTGGTAGCAGGACCATAACCTACAATATTTTGCCATTTCAAACACACCGGGAGCTGCTCTAAGCGACGTGTGTGGGCTTAATCTCCTTAGTTGGCCTAGGTCAAAAAATGAGGCCAACAAATGGCGTTAGAAGGAGGGCCTGTTAACGATTAATGGCAGGTAAAACTAATGATAAAACTTTAACCAATCAACAACCTCCATTACAACCTGAAGTTAGTAGATCACCATTCATAAAAACTGTTAGGAGCATCCTTGAGTGTGATCATATTACATCTCCTTTCACTCCTAAACAAAGTACTCAAACTTTAGAAGAATCACGTCATATTCTTACGAGAGCATATGCTCATCAACTTGGTTTAACTCCAATTAACTATGGTCTCCCTAGAGAACAAAGATGTAATCCTCAATTGAATATAGTTACTCAAGATTCAGTAGAAGCCGATAACACTCCAAGTGATCAAGTTAGAAGTCATCAGAGAGAAACTACTCGAACAAATACTGCTAGAATATTGACTTCTGTAGGTGATTTTGATCAGCCACCTTCTCCTCCAGAATCACCATCTGATAGTCCAAGGTCATCTAATCTAGGGATTTCTTCAGAATCTGAAGGAAGTCCTATGGCTGGTAACATAGCTATAGGAGGAGGAGGTAATCCTCCACCTAATCCTCCACCCAATCCACAACTTCCTTGTCTAAGAACAACTGCTGTAGCTGTGCCTGGTGTACAACATCCTCTGCCTAAACATTTAGATAAACTTCTTCTGAAGTTTAATCCAGATAACAAAGAACCTGCAGAGGTGCATGTTGATAAATTCATGTTAGTTGTTCAAACTTTGAATGTTCAGCATGAAGACGTGGTTTTTCGGTTGTTCCCTTTAACTTTTGAGGGGAAAGCATCTACTTGGTACTTTTCGTTAGTCCAAGGATCAATCACAAATTGGGCTGAATTCAATAAAGCTTTCTTAGATAAATTTGGAGAGGATAAAACACCTGCTCTTTTAGCCCTTGAGTTATCTCAGATTAAAATGGAACCTAAAGAGAGAACTAAAGATTTTAATCATAGTTTTCTTACTCTAAAAAATAAAATTCTTGTTGCTTCTCAACCACCCAAAATATCCTGGGATGTTTATTAAGAGAGCTGGTAAGACAACTCTGGTGGAAACTTTTGAGGAAGCCATTAAAATTGAGAAGGATTCTATGTCCTATGAACCAGATAGAAGTGGAAAAGCTGATACTTTTCCTTGTAGGAAGATTGAAAGACCTAATTTAGAAAACGATAAGGAATTTGATGTAGAACAACTGCAGAATGCTATTCGGGCATTAACTAATGAAGTTGTAGGATTACAAAAAACTAATTTTGAAGCTTCCTCCTCTAGAGGATATTTTAGAAATCAGTTTAGACAGAATCCTAACACTAATAATAAAACAAGTACACCACCTGATATAGCAGTAAATGAAGAAATTTTTAATACTATTCATTCTATCTTATCTTTATTCGAAATTCCCTCAAATCAAGAAATTGTTGAAAATGAAGAGGAAGAGGAATCTGAAAATGAAGAAGAATTGGAAGAACCTAAACAAGTTAATGGTCATTTCTGGGACAGTCTTGTAAAATATTATGAAGGTAAAAGTCCTCCTTCAGGACAACATGCCTATAATACTCATAGTAGAACATTTGAAAATACTCCTGGAGCATCATCAAGTTCTATCCCGAGTAATGATAACAATAATTCACAACCCAATAAATAGACTCAATCTATGAAAATTGCTCAGCCTATTCAAAATGCTCCAAATTTGGATTTACAATATGAGATAATTGAAGATTTAAAGAAGACACGTGCAAAAATTAGTATGTATGATCTTCTTCAAATTTACCCAATGCCTAATAGTCCTATTATAAATCCTGCGATGAGTTCAAAAATTCCTAATGCTAAACAAAATATAGCTGCTAACAATTATAATAATGATTTAACATCAACTGATAAAGGAAATTCTGCAGCTGATAAAGCATCGCTAATAGGGAAAAATTCAAAATCAACAACTCCTCCATTCCTACTTACCTTTGAGATTTTTAATAAGAATGTTCATAATTGCATGGTTGATTTCAGGGCCTCTTCCAATGTAATGCCTTTGTGTGTATGCAAAAGGTTGAATGGAAAGTATGTTCCATCAAATTCACAGATAACTCAATTGGATAGGACAAATGTGAGGGTTGTAGGAGAGATGAAATATGTTCTATTCAAGATTGCTTGTAACCCTTCAGTTTTTCAAATTATAGACATTGTGGTTGCAGACATTCCTGATGCGTATGGGCTGTTTTTGAGTAGATATTGGTCTCAACAATTGAATGGATTCTTTTCTACAGACTGGTGAACTTTATGGTTACCTAAGAATGGAAAGTCAAATCAAATTAATATAAATAGAGAAAGATATATGAAACATACTGTGATAGAATTACATGATCCGAGTGAACCAGTTTTATTTTCAGATTCCATTATGGGGAATTACATGTATGAACTAGGGTTTGGTAATTTTAAATCTGAAAATTCTATTTTCTCTGACAATAAACAGCAATCATAAATTCTTAATGTTACAACCATTTCCCATGATTCTTCATTCAAAGAAATTGCAAATGATGTATATAGCCATAATATTGTGAATATTATCGAAATTAAAGTAGTTGTTAATAGTTCTACTTGGACTTTATATTTCGATGGGTCAAATTCTAAAGAAGGAGCAGGACCTGGTTGCCTGTTAATTGATCCTAAAGGAAATAAAACATGTATAGCTTGTAGGCTGGAATTTAATTGTACAAACAATACTATGGAATATTAAGCTTTAATACAGGGTTTGAAAAAAGCGATTGATTTGGATATCAAAGTGTTAATTGCATATGGTGATTTTGAAATCATCTTTAGACAGGTCTGTAATTCTATTCACTACATTTCTGAACATTTACAGAATTATTAATGAGAGGTATGGAATCTCATTTCACATTTTGATGCATTTAACATAATATCAATTCCAAGATTTCAGAACCAAGAGGCAGATTTATTAGCGAATGTAGTATCAAAACTAATTCCATCATAAAATTTCACACCGGATTTCTTTTTAGTTGAATTGATTTTTAGGCCTTCTATACCAGATAATATCTTTAACTGGAGTGTGTTTGATAATGGTGCGTAGGTTCTGAATTTCCTAACAAATGATGATGCCTTTAAAGATTCAACCATTGATGAAGTTACACATGACGAAAATCTACGGGATTTTTTGGTAATAAATTATTTTTGTTCAGTTGAAAAAGATTTTGAGAAGGTAAAATCAATTCCTAATTCAGTTTTGAGATTAGAAAAGTTCTTTGATCTTCAAGATAAATTTAGATCTGTTCCTAATTGAAAAACCAATAGCTCACAAATGAAACATGAAACCATATATTTAGGAACAGAACTAAATCCTCAAACTATAAATCTAGGAATAGATTGCACTCCTACAGAGAAATCAGCATTCATAAAATTATTTAAAGAATTTAAGAATGTCTTTTCATGGACATATGATGATTTGAAAACTTTTAATCCACAAGTCATGCAACACATTATTCCAATAAAACAAGAGTCAAAACCTTTTCAACAGAAACTTAGGAAATGCCATCCGTCATTAGAACCAACAATTAAGAAGGAACTAAATAAACTGTTAGCTTCTAAGATTATTTTTCCTATTTGACATACTCAGTGGGTAGCCAAATTAGTTCTAGTTAGGATGAAAAATAGTGATATTAGACTATGCGTTGATTTTAGAAATATTAATAAGTCTTCTGAAAAATGATAATTACCCAGTTCCTCTCATGGAACAAATCCTTTAGAAAGTTTTTTGAGTCTGAGATACTATCACTTTTTTATGGTTTCTCAGGATACAACCAAATATTGGTGTCCTCAGATGATCAACTAAAAACAACTTTTAGAACTCCATGGGGAACATACACTTACAGAAAGATGCCCTTTGGGTTAATCAATGCTGGAGCAACTTTTCAAAGGGAAATGGATATTGCTTTCAGAGGCTTAATTAATCGTTCAGTAGTTGTCTATTTAGATGACGTTACTATATATTCTAAATTTCGACATGATCATATTAATCATCTGAGAAAGGTATTTGAACGATGTAGAAAATTTGAAGTATCCTTAAATCCAAAGAAAACAATATTTTCTATTTCAGAAGGTATTTTATTAGGTTGCATGGTTTCAAAGCACGGGATCATGATTGATCCTGAACGAACCCAAGCTATCTCCAAAATAACTTACTCTTCTAGAAAAAAAACAATGCAATTGTTTCTTGGTAAAATAAACTTTGTCAGAAGATTCATCCCTAGTTTTTCTGAAATCATCCATCCTTTACAAAAAATGATTAAGAAGGATGCTATTTTTAATTGGGGACAAACTAAAAAAGAATCATTTCAAAGAATTTTAGAAGCCATTTTAGAAGCTCCTAGTCTTTTGAGCCCAGATTTTAACAAGGATGTCATATTGTATACCTTTGCTTCTAACATATCATATGCAACAGTTTTAACTCAGTTGAATCAACAAAATAGTGAAGTGCCGATTTCGTTTATGAGCTCAAATTTTAAAGGTGTTGAACTTAATTACCATGAAGTTGATAAGCAAGATTTTGCTGTTTTCAAAGATGTCAAACATTTTCATCCATATTTATTGAAATCTAGAATGAAAGTGATAGATCCTTACCCTTCAGTCAGAAATTTGTTAGTACAGAAATATCTGGGTGAAAAAGGAGCACCTTGGATGACAGCTCTTCAAGAGTATGACTTGGAAATTAAACCTTCAACAGTAGTTAAGGGTCAAGGATTATGTAAACTTGCCACTGAAGAAGCTCATCTACCTAATGGTGGTTCCGAAGTTGTCATTGATGAAGTCTTACTAACTCGGGAAATGTTCTTTTATCCTCCACTACAAGATTCTTGGTACAAATATTTAAGAACACTGCTTGAAATAGGAGCTACTCCTAATTATCTTGAACCAAGGAAAAGGAGAGAATTGAGACTGAAATCTGCTCCTTATTTACTAATTGATAACATCCTTTTTAGGAGAAATTTAGATGGTGTTTTACTTCGATGCCTAGAAAAAGATGAAACATAAGTGATTTTGAAAGAATTACATTTTGGTCGAGAAGGTGGTCATTTTGGTGGAGAAACTACGGCACATAAGATTCTTAGGGATAGTTATTATTGGCCTACTTTATTTCGAGATTCTTATGCCTTTGTCAGGAAATGCCAGGAATGTCAACTTGCTGCAAGAAGAGTTAAGAAGTCTTCTTTTCCTTTACAACCTATTTCAGTAGAAATACCTTTTTAGTAATGGGGTATTGATATAGTAGGAACAATAAACCCCCCCTCTTCTATGCAACACAAGTACATAATAAATGCAACTGATTATTTTGCCCGTTGGGCAAAGGATGCACCTTTAAGGGTTGTAAACACCAATAAGGTTATATTATTTTTAAAATATTTTATCATAACAAGATTTGGTTTTCTAGATTCCCTTGCCATTGATAATGCTTCTTATTTTTCATCAGTTGAGTTAACTCAATTTTCCTTAGAAAAGGCAATAAGGGTTATATATTCAGCTAATTATCATCCTCATGGAAATGGTTTAGCTAAGTCAACAAATAAAAATTTATTGAAAATTATCAAAAGAACTATTTCAACTCACCATCATGATTGGCATACAAAGTTGTTTAATGCCCTTTGGGTAGATAGGGTAAATCCTAAAGCTGCAATATGTAACTCACCTTTCTTCTTGGTTTATGGAACTGAGGCTATTTTACCACCAAATTTATTTTTACCTTCATTACAGTTATCCCAATCTGTTCAAGATGAAGATTGTCCAGCAATGGATAAAAGGATTAATACTTTATTAAAACTTGAGGAAGAAAGAGACAGGTCAAAACCACATTTTACAGAACATCGACAAATTGTTAAGTCCTGGTTTGATCAATCCTCAAGTTCTAATCGAGAATTTCAGGTAGGGGACTTGGTTTTAAAATGGGACAAAGTCCATGAGGAGAAAGGAGATCATACTAAGTTTCAAAAACTTTGGTTAGGCCCCTTTGTTATTGATGAAAAGATAGGTTCAAGTAATTTTCGTTCACAAACCCTAGAAGGTCAGTTCGAAACATTTCCAGTGAATGGGCTGATCTTAAAAAAATATTTCTGCTGATTTTTTAGACCCTAAAATTGTATATAATTATGTATATGAGTTTGTTTTCTGTCTGTAAATAATTTTATTTAAAATTTTCATGTATATATTTTTATCATAAAATTGTCGATATTTTGTACAAACTTTTATCAAATAGAATTATGATAAATTCATGATACTTATGTACATTCAAAAATCATTCTACTCTTGAAACTAATTTTTGATTTTCTTAATCAAGTATTTAATATATCGATTATTTGTTTCAAGGATTGTCGAATTTCTGTATATATGTTTCAAAATAATCAGTCACTAATGTACATATGTTGTTGAAAGGACAAGTGTAAATAAATAAGTCCTATGGTTTAAACTCAATTTGTTCATTAGTTTAAAATTATGGTATTAGACTAAGTCTTTTAAAAATTGGTTAAGAATGATCAAAGTTTATTAAGTCTATTAAGAACCTATCATTACTTGTAAATATTTGTAAATGTTATTCAGATTATCCCTCATTCTCTTATTTTCTTTTGATAGTTGGGATGGCTGATTAATGTCTTTTTCAAAACTTGTACTTTGAAAAATATTTATGGATCTCTACCATCAGTCATTCCTTTTAAATTTATTTACAATTTAAAAACTTTTTAGATCTATTCCATTCAATAAAATTCTAAAAATTAAAATGAGAGACGGAAGGTCTTAGTAATAAGCCTGTCCGATCAGGATCATAAATATCATTGGCATGACATTATCAGGAAACTGATAATGTCTCTTGGTCATAAGATCAAGAGATAGGGGGTCTCATCATGAGCCAACTGAGTCATTTTCTGGTGATATTAGTGACTGACATTACCATTTGGTCACCATGCTAAGTAATGATCTCTTATTTCATAAAATATAAAAATTTCAAACTCAATAAAGTGAAACATAACTTTGATTGAAGAATAGGAGGTCTCATCATGAGCCGGCCTAATCATGATCATCAGTGCTATCTAGTATAACTTCATTTCTGATTATCAGGGTGATGGCTCTTGGTTATAAGATCAAGAGACAAGAGGTCTCATCACGATTCGACTTTCTTATTCTAGGCAGTTCTTGTGAATGATACTATCACATCAAGTTATCATGCCTAGATAATAGTCTTCAGTCAAAATGATTGTTTTGATTTAATTTAAAACAAAAAGAGGAAAAATTATTATATTCATGGAACAGATTCTAGAAATTTTTTAGAGAAGTAGATTCCTATACCTTATACTGATGGTGCAAATTATCTTTACTATAAAGTACTTTGTTTTGATTAGTATATTACTAAGTTTATCTTTAATAAAACTTTTATTTAAAGGGATGGGACATTTCTGAATTATACTTGCGAATATAAATCAGAATAATGGTTTTTACTTAGACTGCGAATTTTTTATTGTTTTGAATAGGTTTTAAGATTTTGTTTATACTGTCATTTGAAAATTGTATGAGCAGAGATAGCTGGTTCGTCCAGGTCGTCGCCATTTATTGGCAGGCAACAACCCTCTCAATTTTTCTATTATGCTGAATAAAAATGATCATTTCTCTTCTATGATTTATTATAAAAAGTTATATAAGAGTTCCTTCAAAATCTTTGATTCTGAAGGTACTCTCAATTTCAGAAGAGTTAAGAGTCATATTAGAAATTTTTGAAACACTTTCATAAATTTAATAAATTAGCAGTTGTTAATCTTGTAATTTTATATATAATCAATTTTTATTATTATCAATTTATCTGATTATATATTGATTCATGATATTTAAAGCATAGTATGCTAAATAGTTCTTTGGATTAAAATGAAAATATATTTTGAATATGTTACAAATTTGGTTTTATTGTTTTCTTTTGACAAGGTATTTATTATTAATAGTTTTTTATAATTTTTACGATTAGGGTTGATCAATTAATTGAAATATTTGATGTTAATCCTAATATTATATTTTTTACATAAAACTTGATCTTTTAATACCATGTCATTTTCAATTTGTTGAAAGTATACATATGTCTCACAAAATTGCTAAAGTTCATTTGTATATATCATTTCGAAATCTTCATTCTGATATAATCATAATAATCAAATTTTGATTTAGTGTTTAGTTTTTTTATAAGTTTTCCATCCGATTATATTTTCTATTAGGTAATAGGTAATTTGGATTTCATGAGTTCATTCAAAACTATATTAAGTTATCCTTGAATCAGTTACATGTATAAATATGGTTTTGAGTAGTTTAATTATTATCTAGAGTTGATCTTGCTACTTAGTTGTAATTACGAAACCCTAGAAGACATAATTACTTGTAATGACAACTTCACATCATTTGGGTTAAAAGCATGATTTCCTTCCATGTATAATCCTTGTTTATTATCGTTTGACAATCATGTTTATGGTACAGGATATGAATGGTTGAGTTGATAACATCTGTTCATGAGGATTTTAATATGTAATGAATATTTGAATCTTATGTCTCCACATTTTTCATCGCCCTATCTGACAATCATATGACATTCATGAATTATTTGATTTCAAATATCACATAATGATTTCATGCATAATAGATTTCCTATCACTCCAAATGATATTGCATTCAGTTTCCACGTATCAATTCGATCATGACAAAATTCAGAGCTCGAGTTAAATGAACCTACCACGTTTCTGTACGTTTTTACACTTGTTGGTTTTCATACTATAAATTGATAATTGGGTACTATGTTTCGTACTAAAACGATTTCAAAGTGACATTGCATTTATGAAATATTTTGATTTTAATGCAAAGATATGATTGTTAGTTAGTGGTTTCATTCATGAATCTACCTTTGGCGGTTAGGGTATTGGTTCTCAACACATGTTTGGAGTTTCGTGTGAGTTGAATAGGGTCTTTCATTATTCCAAATGAATCCTGTATACCCATTCCTTCCATTTTCACGACACGGTATGTTCATCAGGTGAAAGAGAAACCAAACATTTGGAAAATGGCTCCACTCTGTAGATTTGAGCCTAATGGAGCAGAACTTTTGAATGTTAACCTGGATATTTCTTAATTGTTTGATAAAATTGGTTGGGGCAACTTTCTTAGGGCTTTCAGTGGACATAATGTTGAAGTAACTCAGCGATTTGCTTTAAATTTTAAAGAAAATGTAGCATACGTGGGTGATATGAGATTAGAAATCTATGAAGATTTCATTGCTAAGGCTACAAATTTTGCCACAGAGAGGTGAGTGGTGGTTCAAAATGAAAGAAGTTAACAACGAAAAATTGAAGAGTTTCTTGCTCCCTCTTCCTGAAGGATTTGATGACAAAAATGGTTATCCGGTTAAATATATTCAACCACAGTGGGAAACACTTTTTCATATGATTGTACGCTATATAACATGTGATGGTAGGTATTCATCTGTTCATTTTTATCACTTAAGGATTTTAGTGGCTTTCAAGGGTTCAAAATTAAATCTGCCTTATTTTCTGTTTAAAAGTTTACAAAAAATGGCAATTGCTGTCCAAAGTACTTTAGCTGAACAGGATCGCATTATTTTCCATCACGGTTTAGTGAAAGTATTAGTCCAATATCAATTGTCTTTTATTAATGTCACTTGGGATCAATTCCTTAGTAAAAATGGTTTCGGCCAAAATGAGGAGTGGCCTTCAGTTCGACCTACAACTCGACAAAAAAGAAGACGGTCGAGTGGGTCTAAGGTGGTTGAAGAAAATATTGAACAAAACCTTAAAGATTCGAAAGATGACAGTCCTTTTCAGTCTGTAGTTTTGGAAAATAGGTTTATGGAAGAGAATTCTCAGCTAGATAAGGTTGAAATTTCTAGCAATGAACAATTGGTTCACATAAATCCAATATTAGATAAAGGGTTTGGTGAATCAATACAAGTTATAACTGTTAATTTGGTCTGTGTTGATCAAATTGAGCCAAAATTAAAAAAACCCAATCCAACAGGTGTTCACAGGGTCATGTGTAGCACGACTACTCTATCATCCATACCTGTAACCATTCAGCAGAATACTCAACCAATTGTTGTTCAACTGGAGGATGATGTTTTGTCTTTGATTCCTGAGGCAACGCATATTAATGAACCTATTCCCGTACTGGAAAATCTTGAAAAATCGTTAGCTAAAAATATTACTGATTCGAGTGACTTTGAAATAGCACCGTCATTTATGGATGCTTGTGGGTCTGGTCCTGAGCCATCATTTATGAGCATTCCTTCACCTGTTTAGGATTTGAATATTCTTAATTCTTCTTAATATGATGATTCATTTCATGATCAGGATGAAGAAACCCTTCAACAGGTATTTGACCGAGTATATGAAACCAAAATTGCAGAGTTAAAAAAGGAATTAAAAGAATTTCAAGCGAATGCAGCTTTAAAGAATGAAGAAAATAAAACGTTCAGGGCACAATTACTAGACTGGGTTAATAGATGGAAAGATATGAAGCTGAAGAAAAATCAATGTAAGGAAGCCAAGAAATCAACGATAAACGCCCAACCAGCACTTGCTCGAACAAATAAATCAACAAAAGCTGATGATTATAAAGCTCAAAGCTAAACTTTCCGAAGCAAGAAGAGTAATCAATTTACAAAAGAGAACTTGATATCTTCTCTCTTTTAGTTATGTTGGTTTATTTCCCTTTTGGCAGGTAATAAAATATTTTAATGACCACACCTACAAAATCGTAGATTTTGCAGGCATGCTTATAATTTATATTATTTTATTTTATCATTTGTTAACATGATTTTAATGAGAATTTCATTTTGTTTGTTACAGGTGTACATGGTGCTTACATGCTGTAAAGAATATAGGCTATGTTTGCTCACAGTTGGCATTCATTGGTGCTTCTGGAAGAATAGGATACTGAAGATGGCCACATCATAGGTCAATTCATATGAGCAGGAGATGATATAGGCTAGTCATTTAATTGACAGTTTTGTTTCATAGGATAAATCTATCTGTTAGGTGCCTTCTTGGAAAAGATTCGATGCAATTGAATAGGGATAGGATTTCTGATGTCTTTATTATAGTAATTATTAGAAACTGAATATTTTTAGCATGTCTGTTACATAGAAATGGGAGGGAGTTACTAGTCTCATTATATAAGCTAGTAAGCCCGATGTAAATGGGGTCGATGGAGTATCAAAGAAATAGACTTATTTGAAATATCATTTCAGTTCTATTTTTAATCTCTTTTCTGTAGTTTTTCCTTCGGAGAATGATTGTGACTGAGGTTCTCAAACTGGTATCACTGTTCGTTACTATTTTTGCAAACTTTATATATATATTTCAATATATCACTTTCTCATTATGCTTTTGTGCAATTATACTGTGTTATAATTGTATTCATTATCCAAAATAGTACTCTGTTTACACAATATTAATGTTTGAGTAAAATATTACTGAATTGGATTTATCAATAATTGCATTGAGAATTGGAATTTTAGTAATAAAAATATTTCATGTTTATTTTGATTTCATTTGTATTTTTACAATGTTTTCATAATAAATATCATCCTTTATTCAAATATTTGGTATTTATTATTAGGTATTAATTAATAGAACATTACAGAGAAATTAAAAGTAGTTATCTATTTTAATTTTCTATTGTTGTGCATATTCAGCAGAGTGATTTAATGATAATGATTTAAATATTTTCATTTAAAACATTATTGTCTATCTCTTTGTTTATTTGAATCATTAATTGATAATAAATTGTTTTTCAAGTTGCTCTCAACTGAGATAGGATAACTAGTTAGTTTTAGTCTTAGTGTAGTTTATTTTAAATTTTAGTTTATATTTAACAGTTGATAAATAGAATTAAATTAATTTTGTAAAACTTAAAATAGTCTTTGAATTAAAATATTTGAAGCAAAACTCTAAATAATTGAAGAATTTCCTTAAGAAATCATTTTAAGATAACTTAGGTCTTAGAAAACTAATTCTAGGGTTAACTTAGGTAATAATAAGATTTGGATAAATTTTTACTAAATTTTAAATTCTCCTTATGAGGAAAATTCAGTTGGTAGCAGGACCATAACCTGTGAGATTTTTCCATTTCAAACACACCGGGAGCTACTCTAAGCGACTTGTGTGGGCTTAATATCCTTAGTTGGCCTAGGTCAGAAAATCAAGCCAACAGGGTCCCATTAACCCACTAGGAAAATGAATAGGTGAATGTTACATAATCACTGCGACAAACTACTTCACTAGATGGGTTGAAGAAGCACCAATAAAGGATTGTAATTTTATGACTACTGCAAGATTTTTATTTGACCATGTTGTGAGCCAATTTGGATGTCCACAAATTATGGTAAGCGATCAAGGTACACATTTTGTGAATAAGTTAATTGACAATTTAACTAAATAATTAAATGTTTAACACTGAAAGATAACACCATATCACCCACAAGAAAATCGTGTTGTTGAAGCATTCAATAAGATATTGAAGAATGCATTGACAAAAATTTGTAATGTTCAAAGAGATGATTGGGATTAGAATATTTCTGTGGTATTATGGGATTATAGCACAACATGTAAAAATGTTGGAAGGACAAACTCCATTTAGATTATCTTATGGACAAGAATATGACATATGTTGGTCCAGGAAAATTGCATAAGGAATAACCTGAAGCGCAAGCACGCGAGAGGGAAAGCAAGCACAGAGAAAAGGAAGGTACAACGAGGATTGGTGAGACACGAAAAGTGCACCTAGAGTCAGTAAAAGAGGAAGGTAGAAGAGTTAAGGTTGAACAGGTGCAAGTCAAGGAATATTACAGAAGGATGAGTCGATGAAATATTAAAGGACAGTTTTACGACTAGTTATGACCTATAAAGATAGGATGAAAGACGTTTTCGTGGCTAATAATGGCCATGGTTCATAAAATACAGAACTTTTGTGGCCAGTATGTCATGTCATCAATGTAACAGAAGATATTTTGTAGCTACTTAAGTCTGTAATAACTAAATTTTACTCAGTCGACCCTGCATGGTCTTGTAAACATTATACATAGAAGGAACCCGCTCTGTATAAGGGTCAGCTTCAGCTTCAAGGAATAGTTTAAAGTTAGCTTCCCAGTTAGCTTCATTAAGAGTTGGTAAGAGTAGGAGTATTGTAGAATATTAGAGAGGAGTCTGATAATAGAAGGCTGTTGAGCCGTGGATCTGCAGCTGAGTGTGCAGGCCGTTTAGTAGGAGTTGATCTGTAACTAAGTGCATAGATAGTAGAGTAGAAGAGTTCATCTAGGCTGTGTGCAGATCAGTAGGAGCAGATAGAAAAATAAAATAGAGAGCATGAGAGAAAGAAGAGTTGATCTAGGATGTGTGCATATTAGTACGAGTAGATAGAGAAATAAAATAGAGAGCATGAGAGAAAGAAAAGTTGAGCTAAAATACATATCTTAAGAACAATTTATAAGTTGCATACTGCTAGGTGCTACCTATATTTCTCATGCCAGATGAAGAGCGCCTTGGTGGTTTTTCCCAAATGGGTTTCCACATTATTTCCAGTGTTTATGAATGTGGAATGGTGAATGTGAATGGTTGAATTTTTAACTGTCAATGTTGAATGTTTGATTAGCTTCCATTATTTACAGTTATTGTGTGAATGAATGTCGCAATATTGATGAATGCAGTACTAAATGAAAAACTAAAGCATTGTCGAGCACTAGGTATTAATCCTGTTAAAATAATGTTAAAGCTATAATACTGTTGCGTTGTTGTCATGTACATTCAAGGAATCAGCTGTGTCGCATAGTTGCACCAGTTGTTAATATTCACAAGGATAAAGTAGTGTCGCATGTTGGTTGTGTTTTACTATTGCGTTGATGTCACATAGTAATAGAATCCATCCCTCCATCTATGTCGAGCACCTTGGTTTCATGCCAAGGGAATGTTATCCCTCACCAACTGCAAAAACATGGTTCTGGAAGTGACACATTAATATATCTTGGGTGATATTGTTCCTTCCTCGCGGGTTTTGCCTATTGAGCTTGCTCTATCGGGCCGATGTATTTGGGTGTTTTGTTGGTTTTGGGTTGTTATTGAACCTAGGTCATGTAAGTAAGGAAAAGAGGCCAACAACATGCCCTGATAATATATGGTACCCAGTCTCATAATAACTACGATTATGGAGATGAGAGATGTTGGTGCTGTAGAGGAAAGATTGTCACAGATGGTACGATTGGAAGAAGATTTCTTTGTCACTGGATATTGTTGTTCAGGAGAATACAAACTTATAACCTAGGGTCTCTTAGGTTATCAACGTACTAAATAAACTTACAGGAATTCAACTATTAAATAATTTGAGAGATAAATAAGGAATAAATTAGGTGTGCCTTGCTTATGATAGTTGATCCTAGCTTTCTTCTTCAATCCCAAATTGCTCCAAAAACATCTAGGGAATCTTCAATACCTGCAAAGAGCCATACCTTTCCTGTAATATCTTATATATCATATAGATGATTAATGAAATTAAATGCTTGCATTAAAATAACAAGACAATTCATAAAACACAATACATAAGAGTACAAAGACACATATTGGAAGAAAGACTCTCTTTATTGATAAACAAGTGATGGAATATTACAACCAATATCTGAAACAAGTGCTCCTTTTCTATCCAAGGGAACTGAGTTTTGCTTCTCCAAGATCTCCAAAGGAAAACCACCAGCATAACTTTTCTCTAGAGTTGATCCCTGTTTATCCTCAACCCCTACCCTCTATTTATACATTAGGAAAGAGAGAGGTTACGAAGGTTGATATGGTTGGAGAAGTTGGGATAGTTATGATTAATATCCCAACCGTCCTTGACTAAACTTGTTTATATTTTTTAATTTTGGATTAAGGCATTCATGACTATTAATACTAGCAAGCCATGCATGATACACGACTTTCATAAGGGAAACCCACGAATTCCAACCCTAATCATGTATACACAGGTTGCAATGTCAATACTCATGAATGATACGCGGGTTTCAATGGAAATAGTCACAAATTCACCCTAATGACCTTATAAAAAATAGGTCAGGCTGGTAAGAGGATTATGTATCAAACGTCATGCACATCTATAGTGTTTTGGCCACTTCTATACATTTTTTAATTTTGTGTACCAACACATTGAGTGTCAGTACTCAGATGGAGAAGTGGCATTTCATAGGATAACAAATTCCCCCTAATGTGTGAGGTCAGAGGGAAGCAATGGCCGAAATATATTACAAACTTTACCTGGAGAACTCAGTTACCAAGGCTGCAGGGAGGTACCTGAAACAATACATATCAGAGCCATATAAAAAATCATATATGGGGATTCCATGTTCAATAAAGCAGAACACTATATCCTTTACAATATTTGATTACATCATATGATACGAGTAGAATTCCAGGTATATTACAATGGTGGAACAGAACCACAATATACAATGACGAGTCTTCAAAATTAAGAAGTAGTGTTGTTTAACATAACACAATCTTGCACAAATTAGGTTATAGAGTCATGAACCTAAGGTATTTGGCCAAAGTAACCAGTACAATGCCTACCATGTGAATAGATGAGCTGAAGTCAAACATGGAAGCAACTCAACAAAATGTTAGCAAATGAGTGACGCTGACAACTAAATCGAAGGAGTTCACCAATAAGGGTAGTGAATCCTAAGGTGCCATCATCAAAACTCTGGGTATTCATCTTAAGGAGATACTGATGAGAAACCATGATGTGAGGAGGAAGGCAATGAATCCTTCAATAGATCACAAGAGTGACTAGGAAACTAGATGAAAGAAGGTAGACACAAGTAATTTTCAGAGATGATAATGATGGGGATCAAGATAATCAAATAAAGGTACAGATCCTTGAACAATGAGCACAACACAGAGATGATCGAAGACAAATTTTGACTTGCAGATATGACAACTAGACTTATAGGTCATGTTGTAGACATGATCAGATTCCTCATGTATAAATGACAAGCGGAGGAGTAAAAATTCAAAGTAATAGCTGAGTTGGAAGTGTAAATTGAGACATGAGTATTAGAAAGTTTAGAGAGTGCTTTGTTCAAGGATGACATGCTGCCACTGTTTATAACCCAAAGAGAGAAATTATTCCTTATATTTCGTGTTAAGTTTTAACGAGTCCGAGAAAGTCAACTCGATTCACTCTTGATTTTTGACAAGCTTGAAGAGGGGAGAGAATAATGCTTTATATGCACTGATTCATGGATTTTACAAACCTGAACTAGTAGATGCACGTTGGTGCTTTCGTTCTTTTAAGAATCTGAAAACTATGAAGAAGACTCTAGGGGGGTTGATTTTTCATACAATTTAGTCTCCTAAGGCTGGAAAAGTATAATACAATCCACAAAAGAACTCTCTTAGATCTCGAAGGACTAAGGTATACCTTTTTCATACTTAGTCAGCAAGGTCCGAAAAAGGGGTAAACTAATAAAAAATTGATGCACCTTCAAAATTAGCATATAGACTGAGTTTAACGAGTGTGAAGGAAGGAAAGATCACTCAGAAATATCCATTTGATTATGAGAAATTGGGCTTACAATAGTAAACTCGATCCTTTGTTCTTTAGGTTTTTCGAGCATGACAAAGAAATAAAGTATGCTCGAAATGTTTTTCATGTTTGGGTCCAGAGCATGAAAAAGAGAAAACTATGATCATATCAGGTGTTCCTTTTCCATAAATTTAGTCCTTCAGGTCCAGAAAAGAGATAAACCTATGCCTGAAGATAATCTTCTCAATTCCCACAAAAAAGAGAGTATTCCTTTAGGCATAAATAATCTACATGGTTCAAGAAAGAGATAACTTACCACCAATGTATATGATCATTCACTTATACTTAACTAGTCTAAACAAACAAGTTTACTCGACATTCTAGTCTATTGCGGGGAGCCTTATAATCGGGTATAACTCATAAAAATATGCAAAATGAGGTTCATTTTGTCATGAAAAACAACCAAGAAGGCTCCTACAAACCTAAAACAATTGTGGCATGGGTACCAAAAATACAATAAAGTGCTCTAATCTAGGATACCCATGAGAAGGAGACCCTATCCATGGATGAACAATGATCTGTACGAGGTAAAAGTGGTTTTACACCATAGTCCATAGACAAAAATGTGATCCTAGGGTTAATCATGGATTTGGTATAAATGCAAATTCTGCAATGAGGACCAAATCCTACCCTATATGCAATGGAAAACAACTTCTTGATGATCCAAGGCCTGTTGCAGCTAGCAAAAAGACCATGGTATTAGTCCATACATTAAAAACTGATTTTAAACTATAGAAAATGGGTAAAAATTTGAAATTGTTATTATAAATAGTTCAAAACCGAAAATATACATACCATTTGGAAAAATTACTATATTTGAAAAGTTTTACCTTTAGACTTCAATTGATCACCATGGACAAACCATTGGACCAATTCCAATTCCGCAAGTTGCAAGTTAGTTATCTTTGTTTTCTCCTCCTTTCCATCCATTAAATTTTATTTTTAGTGTAAAAAATTATGTTTTATGTGTGCTCTAAGAGCCTCACACAACATTTGTGGGTCGGATTAATAATAGTTGTGAATACACATTTCATTCCTAGGTTGCTGCACTGCAGCCCACGTATAGTTTGTGTTGTACTGAAAGAACAGTCGCGAATACTGTGTGAAATATAAAAAATAAAAAATGCACCCATACAATAGAAATTTGATGGATTATAATGGTTTTATATGTTCATTGGGTAGGAACAAAATGTTCTTAGAGTGTGGAGAGAGGGAACATGAATACATGGACCTAGAAGCAATGTGGGATTCCCCAACCTTGCAAACATTACAATGAAGTGGCCTGTTAAAATTCTATTGTACATCCAATATGAGAGTGCAAGTCCGTCTATTGGAGACTCTAGTAGACTACTGGGACCATGAGCTCGGACAGTTTGACCTCCATAGAGAGGCTTTGGAAATTACAATAGACGATATTTATTTCATCACAGGGATTTCTGGTAGAGGCATACCTGTAAACCATGAGGGAACATGAAGGGGGGTGACCCTATGAGCATGCAAGATTACATTGATACATACTTCCTACTTGGTACACAAAAATAAGGGTCATGAGTCCAAATACCACAGATAACTAGCTTCCTAATGAAAGTGATGGTAAGCATGGTAGCTAGGGTTGCTGGTTCTTCTGCTTTACACTTGGAAACATGGACCGACATGCATGTTGCAATGGAATGTATACTAGGCACGTTGTTTTACTGGTGTTTGGGGATGATCCTGATAATGAAAAAACAACTTTTGTACTGCAAGAGTGCTAATCCAGTATGTAATTCTCATATGCATCAGTAATTCTATTTTCATTTCTTGAAATGTGATTGAATGAAATATACTCAAAGTTTCTTTCAAGTAATATTACACGTAAAAATTGACGTAGTAAGTTAGGGTTTCACACCTGATAATCACCATTGATTTGGGAAATTACCAGCTAAGAGTCAATTCTAACTTCTAGATAGGTCATGATACATAGTGAAGCATCCCATAACTGCTCAATAGCTACACTGTACTCGACCACATTATTAGTCGCAGGACCCAAGCAGGCACCACTAGAGGCAACTAGTTGTCTCGTGAGTGAATAGATAACCCAGGCGACTGAAGCAATATTACAAGGATGGCAAGTCGCACCATCATCAAAACCTATGAACCACTCAGATGACATCTCAAAAAACCAATAGACTATATAAGAAACACTAACCAGCTAACGACCTATTGTACATAAAAAATTAATGCAATAAAAATACAATAACAAGTACCATGCCTAAGTGTAGTACTTCTTTAGGTAGAGCCCATTTCTAGGCTCTGATAAATTATTTCCATCATAATAAGTTAATTCATAAGATCCCTTTTTCAAAACCTTTGAAACCACGTAGGGACCTAACCACATCGACTTAAATTTTCCTGTCCCCAGGGGTTCCGTGTCTTGATAATAGAGAAAAAAAAATTCTCCCTCAACGAAAAATCTTGGTTTGATGGCTTTGTCATATTGGTTATTGACCCTATTATTGTGAGCCTTATTTGCAGTCAATGCATCTCTACACTGCTCATCCAAGTTCTCTAGGTGGATCAAACATTCTTCCAGATCCGTAGTGTTAGAAAGCACATAAATAGCTATTTTAAGTGATGGAATATCACACTCAACCGACGTGACTGCATCCACTCTGTGGATGAGTTGGAATGGTGAGAAACTAGCAGCTATATTGACATTATTCTAGTATGACCAAAGTGCAGGGTATAGGATAATGTGCCAATTTGACCGACTAGCTTTAATGGTGTACTTTAGAATGTTTTTCAAGGTTTTGTTAACTGCCTCTACTTGTCCATTTTCCTAAGGGTAAAAGGAACATGAATGATATTTCTGAAACCCTAGCATGGTGTTCAAATCGATCATCATGTTGTTATGAAAATGACTACCATGGTCAGTGACAATCTGCTTTGGTATACCGAAACAAGCAATGACTTGGTTGAATACAAAGTGCGATGTCGTTTCGCCATCATCTTTGAAGGCATGCATTGCCTTTTCCCACTTTGTGAAGTATTCTATAGTGACAATGATGTATTTGTTCCCCACAGTAGGAACTAGATTGTATGGCATGTAATCTACCCTCCACTTGGTGAAGGGCCCTACCGCGATGATGGGAAATAAAGGAGCAGAATGAGATCGGATCTTTCTGGAATAAAGCTGACAAGGATGACAACACTTTACAGCTTCCACACAATATTTGAAGATAGTGGGCCAAAAAGAACTGGCACGTAAATTTTTTTGGGTCATTGCTAACCCACATTAATGACCCCCACATGCTCTACTATGGGAATCATTTAGGAAATGCTCAGCCTCCTCATGGGTGAGGCACCGACGTAAGATCAAATATACCCTTAGACATGTAATTGACATGTATTTTATGTGGGTCTTCCCATGATAAGGACAAAGGACAATTAAGAATCTAGAGATACACCAATATATCTCCATACTAAGGATCAGAGGTGGAAATTAGAAAGATATACTCATCTAGGAATGAGTCTTCTTCAATCACTACAGTCTCTTCCGTAGGGAATTCCAAGATAATCTCTATGAAAACTAAGGATTTTTTGGATTTAGCAAATTGGAAATCTAACTCAAACTCTTGGAGAATGACTATCCATTTGTTGAATTTGTCCCCGATTATGCATCGGGACAAAACATACTGAAACAAACTTACATCTACAACCACTATGGTTTTCCTCGGTAAGATGTAGTGACATAGCCTCTGAACAACATAGACTTCTTTGAAATCCAACCTTTCGACATGGGAGTACCTAAGTTCAAGACCAGCTAATGCACAACTAAGGTAATAGACAACATGCGCTTGAAGCTTGCCATCCTCTTAAACAAGTACTACTCCTATAGTCGACTCTCACACAACCAGATACAATATAAAGTCTTTCTTGTAATGTGGTGGACATAGTAAAGGAGTCGATAGTAAAGACTTCTTTAATTCCTTAAAAGCGATTTATGTGGTTTCATCCCACTAGAATGGGGTGTCTTGCTTCAGCAAGCTCATGAAGCCCTTAGTGATCTTGGCATAATTGACTATGAAACACTGAAGGAAATTGGACTTCCTCTGCAGAATTTGAATCTTCCTAATGGAATGAGGAGGAGGAAGATTTACAATAGCCTTAACTTTCAAAGGGTCCACATGTATTCCTCTGTTTGACACAATAAACCCTAGTAACCTCCCTGAGTCGATGCAGAAAACACACTTGTGGGGATTCAAGCGTATTTTATAATGTCTACACTGTTCGAATATCATACGAAGATGATATGGATGTTCCTTCCTCTTGCAATAATGGGTAGGAAGATCATCCAAGTAAGGTTCGGCAATATTTTTGATATCGTGGAAGGAAAATTTCATTTCCTGCTGAAAGGTAGCCCCACCATTTTTCAAATCGATGGGAATTTTTTTGTACGTGAAGGTCCCCCAAGGACAAATGAAGGCCATTTTATGTTTTTCTTTCGGCTTAATTTGAATTTGTTTATACCCAGAAAATCTATCCATAAACGAGAATACCTTGCTACCCGCACAAGCATCAATATTATGATCAATGAAGGGCATGGGGTAGTTGTCCTTGGGACACACTTTATTTAAGTCATATAAATTAATACACGCATGTATGGTCCCTTGTTTTTTATCAATGGGAATGGGATTGGATACCCATTTTGTCAGATCAATTGGGTAAATGAACCCTGCTTTCAATAGTTTCTCCAATTCAACCTTAACAGCTGCCTCTTTTCGCAGATTTACAGGTTGAAGTTTTTGTTGAACAGGTTTAACATCAGGGTAAGTTCATATTTCTTGTTCAATGATAGATGGATCTATGCCTGGAATCTCCTCATATGACCAGGAAAAGACATCGTGGAATTCCTTAAACAAGACAATATATATGGAAATCTCCTCTGGAGAGAAATTTGCACCAATATGCACATTTTCAATGACATTGGGGTTTAAAAAGATGTTGATTGGAATTGTAGCAGAGATATTTTCCATATTCCCCTCAACAAAAACTCCCTCCTTTGGTAAAGGATTAATCTGCGAATCAACACCCTCTTACTGTCTCACATGGAACTCTTAATTCTCAATTCTACTTAACTCTGGAAGAAGGAAGGACTTATGGTGAAGGTATTCACAAGTCTTTTATCGTCCAATCATAGCTTCCAAAATGGCTTTGTTCGAAGGCAAAACCATGTCTAAGAAATCATATGAATACAAGGAGTTTCGTGCCTAGGTGGGAAGATAAGCTTCATCTGACTCCTATGAGACTGTAGAAGGGGTCACCATGGAATCAGTGGTGGCATTAAAAATAGCTTGATAAGATACTTCCAATGTAGATAAGGGAACTTAAGGCTCATGACATGAAGTAAATACTGAAGGATCAGTTCTATCGACAACCGTCGTGATAGACTTCCCTACACTCGTAGAACCTAAGTAGTTAATAGGGGTTGGGATATCAAATGTCCCCATCAAAGATGCATACATTCAAACCCCCAAGATCTCATTAGTGGGTTTGGTCTAATCTATCAAAGGTACTGGACTCATTAGTCTCCAAATGACCCTTCTGAGTGAAACTAAATTGGTAAATAGTAACCAACTTCCATTCGTGTGGAAACACTACAACTCGGAGAATGGTCGAGGTGATCACACACATATCGTAAGTACAACTTATCCCTAACAACAAGTTATAATCCAATGGGGCATCGATCACTTCCACCTCAAAAAAAACTACTTTCCCTGCCATATTTATTTTGAAAGCTGGTAGGATACCTTGTGGACAGAAAGACCTTCCGTTCAAAGCAGTAAGGAGAGTGTTAGATGGAACTAGCTCTAGGGATCGTAAGGATTTCCAACAAGACATCAAAATTACACACATGGAAGAACCTTCATCAACCACTATACGTCCAATGGTTTTACCTCCATGGAAAACATCAATTGACAAAGCCACATGGTATGGCAAGCATATTTTAATATCATATAGATTATATTTCTCCAGCAGGCTCGATGAATCCATGCTACCTATGGTTGCTAAGAGGGAATCCTGCTGAATAGGACAAATCTATGACACTTCCAATGCTGACATCACACAAGGAGTTTGAGGATCCCTAACATTAGGGTTGTGAAATTCTTTCATAAAGACACCTTTCAGTATCTTGGGCATTGGATCAACTAGTTTTTCAACAATGAGAGGGTTTGAGCTTTCACCAGTAGTTTTATCCTTCTCTGAAGTCTCTAATTCATAATTTTTATTTCTTGTTTGGATTAAAGTGCTAGATCATACCATATTTATTTAGTTTTGATTAACAGGAGCACTAGAAGTGCCCCCGGCTACAATCGAAACATAAGCTACATTTTGTCCTTGGGGAAAAGGATCCTTTAGGATAGTCGGTTGTTGATTCTTCAACAACTTATGAGCTTGCTCCATAAGAGGGAATTGATAAGTAAGGCAATCTCCCTAGCACAACTTATAAGGAAAATTGACCTTTTTCTTGTCTTTTTTGTCCCCAGTAGCATTGTCTGTGGGATTTTTATTATTTTGGTTACCTTCACCATTCTTCCCTTTATTCATTTTTGCATTGGGCTGTTGATTTACATTTTGAGAAGACTGTGCAAAAACATTTTCATTTTGTGGTGAGGGGGTGGTAGCCTTAGATTCCTCTGGTGCATATTTCTTCACTAAAAACTCATGGAGTTTCTTAGCTAGTGATTCTACAATAGGAGAACTAACTGAACCAACCATGCCATTAGCATGGGGTCCAGGATTGGGTTTCTCTTAATTGTTTGTAGACCTCAATGCCTCAGGTATGATTTCATACAAAATCCCAGACCAAGGATATATCAAGTCTAACTGTTGGGCTCTAAGGATAGCCTCTTCCTCTGTGGTTACCCTCGAAGTGGATATATACTTAAAAATGTAAGACAATAAATATTTTAAGAACCACTCTAATAGAAAATTGGGAGGTATAGTGGATTTTATAATCCTTTTTAATATTTGTCATTCCTGAATATGTTTGGCCTTGTTCTATAGAAAAGTCAACAACAAGTATGTGCTGGCATCATACCAGACAGGAAGTTGAAAGTGGTTAAGAAACATGGTTTCTAAATCCAAAAAACTATCATATGCAGTGGACGGAAGTTCTATGTACCATTTTTATACCACATGAGTCAATGTTCTCTAAAAGAGCCTCAACTAAATGGAGACATAGTTTAGTGAGTTCGAAGAGAACCAAAGGTGAAAAGTGGTAATGTGCACACCTTGATCTTCACCAGCTTTTTCTGCAAAATTAGGAATGTATGATGGCAATTTAATAAGTACACATGGCCATGCCACATTGTGCTGCACGGGGTCATTCATTAAATTTGAAAAATATGGCAAGTTTAACCTTTCCAGAAAAGGGAGTTTAGGCCTAACTAGGGTTTGATAATACAGAGTTTGGCACATGGAAGTACTTGCCCCTTGAATCCCAAACGAAAAGGTGGGTTACCCCCAGCCACTGGTTGTGAAGTGGTTGCAACATTCTGAAAATGATTCCACCTGAAAGCTAGTGGATTACTAGTTTGTGGTGCATTATATGTGGATTGAACTGATCCAGACGAAACTAGAGTTTGAAACATAGGAGCAGGAATTCCTCCACTAAAAAGTGAAAAGGGAGAGCTCATGAAAGAAACCGAAACCTGACTAGGTGTCTTCAAATTATGACCTGTTAAGGAATTTGTGTCTCTAGATGACATGACCATATATGCAGGTGTAGGACCTACACAAGGAGTGGATGGAGGAATATGTCCTCCATTCCATGGAAAACCCTGGAGAAATGAAGTGGACCCAATAGGATCACTTTGAGCAGTTTGAATAAAATAAGGAGAAGTAAATGGTGGTCTGGGAATCCCAGTCACCACCCCACTAGACTAACCTACCATACTAAAAGGTGCTGAGGGTTGAACCACTCAAGCACTTGAAGAAAGAGGTGAAATGGATGCACTAGGTCTGGGATCACTCACTGGGGGAGGTGAGACTCCACCAATAAAAATGGCTGAATTCAAGGTAGACATACCCTCTCATGAGCTAGACATAACTTGGCTCAAAGGAACACTGTTGTAAAGGAAAGTATCCTATGGCTAGGGTTTAAGAGGCCATCAACATACTGGGGTTGAAAGAGAGATGAACAATGTTCAGCAAGCATATATAAGCAAGTTTCAAAGATAAGAAAGGTCCACACTTGACTAACTGAAGGCTGGTCCAAGCTTTCTCTTCAATCCTCTTCTTGCTCCTCTCACTCCAAGAGACCTGCAAAATGAATTATACCTTCCTCAAACCAATATGACCACATATAAACAAATGATAATCAAATAAACATGAAACAATGATCTGAATAACATCATCATATGATCATAAACAGAGATTCAATCACACATTGAACAATGATTTGGGAAGAAGAAGGACATCACATATTTATTAATCTTGAAAACAAGTACAAGTATACCTTCTCTTCAAGTTCGGCACCTCATGAAACCTTGATCTGGTTCTTCTGCTTCTCTTCTCCAAAGAACTTAGCCTCCAAGCTCTGCAACACAAGGAGAATGCTTCTAGGGAAAAGGTGTGGGCAAAGAGAGTCCCAATTCCTCCAGCATAACAATGCAGAAATTCCAATCTCCTCTCATGGACCTCCGTACCTCTATTTATATGGTTAAGGAAGAGTTAGGGGTGAAGACAAAGTGATTACAACTGAAGAAGTCAGTTGCATAACTACCCAAACTAACCGAAATTCAAAAGGCATGCCTTTTATATTTTTAAAAGGCATCCACGGGTTGCATAACTGGATAGTCGCATATACGAAAAGTATACGCGGGTTGCTAGTACAGAAATTCATGAATATGAGCAAATTTTTGTATTCGCGGGTATGATATAGAGCAACTCGCGTATCATTCGTGGGTATTCCTTAAGGAAAGTTGCGAATACATAAAAAAAACGCATTTTTAGGGAATTTCTAGGAATTTTCAGACTTTGGTGTCTTCTGGAAAGTTTTGTCTAACTGAAATACCTTTCCAATGGTGTAGAGATGAATCCAAAGGGAGTTATAAAACTCAAGATATGAGTCCTCCAAGATAAGTGTTTTTTCAGTGACTTTTAATGACTTTCATGAAGTGTCATCATGGAAATGTCAACATGCGACGGAATCATGAGAAAGTGGTCACAGGTAAAGATGTGTCATTTTGAACTATAACAGATGCCCCCTAATGTGTGAGGTTAGAGGGGAAGACGATAGCCGAAATACATTATAAAGGAAAGAGCTGAGTATGGAGAGAGCAGAGAATCCAAGATCAAAAGGCTCAAATGAAGGTACCTGAAAGAGAGATAAATGTTAGAAAACTGATCTCTGGGACATACAATTCCATATACAAAACATCGCCATAAAGATACAAGCGGATCCAACATATGTATAACTAATGAAACTATCATCGTCGCTCAATATGCAAAAAGGCACCATATCAAATCTAAAGGAGTCATGGCCACAAATGAACAAGGTGGATCCATGCTCAACAATTGATCATAGCCACAAAAATACAAGGTGGATCTATGTCTCAGCAAAATGTCATATAAAATGTAACAAGGTCTTGTGCAACTTGGGCAATAGCAAAATGAGGATGCTACTGTCGGCCCAAGGTCTTCAATCCAAATCTCCCAACAAAGGTACGAATCCTAACCATGCGAATAAATGAGTTGAAGTCGAACATGGAGGAAATCGTTTGATTACCGGTCAATAATGAAAACCGTTAACAAACGCGAGGGAAACCACCATTAATGAAAATGGTCCCCAAGGTACCTAGTACATTCTAACAAGTGTGATTACAAGGACTTGAAGTCGAACACTTGAAGAATCTATCGAGTAGGAGACATTAAGGTATCCCCACTACCCAATAGCAAGGGAAATTGCCACTGATGACAACAATCCCCAAGGTACTGTCATAAAACTCTAAATCTCATTCCAAGAGAAAGATGTGTTGCAGTCGATAGGAAGAGATCCATTGGAAGGAAGGCATTAAGGCATCCTTTATCATCCAACACAAGGTAAGTCAAAGACTAATTGGATCTGGAAATGGTATTGAATTTCATGACAAGGAACACTGAAGACATGCTGTAATGAACTGATACCAGGGAATGACCGACACAAAAGGTCAAGGCAACTGCAAAATGGCCGACAAAGGTTTAATCCTTGAACAGTGAGCATGACACAAAAGTGACTTAGGCAGCTTTTGACACGAAATAGGACCAACGAAACAAATATGCAATGTAGGAGACATTGACAAATTCCCCATATAATTGGAAAAGAGACCAACTGGAGGAGTAAGAAAACTCTAAATCAGGATAAGGTCAAAATACTAGGACCCAACTGTTGATAGACTCAAAACTGGTGCTTTGTTCAAGGAAACAAGACTTGCTGCCATGAT
>LPNX010277578.1:129579-182984 GCA_001517045.1 Pseudotsuga menziesii
AAAAAAGAGAAAACTAAGCTTATACTAGGGGTTCCTTTTTCGTAAGTTTAGTCCCTCAGGTTCGGAAAAGAGATAAACCTATGCCTGAGAATACTCTTCTCAATTCAAAATAAAAGAGAGTGATCCTTTCTCGTACTATTCCACATGGTCCGAGAAAGAGATAACCTACCACCAATGTGGATGCCCATTCACATATTCTTAACGAGCCTGAACGGACAAGTTTACTCGGCAGTCAAGTCTATTTTGAGGAGTCAGACCTGGGCCTAAAGAAACTCAAAATCTTTCCCGTGAATTTTTAACGAGTCCGAAAAAGTCAACTCGCGACCTCCTTACTGTTTTTAACGAGCTCGAAGGAGAGCAGAAAGAATGCTCTAAATGCGAGGAGATGAGTGTCATAAGCAAGCAAAACTAGTTCCAAGAACAAGGAACAAACCTATGCATAATGCAAGGAAAGTGAGCAAAATAAAGACACTCGGGGAACGTCTCCTCAAGGTAAAAGGTGTCAAGTTGCAAAGGAAAAATGATACAAGGCTTAGCGACGATGAGAACAAAGATGATGTCTTATACAACGAGCTAAAAGCATGGAAGCCGGCATCAGGCTCATAAGCGTGAGCAGGGCACATGCAAATGCAATTATGACTTGAACAACAAGGTGAGGCCAGTAAACAGTTGTGAATCCAACTAAGAAGCCTGTCTCCAAGAAACAACAACATCAGAATCATATTCAGAAGAAAAGATCTGATGTGGGTCACTTTGGTAGAAACACATGTGACTTTGCTATCTTCTATAAAAGGTAAAGTCAAAGCAGAATCAACCAAAGAAGATTCTAAAAAACCAAGGCTCAAGGGTTTATAATTAGTAAGATCAACCTCAGAAGGAGAGAAAAAATCAACAAGGGAGATAGAGTCTATAGGAACAAACTCAATATAACAGGAGTTGAGAAATTCATATGAAACATCAAACTCATCAGGATCACTGACTTGCTGTTCAAAGGAAGAGTCACAAAAATGAACAAGACTAACATAAGAAGAAAGGTCAGGCTTACTAGGAAAATTAGGGTTATACTTAGTCATAACTGAACCAACATCCAAAAGAAGGTCAGATTATATCAAAGACTCTAGGAAGACTTCATCCGAAGGAAGGAGATCATCTGAGATAGGACACATGTCTAAACTTTCAAATGGATTGACAGAGTGGAGATTAGGCCCCACAGTCTGTATAGGATGACTCACCTATTTGACTGCTGGGACCAAGTCCCGAGAAGGTAAGCATGGAAATAGAGGTTGTTTCTCAAGAGCAATTGAACACAAAGGACATGAGGCCACATAGTTCACCAGTGGTGGGATAGTGTCTATAGAAACACTGGGAATCAATAAAGGAAAGACTTGGTCTCTAGTTGGGTCAGGAGACGGATCAAGAAAATCCAACTGATCGATAGTGACAATTTCTTCACCATGATTAAATTACACCACACGAAAGAATGTTGACACCACAACTTGCATGGCATAGACATAATCACGTCCAAGGAGCATATTGAAGTCCAAGGGGTCTTCTATCACCATGAAGTCAACTAAGACAGTATTCCCACCCAAATTAACAGGTGTTTGAGCAAGAATTCCCAAGGATATACAAGTTCTTCTATCAAATGCTAGTAACTGACTAGTAGTCGACACAAGGCTGGGAGATCCCATTCCTCGCCAAGCACGAGCAGACAAAATACTAACTGAGGCTCCTTCATCAACAATACAATGAGCGATCGTATAGGGTTCAACTTTGACCTTTATCTGGAAAGGTTCATTAGAAGGAAGGCATGACTCAACTAGGCTATCCCAATCAAAGGAAGAAATCCAAGAGCTTGGTGGGGGTTGATCCGAAACAAGTTCAGTGCCCCCTTGTTCAGTAAGTTCTGAAATGGCAGTGAAGAAAATGTGACTAGTAGACACTTCATTCTCGAAAGGAAGAGTGGGATTGATCGACAATGGAATCGATTCAACCGCTTAGTGAAAGTCACTCTCCGAAGGGAGAATGGGATTGACCAAAGATGACATTGGTTCAATCACATCAGGATCACTCTTCGAAAGAAGAGTGGGATCGACCAAATCTGAGATTTGTTCGACCACTTGATCAGCCAAAGGCTGAGTAGGTTGTTGAGAAACTATAGGTTGTTTAGGAGAAGGAAAATATTGCATTAGAGGAATTTTGGGGTCTAAAATGGGCCTCCTAAGGAAAATAATAAAATAATATTGATTAATTTTGGAGGAAGAAAGAAAAAAACTACTTTTGTGTTCGTATTTTCGACATATCTCCCTGTGTTTTTACTCAAATTTCGATCGGGAGAGCTCGTTGGATGTGCAATTTGATTCCGCATCCAACGAGTACCCACACTGCATACTTTTGATGGACCCACTACCCAAAAAACAAGAAATACCTTAAAAAACATGATGATGACATCATCATCACGTTTTTTCAGGTATTTCTTGTTTTTTGGGTAGCGGGGTTCGTCAAAAGTATGCAGTGTGGGTACTTGTTGGATGCAGAATCAAGTTCCGCATCCAACGATCTCTCCTGATCGAAATTTGAGTAAAAACACAATGAGATATGTCAAAAATACGAACAAAAAAAGTAGTTTTTTTTAATGACAAATATGTCAATTCGACCATTATGGTTGACTTATTTTATTGAAATTCTATTGGTTCTTGAATTCCAACTCACAAAAACTAGTTTTGGCACGTTTTCTTATAAGGCCCATTTTAGAACCCAAATTTCCTCTAATGAGTCTTGGACCACACTCTTCGGACCTCTGCGATAGCAAGGCATAGGTGAGTAAGATGATCTCCCTCACATAGCATACAAGGGAACTTAATTTTGCACTTCGAATGACCAGTTTTCTCAATGATGTCAACATGACTAGTAGTGGATGACTGTTTTCTCTCAGCATGACCTGAAGAGGCTAAGAGTTTGCCCCCAACATGAACTACAGAGGCTGGGTGACTGGGTCCAACCTGACTAAGAGAGGTTGGTTGTTGAGAGACTTCAGAATATTCAAAAACAGGATGACCATGAACCCAAACTCTTCGCACCTCCGCAATAGAAGGGCATTTATAATTAAGGTGGTCTCCCTCACAAAGCTTACAAGGAAACTTGGGCTTGTGTTTTGAACGGGTATTCTTTTCAACAGTGTCAACATGACTCGCAGTGGCTGACAGATTGTCTTCAGCATGAACCATAGAGGCTGAGAGACTGCCCCCAGCATGACTTACAGAGGTTGAGAGACTGGATCCAACATGGCCTGCAGATGTTGGATGGGCACCACCAACATGAACAATAGAGGTTGAATGGTTAGGATCAATCTGCTTTGCAGCAGTTGAGTGTGTGCCCCCAGCATGAACAACAAAGGATGGGTGGATGGATCCAACATGAACAACAAAGGTTGGATGGGGAGGTTCAACTTGAACAACAGAGTTTGAACGAGTGCCCTCAGCATTAACTATAGAGGATGAGTGACTGGATCTGACATGACCTGGAAAGGTTGGAAGGATCCCACCAGCATGATCAACAGAGGCTGGATGGTGAAGATCAACTTGACTTGCAGAGGTTGAGTGCTTAGATCCAACATGACTTGCAGAGGTTGTACATGTGCCCCCAGCATGAACAACAGAGGCTGGGTGGTGAGGTTCAACTTGACTTGCAGAGGTTGAACGGGTGCCCCCTTGCTTATGTGCCTTCTTCCTATTCCTCCTTCTTTTACTCCTTTTAGATTTTCGGTTACTAGTATCAGTACTTTCACCGCATGAGGTAGAAGGAGGAGGAGAATCAACTACAGGTGAAGGGGAAGTAATGTTTTGATGCCCTTGATATAAGGAGCTTACTTGAGAAGCATCAGGAGAATTCAGGACAGTTGGAGTGGAAAAAAACCACACCAGTATCCCTAGGGTGAATCCAGGAAGATTCAGGGTGGCCATCAAGGGAACACCAACATTCCCCATGAGAGGAATAGTACAAGGATTTCCCAGCATGGGGGTCTCTTGGTTGGTGTTCGAAGGGGTGTTAGCCATAGTTTCAATCTAGGAGACAAAGTCTGAGGTTGATAGACAACCAAAATTACAAAGCACACACCTAAAGGCACACTAAGTACAAACAAATCACACAGCACTCACTAAAAATTCCTAAAGCCAAACAGACAAATAGTTATAAGATATACTTTCCAAAAGAAAGCTGATAGACAGTTACTTGGCATCCGTGTAGATGTTCTTAGGCACAAGTGGAGGAATCACCCACCGCCCTCCCACACTTTCTACCGGGGTTACCTTCCAAGCCCGTCCAAGGTCAACCAGAAATAACCTTTCGGTGTACCTATGTATGAACCCTAGATGTCAATAGACTAAAGTCTACCTTGGCTATACCAACAATCTGGGGGGACAGTTGCAAGACGAACTCGTACGCATGGGCAGGGTAGCTGAGCCCGAAACTCTGTCTAGGATAGAATCCCCAGATGCGTAAAAGGCCTGAGTTACACTTTGACAAGAATTCGGAGGGTTATCTCCTCTATCCAAGCCTCCACGCGGCCTCATGCTTAACTCCCATTTGAGAGGAGCTTCCCAGATACAATCGATAAAGTCAAGGATTTACCTAGTGATAGGCCAACTACGTCTGAAATTTAACACTTGTGGGGAGCTTAAACTCCCTATTCCACAAGTCTATCCTAAGCTAGTTGGTGTATGACCCTATAAAATAAAACTTACTAGTAAATTTTAAATTATATCGTTTATTTTAAGGGTTGGTTTTAGTCAGAGGGTAAATGGCATGAAACTTATGTGGTGTTTTGACTCAAAATTGAAACAAAATGACTAAGCAAAGAGATATGAAATGCAAAAAGCAAAAACTATTCTCTTTATTTTTCTTTTTCAAATAGAAAACTTGAAAGCCACAAAAGAACAAATTCTTTTTATTTTTATTTTTCAAAAACAATGATATGCCATGCAATTTAGACTAAAAACCTAATCTACATGCATATAAAGCAAACATGTGTTTTTGTATTTTTATTTTATAAATGTGAAAGAAAAATCATCCTATCAACTAATGCAAGCAAGTACTATAAGCAAAACAAATAGACAACTACTCTATACCCCACAAACAAACCCTAGGTTTCCCTAAAGTTAGATATCAACCTCTCTTGAAAAGAAGGCTTACAAAAGTAAACAAGCCAACAACTTTGGAATGAAGAGACTGAGCAAAAAGACTGACATAAACAAAGGTCAAGAAGTCCCAAGTATCAATCTAAACCTACAAACAAAGGCTACTCAGTACCTTGTCCAACAAGGTCAAGCCAAAGAAGGAGGGGGGGGGGGGGGGGGGGGAGTAGCAAAAACAAGTATACGTTCTTTTTAATTTTCTTTTATAAATGCAAAAGAAAAACTACCTACAAACAAAAGTATACAGATAAGAAGAACGAAAAGAAAAAGGAACTTTTCTATACAACTACCAAACAAACCGTAGAATGCCCTAAAGTCAGTATAAACCCTACTTGGAAGGAAGGCTTGCATAGAAGACAAGTCAACTATTTTGGCAAGGTGAAGTTAACCAACAAAAGAAGAAGTAAACCAACACCAACAAGCTTCTGAAATCAAACCAAGGTCACTAACAGAGGCTAACCAAAAACGTAAGCCAAAAATAATACCAAGCAAAGGAGGCAGGGGGAAAGAGCAAAGAACAAACCCTAATGTTATAAAAGGCTTACCACATAGATAAAGAACAACAAAAAAGGGATGAAACTAACTCCCTGGATTCATGCACCTGCAGAGGACCCTAAAAGACCTACCCAACACACCTTCAAACAGAATAAAACATCACAAAAGAGGAAAAAACACTATTTAAAGGGGCATCCATGGGTTGCACTACTGGCAGGTCGCGGATCATATGCGGGTTGCTAATACAGCAAGTCGCGTATATAAGCATATATGAGTTGTATAACTAGCAATTTGTGGATCATACATGGGTTTACAATAGAGCAAGCCGCGAATGTCAAACCAAACACGCGACTGTTCAGTCAAGCACGTCGTGGATGGGTGGAAAAATTCCCAAAAAAGGTCAAAAACTGCCTTAGGAAGGCAGGGGAGGTGTTCTATCAGAATTATAAAGTGTTCCTAAGTGGCAAGAAGGACCTAAAACAATGCAAAAGACTGAAAGAAATCAAGAGAAACCCCAAACAAACAAGGTTATCCCCAGCGGAGTCGCCAGTTTTGTTGTAAAGGAAAGTATCCTATGGCTAGGGTTTAAGAGGCCATCAACATACTGGGGTTGAAACAGAGATGCACAATGTTTAGCAAGAATATATAAGCAAGTTTCAGAGATAATAAAGGTCCACACCTAACTAACTGAAGGCTGGTCCAAGCTTTCTCTTCAATCCTCTTCTTGCTCCTCTCACTCCAAGAGACCTGCAAAACGAATTATACCTTCCTCAAATTAATATGACCACATATAAACAAATGATAATCAAATAAACATGAAACAATGATCTGAATAACATCATCATATGATCATAAACAAAGATTCAATCACACATTGAATTGAATGATTTGGGAAGAAGAAGGACATCACATCTTTATTAATCTTGAAAACAAGTACAAGTATACCTTCTCTTCAAGTTCGGCACCTCATGAAACCTTGATCTGGTTTTGCTGCTTCTCTTCTCCAAAGAACTCAGCCTCCAAGCTCTGCAACACAAGGAGAATGCTTCTAGGGCAAAGGTGTGGGCAAAGAGAGTCCCAATTCCTCCAACATAACAATGCAGAAATTCCAGTATCCTCTCATGGACCTCCCTACCTCTATTTATATGGTTAAGGAAGAGTTAGGGGCAAAGACAAAGTCAGTTGCATAACTACCCAAACTAACCGAAATTCAAAAGGCATCTTTTTTATATTTTTAAAAGGCATCCGCGGGTTGCATAACTGGACAGTCGCGGATACGAAAAGTATACGTGGGTTGCTAGTACAGAAAGTCATGAATATGAGCAATTTTTTGTATTCACGGGTATGATATAGAGCAACTCGCGTATCATTCGCGGGTATTCCTTAAGGAAAGTCGTGAATACACAAAAAACACATTTTAGGGTATTTCTAGGAATTTTCGGACTTTGGTGTATTCTGGAAAGTTTTAGCTAACTGAAATACCTTTCCAATGATGTAGAGATGAGGTCAAACGGAGTTATAGAACTCAAGATATGGTTCCTCCAATATAATTTTTTTTTCAGTGACTTTCAATGACTTTCATGAAGTGTCATCATGGAAATGTCAACATGCGATGGAATCATGGGAAAGTGGTCACAGGCAGAGATGTGTCATTTTGAGCTATAACAAACACTAGAAACAAGTTAACTAAATGGGAGGACCTGGAGTATCACAAGATCATTCAGAACGGTCATAGGTAGATTAAATTTTTTTGCAAACTCGTTAGTCTGCAAGTATTCTATCTCTATTGTTGATGTTTCTTCCTGATTAAGTCTGAGTTCCGGTTCACTGGGAACTTTTCTAACACCATTTGGTTCAAAGGAACCATCTGTATTAAGTCTCCACCTTTGAAGGTGGCGGTGGAGGCTTCTCTATAGGAGATGGAGGAATTTTTTGCAACCTTTTGGACTGATGAAGAGGTTGGTCCTCCATAACTATAAATTTGAGTCACGCGCCTAAAGTACAACTAAACACACACAAGCCAAACAACACTCATTAAAAATGTCCTAAGTAACATAAACACACTAGATAAGAGATACACCTTCCAAATAAAATCCTGGGATGATTAGGGACCAGGTCCAACCAGTGAAGATCGAAGGATGGTTACTTGGCGTCTTGTGAAGATGTTTATGGGGGCAAGCGCTGCAATCACCCAACCTCCCTCCCAAATTTTCTATCAAGGTTACCTTCCAATTCTGTCCTAGGTGTACTGGAAATATCCTTCCAATACCACCTATGTAAGATCCTAGTGTCTGGAGAATAAGGATACCAAATCTACACCGAGAATCGAGCGGAACAGTCGCAAGCCTAATCCTTATACATGGATAGGGTATCTAATCCCAAAACCTTGTCAACACTGACACCAAATAGGGCCCAAGAGGTCGTATTGACAAGATCCCCAAACAAATAAAAATCATAGTGGATGATCGAACAAGGAAAGGGACGGTTATCTCCTCAACCGAGCTCTCATGCGGCCTCGTGCTTAACTCCTGTGTGTGAGGAAATTTATGGATTGTCTCTTGTAGAAGAGGATTTACCTAATGAAATTCCACTACATTTGAAATCAAATTCTTTTGGACAGTTTAAACTCCTATTCCAAAAACCTAGCCTAAGCTAGTTGATGTATGAACCTATAAAAAGAAACTTGCTAATAAATTTCAATTAAACATTATTTTTAATGTGATGTATTAGTCAAAGGTAGAATAATGAGACTGGATGGTGTTATAGACTCAACAAAGTGAAAGCAAATGATTAATAAAAAATTGAAATGAATGCAACTACAAATGCAATGTAAAGGAAGTTAAGGAGTAGTCACCCAAGAACCATATCCATCTATGTCAATGGAAGAACCTAGCCTATTTAAGGAGTGACATGTTGATGTACCTTCAACATTGCCACACAAAAATATCCAAGTAAATTCCAAAGCAATTTATTTAGGTACGCCATAACAATAAGCCATGATCAAGGATATTGGTCATGCAAGTATTGATTTTTTTGTAGTTCCAATGTATCTATTGCACAATATTTAGCATACTACAGTAGAGGAAATGAATACAAGAGAGCATGCAGTGTTTTACAAACACAAGCACTCCAAGAATACCATTGCATCATTGAAAATAAAAGTCAAGGAGACATAGAATAAAGAAAACAAATTGCAGTATGACAGGTAGAGATTGGAACAAGTTATTGCCCTTAATTACAATGCACTAAAACAAATTTCACTTTTAGGGGAGGTTTTCTTCCACCTCCAAAAGTCACTTTTGGGGTTAGTTTTGGATTTGGAGGCGGTCTTTACAAAACCGCCCCTAATAGCATCGACTCTAAACGTTTTGAATTTTAGGGGTGGTTATGGTAGATATCAAAGCCTCTCATAAAAGTGGCTTTTGGGGGTGGTTCTAAACTCCCCTCCCCAAAAGTGAATTTTAACGGTGGTTCTAAACCCCTCTCATAGACACCTATGGGGGAGGTTCCAACCCCCCCCCCCCCTAAAACTCTTTACAAACCTTTGGGGGTGGTTATAAACCCCCCTTGCAGGTACCTATGGGGGCGGTTAAAAACCCCCCTTAAAAGTTTGTATTACAAAACTTTGGGGGTGGTTATAAACCCCCCTCATAGGTACCTATGGAGGTGTTTCAAATTCCCCCTCTAAAACTATTTACAAACCTTTGGGGGAGGTTATAAACCCCCCTCATAGGTACTTATGGAGGTGGTTTGAAAACCCCCCTAAAACTCTTTACAAACCTTTGGGGGCTGTTATAAACCCCCCTCGTAGGTACCTACAGTGGTAGTTCAAAACCCCCCATAAAAATCTTTACAAACCTTTGGGGGTGGTTATGAACCCCCCTCATATAAACTTACAGGGGGGTTTTGAACCCCCCTCATTGTAACATACAAGGGTTGTATTGAACCCCCCTCATAGTGACATATGAAGTTAGTTTAGAATCCTCCTTGTAGCCATAATAAATCATAATAAAATATTTTTTATTTAAAATATAAATATTGCAATATCATTAGGGCATGAAGGAATCAAACCTCCAACCTCCTGCTTGTAAAGTAGGTGCTCTTCATTGGGATGGAACACTTTAATAATTTGGGAAAGGCGCAATATTACCACCAAGTTTGCATCATTTGTAATTCTAAGAAAAGACTAATAATCCCAACATTGTTTCTGACTCGAGAGACCTAAAAAAGTATTATGGATGGCTCTAACTTTATTTAGATATATTCTAACCACATCAAATCATATGCTAACCACTTACAATAGTATGGTTATGACCTTCTTTAGATATATTCTAACCACTTCAAATCCTATGATGTAATCAAGATAACGTAGATGTATGTTAGGAAATTCACATTTAGACTTTGAAACATATAATTATACATCCAATTGAACTCAAGTTGGAATTTAAAAAGAAGAATATTATGCCACCCAAGAAGACACTCAGTTTGCTTTATTATGATCATGCCACTATACAAAACACAAACTAACAACAAATAAATGTGTTTTGGAGTTCTAGAGATTTGAATATTATGTTGTTTTATGACACTTTTATTACAAAAGGTTATATAGAATTTTACCTTTTGTGTAGCAGGCTTAAGATGGGAAGAATAGGGGGACTAGTGCAATCATCTATTGTTAGTTTATCATTGTAGTTATCTATTGTATAAGATGGTATTATTCACAAATATATCGAATACATAAATATTGTTTGTATTTATTTATATGCTACTATGATTTTTTGCTAGGAAGTCGGTTCATCCTTATTTCAATGATGAAACCCAACAAGAAATTTGATTACTGAAACTCTTGTCTAATATTATTTCACTATATTTCTTTAAAATCACTAGCAGTGCTCCATTTCTTAATATAACAAGGGACTCTTGTATATAGGAATTGGACTCATGTATATACTATGTACCAAGGAGGAAAATAGGTCTCAGAAGGAATGCTCAAGCCAACTATAAAGGTCAAGAAGCTTCCCAAAAGGAAAAGTCTTCATTCCATGATAGAATAAAAAAGAGTACTCCATCTAGTCATAATATTTTACTCAGGTAGAAAGTATCTTTTCATGGTCATTTCTATTATTGCAATCATTTTGGGCGTAAATCCATAAACTGTAGAGATGATCAAGTTAGATCTAGAAATGGTTGCATAGATTTATATAATGTTCAATGTTACAGGTGTCATAACCATGGTGGCATAAAAAGAAATTGTGGAAGTATAATGGATCACAAATATGAGTGCTTCGAATGTCACAACTATGGACATATTGCACAAAATTTTGGCATGACAAGGTCTCCTCGGCCAAGAATCACAAAAGTATGGAAAAGAAAATCTGAAGTGCAAAGCAAGAAAGATGAGGAAAATCTCGAACTCGAAGTCAATCCAGCAAATGAAAGAAGAATGTCAAAATAAGAAGGATGCTCTGATGCATGCCTATTTTAGACTGCTCACATTAATCAATTGAGATAGTCCTGAGCAATGAAAGAGGTGCTCAAAGATAGAGCATAGTGCAAATATGATCCGGAATAAAACGAAGCATGGATTGAAATCTGAAAAAGAAGGAAAAGGGAACCAGACCAGGAAACACAATAGATAAGCTATTACCAATGAGGCGTTTGATTTTTCAAAAAGAATTATACATCAGGACTTAAATTCACT
The DNA here is from genome assembly GCA_001517045.1 of Pseudotsuga menziesii. NCBI lineage: Eukaryota > Viridiplantae > Streptophyta > Pinopsida > Pinales > Pinaceae > Pseudotsuga > Pseudotsuga menziesii. The sequence goes on from LPNX010277578.1 coordinate 140,968, forward strand.
ATGTATAAGAAATGTGACTCAGTAGTTTCTGAGGATCTATTTGCATGTTAGAGAGGAAAAAAACCTTATGGCCTTCTCTTGGCAGTAGAATAAGACATGTTCCAACACTTGCAATGTTATTTTTGGTGGAACGCTTTCCTTACTTCATTAAGTTCTCACAAGAGTTTGGAAACTGTATTCAAGGCTTGGATGAAGACTCTTTATGGCAACATCTAACCTATGAATTCTTTAAATCTGATTTCATAACTTCAACATAAGGTATCAATAGTAATGTATCATTGTTTCTATCTTAGCCTAAGTAGAATAAGAATTGTATTTTTGTGGAAACAGATGTGTCATGGGAATATTTGAAGAACACTTGAAGATTTTTTGACAAAGAATCTTAGTGGGAGACTTCAACAATTTGAAATTTTCCTATAAAAGAATCTCAAGGAGAACTATTATTGTCACGCTAAGAGAAATTGAAATTCCTTGTAGTGACCTATTAAGGACATGGATCAGGAGTTTCTATGATCATGAATGCAAGAGAGAATTGCTGACAAGAAAAAATATCAACTGATAAATGCACACCAATAGGGGGAGTTCAAGCTGTTTAGGGGTAGCATTCAAGAATAAGTAGACCTCCAGCAAAAGAAGACAATTGTTCTTGACAAACATGAGTATTTTGAAAATCCTAATAGCATGTAGAAAGGAGATGCAGCTACATGATTGAATGTACAAATACATTGCATGACTAAAGAAATCTTGAGAAGCACATTTGACAAACGCCGTGACAAACTGTAATTGCAGCCCAAACACAGATTGTAGAACATTCATTACAACAAATATAAAAGTGTCTTAAACAACATAAAGTTCCATACTAAAAAGAAAAATTTAATGCACCATCCCTTTTTGCCTTGATATTTTCTATTTTTGGTTTATATTTTGACCATTTGTGGCCAATTCCAATCACTATGTTCCCAAATAGATCAATATATATGTGTTTCCTTCTTGATACTTTATGGAGTACTTTTTTTAACCATATATTAGAGGATGGGATTGACACAAAAACACACAAGGTTTGGCCATTTATTTTCTCTTTAGTTTCTTCAAAGTATGCTCCTTTGATCTTACTTGAATTATGTTGTTCTTTATGTTTTGAATATTGACTATGTGTTTCTATCTATAATATCTATAAGATATTGTTGTCATGGGAGCTATTTATATTAAATTTGATGCATTATGTACATTTTTCTCTATAAGATTGTCTTTGGTAGTAATCTTATTCTATGGTGGTTATTTTATGAATATTATCGTGTGGTGCATACAGGATGACAATGATGAGATTCAAAGATCTCTTGGTACACGAGTTTTTACTGCACCAAAATAATGTTTAGGTGAAATATCTCAATTTTTGCTGATTGTTTTCAAAGATGAAAGGTTGAAACAATAACCAAGGCCATTCAAATAAGAAAATAATTCAAATGGTGGGGATAACATAGGTGTACAATTTTTCTCTATATTTTTGTTTTTTTTTGGGATTTCCTACTCTATTTTTTCCAAATCAGTAGCTACTAGATCTAGGAAACATTTAGGCAAACAAACCTAGAGTTAATTCCGAAAAATGACATCACAGGAGTTATTTCTGTAGCGTAGCCCTCTAATTCTAGTTTCAATTTTTCAGCCATATGGGATTTTTATAGTGCAGCCCTCTAATCCTATGATTTTAAATCTTAGTGTGCCCTCATGAAAATAAAATGACTCCAATAACCAAAGGGTACATCACCCCATTTTAACTTCTATATGGGGTGATGTACATATGTTACACCCCATTTTTTATTGGTGTCCATGTGTGATTTTGATCACACTCTAGAGAAGGGGGTGACATTGTTCATGACGATGTTTTGCTGCATTTTTTATGATGCATTAACTATAGTGGTGGTTAGAATATTCCAAACTGAGGACGAATGAATCATTCCATCCCTGAGCAAGATGAGAGGAGGAATCCTAGGAGGATTTGGAAAGTAGACCAGTAGTCAAAATCCTTGAATCAATGTCGTATGAGCATAACTAGCACCAAACTTCAACAATAGGCACTTTCAGACCTCACAACAAACTTGTACAACAATTTGGGTTGAGTTTGCTGCTTTAAGTGGCATGTGTACTAATTCTTGGAAACAATATAGTTAATTTTGGGCAGTTTCCTTGACATTTTTGGAAATTGTTGACCACATCCAGCGGTAAAAATCATCCCTAGAATAAATATGGGCAGTGCTATTTGCATGTGGTGTTGACACAAAACCAAGCGATAGGGGTCCACTATCTGTCAACCCCCAAACCACAACGATCTCCCTAAGCATCGACCCAGATAAGTTTTACCCCATCCGTAAACACCTACAAAGGAGATGAAGTCTCACCCGAGATGTTCGAGGGAGAGATAACAAAACCAATTTTCCACAGTATGAAGGAGGACCATGTATCTCTTTATTAACTTAGTGCAACATTTATTCCATAGATCTAACCATTCTACTTACACATCAACAGAATTATATCATCATTCAACATATCTCATCATCATACCATAATCGCATCAAACCCATCGATGCGCAAATATATCTAACAATATAACATCATTTAAATCAGAAAAACATCGCATCATTCATAGATCCATATCGCAGATACACATTGCATTCATATTCGGATCGTAGAAAACAAGAAAATGAGAAAATACAATGATTCTGCTCAACTTCCATCATGTCATATTAGTCTTTGAAACAAAATACAGAATCTCCAAAAAAGTTCTTTAGTTGCATACACAGCTCAAAACAAATCTCACTAGTGCTCACAAAAATCCAACCAAATCCTTGCTCAACTTGCCTAGTAGACTTAACACTTGCAATTCTACATCTACTTATATCCTTTCACCTTTACATCAATGGTCCACTTAACCAACTTCATAACTACTTGTTAACATAATCTACAAAATAATGACCAATATCCATAAAATGCAGTCCAAAACTACAAAATATGACCAAAAATACATAAAGTGTTATAATTCCAACTTGCGCGCTGATTTCCACCATGCACGACATATTTGACCTTGCACAACATCCATGATGTTGTGCATATATCTTACCCCAAAACCACCTGGCTCTCGCTCAAGCCACGTCAGTTGGACATTGTGTATTCATTGATATTCTACTTGAAATATTCATATTGCTAAGTGATCTCCTTGACTTGCTATTTGAACTTCTCATAAATCTTCTGGCTTCCTGTCAAATCATGCACTAGTGGATGCTCAACCATCTTATTAGTAACCTCCTTTTTTCCTTCTTGAACATCCTGTGGTGCAAACACTACCTTAACATAAAGCTACACTCTAATATATTGGAACTCATCCAACTGTGTTCTGCTCTTTTGTTGATGCTCCCTAGCCTTTACAACGCGCTGCTACGAATCCTTTAGCTTCATAGACTTGGTGATGTAAACAACTGGTGGTAGCGCTCTTAGTGAAGTCTTGAATGTTTCCAAATTCCCTTTGTCCTCCTGCAACTATGTGGTCAGTTGCACCAATTTCTCATCCTGGACTATGCCACCCAAAAATTGCGTAGTTGCTTCAGTCACCTTCTTCGCTTCTTGCTCCATCTCCTTGAGTTGTGTCACCAAATCCTCCATGGTGCTTTTCCTTGCTGCTACTTGTTTAGGTGGTGTGTCTCGATGGAATAGTGCCTATAACTCTGCATTGTCACTCTACAACTATGCAATGACCGCCCCAAGCCTTGCTTCTTTTGCCACCACATCCAAGTCCACCATGCTCTCATATACATGTTATCAGGCATCAGAAACTACCTGTTCCAACTGCACTCTACTGTACCAGTCGATCCTGCTCCTTCTTAAACTCTTCAATCACCTTGGAATTCTCCATGATTATCCACTTTTGTTCCTTCTTCAATTATTCAACCTCTTTTTGCACTTCTTCCTCTTTCTCCTACGATCACAAGAACTGATTGCCGATACTTTGTTCTTTGTATGCCAACTCCTAATTAGAGATCCTCTGCATATGCACCAACATATGTGTGGACATCGCATTGATGTCTATGGAAAAATATTGTAAATTCTACAAGGAGGCATTGAGATCCTCATTACTGGTCTCAATCGCATGTGACAGAATTCACACATTCTGAATCTGTGTCCCAGTGTTGATTGAGCCATGGTCCTGCACAGTCGCTACCTCTAGTGCCTTCTTCAATACTACATCACTTAAAGAATTAATTCGAGTAGTATTTACTTCACAAAATCCTTCTGTTTCTTGTCTCTTCATCTCTTCGGCTGCCACATCCATTGTAGTTGTAATTGCTTGAATGACCCGGTTCAACTACGCTTCCATCCCTGGGGTTGTGATACTTGTCGCACCCTACTCATGTCGCTTCTTCATCCTTGATTCTTCAAATGCTCACTCTACATCCGAGTCAGTGGGTGTCAATGATGACTCTTCATCAAAATCATGGTGACTCTACTGGTCAGGATCAGGTACCGGACCAACTAGTGCATCCTCTAGTGGACCTGTAAACACTTCTTCTAGGCTGACCGATTCTCTCCAAGATGTGGGCCAATAATTGACAATTGTCTCTAGTTTTGCATCGAACAAATTGCAAGGTGTCAAAAACCATTGCTTGTCTAGGTCATGTCACGCCTGCACATGAATGGCATGCAGGCTAATCGCAAACCGAGAAACCTGTTGGAACTTCATCACAACATCCTCAGACAATCATGGAACTTTTTATAGTTACCGCCTATAGCACTTCCCAATAGATACAGAGCTAAGATGTGCAGTCCTTAAGTCTGTCAGCTTCCTTCACCCACTATTAGTTCTAGTAGTGTTAACCCTTGTAGATATTTACTACATCAACCCCAATTCCTTGGTAATCGTTGGGATCCATCGAAGCCATGAGTGCAATTAAGATAAACAACCAATTGTATGCAAACGCCCATTGTCCCACCTGAACTTCCATTGCATCCTTCGTCAACTGGTTCATTATAAATAGTGAACAATTCATTTGTACTCCTTGCACACATTTCTTCATGCATGCAATAACCACTGAAGTGCACTGATTAGGTCTATTCCTCCTCACTATCTTGCTAGCCAAAATTCATGTGCCAATATGGACAACCAAATCATTGATGTTGTTGATGTGGTATGCCCATCCATCCTGCTGCAAACCATATCTCATATTCAACTTTGTCGCAAGCCTCTTGTCATTATCCCTTCCTTTAAAATATTGCGAGGGGTCTGTCCCATCCTTAGGAAACCCTATGATCTCTGAAATAAGTGCTACTATGACCACGACTAGTTTTTCCAACCACAAAATCCCACCATGGAAGCAAGCCAAGAGTTTCTTCATGCATGCTTTTGTTTCATTCAACCACCCAAAGTGCAGCATGTTGATCAATCTCAATAGTCCTACTATGTCCAAGACATGCACCCAGACCTGCAGAATGCATAATATCGGGTTGCCTCCTACCGCTACCACAGGTACATAAGAACCTGTTATAGCTGATTTTACCACACATGGTTGATCACACATTTATGTCCTTCCCTTTCTCTCTACAGACCCTTTGGACCCCATGGCCCAATATTGTACCTTTGATGTTTCCAAGATCATCCCTAAAAACACCTGTTATTTGTTGTACGTGACTTTTAATCCCTTTCTCGCATATATAAGTAGATATTGACCTCAAACCTGTGTACATCGAGATGTGTGCATAAGCCCAAATATTTTTGGAGTTTTCCTTGATGTGTGTCCGAACCACTTGTCTCATGTCCTTCCATATGCCTCGAGATTGCTTGGATTTGACCCTCCATTACCCCTTTGGAGTACTATATAAGGAACCTCTTGGATACATTGAAGAAGAGGAATTTAAGAGCAAGAAAACTATAGTCCATTGTTGCCATAGCTTGCTTATACTTGAATCTGCATCCCTTTGTCCCTTTGGAGCACTTTGTGTTCTTCCCAAGATTTCCTTTTATTTTGAGATTTCTATCGATAGATGGAGGATTGAGGTGGTGGAGGCCTAGGTGGAGGACTCAGTTTCTCCAATTCACAGACGTGCTGACAGAGGTTGTCACTTATGTAATCTTTGCTTTGATTAATAGAAATATCTTTTCATGTCCAATAATGTGCATTTAAATGAATATTGAATCCATGGATATGTTTAATTGCTTATACATTATTGATTATATATGCTAGAGTAGATCTAATACCATATTATATAGCATTCTTGCCTTGTTTACTGTTGTTGAGAGTGAATTACTAAAGCAAGCGGGATTGGAAAAAGCTCAATAGGGATCTACTTCAACCGTCCAGAATAAGGTATAATTCGATATCCTTTAGTGTTAGATTTTTTATTTATCTTGCATATTGGAAGGGATTGATTTATGTGTTTTCTCTATATTTTGTGGTACACCCCAATCCATGGGAAGTTTCTCTCCGTAAAAGAATTGGCAACCATACTGGGGAGGTTCCTAGTTGTTTTTCTTTGGGGGTTTTTCGGCATTCAATGTGCTTGAATTGCTTTGATTTCTCTGTTTCTGTGTCGGTTTTGGGGGCATGTTTTCCTAGTAGTGTCCCGTAGGAGTAAATTTTGTTTTAGCTTGTCTATTTACCTTATTTTTCTCTCTTTTTCTTTTTGTATGCAGGTTTTTCTTTCAGAGTCACGTGTACATGCAAGTTTTCCTGGAATAGTTGTGTATGTACGTAGGTTTACTGAGAATAGTTGCGTATGCCCTAATTTTTTTCTTTTTGGGGGAAGATTAAGTGTTGCTGGGTGAGTTTGGATGATGTTACCCTACCCATACGATCAATATTTCCTACGAATGTCCACCTAAGCATTGATTATATTGAGGTGACCTTAGTTTCCTTACCTAGGTTATCGAGGGGGTATTTGTAGAGGTTGTTGTGCAGGTGTCCTGGCGAGGTAGGGGTCGGACAGCACAGTCGCTATATGCATTGAAGCTGAGGGCCATTATAATTGGTTACAAACCTATTCTTGTTGTGTATGGGAGTCTCAAGCTTCTCCTAGGTGAGACATACCTGCTTCATTCGAGAGCTCACATATCCTACCCTTGGTTTTCTTGTAATGTGGCTTTACATTTTTAGGTGTATTCTCTATGCACAGTATTTTTCCTAGGGTTTGCGTAATTAGATTGAGTTTTTTATTTTTTGATTCATTGTGGATTCGGGTGTGGCACCTCGTTGTTCTCGTCATTTAGCAGGACTTCCACCTTCCATGTCTCCTCCTCCTTTAGGAGAGGAAACCAGACAGTTCGGGTGGAATACTTCTTACTTTGATTCACACACCATGGGAGATCATGAGGATGAGATTCCTAAGATGTCCTCTCCACCTCACGAGGTTGGGGAGGAAGATCCTACTATCACATATGATCCCCCACATGAACACCCTTCATGGTCTGGTTATGATCCCTCATTCACAGGTTGTCGTTATTGGTTTTTGAGTGACAAGACTCACTATGAACCGACAAGCACAAGTAATGTTAGATATGGCATGCATGATATTCCCAAACCCGATCCAGCATATCATACCGAGTCAAAAATTGACCTTGGAACTATGCCTGGGGGCACTCGCATTCCTTTCCATGTGGAGAGGTTTGGGGGCACTAGTCACATTGCACCTTCCATACCTGTGGTGGAGGCCTCTTCACATTCTCATCCTAGGCCTAGTGTTAGTAACCCTATTCGGATACCAGAACCGAGACGTGTGAAAATTGGGAACACCACTTACATTCCTTCACATGTCCCATCGTCTTCAAAACCTATTCCTTTGAATGTTTTTTTATCAACCCATCCTCCCCCTAATTCACGTGGACCTTTGGTTTGAAATATAGCTACTAGCCATGTTCATTCTATGACTGCTAACACAGTAGTATCACAGAGCTGAGTACCTCCTATTGTGTCAGCAGGTCATGTACATGTTTCTGGATCATCTCATGTTCCAACTCATGGAGCTCTCCATATACCTAACTATGGACCATCTCATGGAATATCCCATGGAACACCTTATGGAGCTTCCCATGGGAATTCTTATGGACGACAATATGGACAAAACTATCAACCATATGGGTGCGGGTATCAACAACTTGCTTACTCTTCTAATTATGCCTTTGTAGCACATCATAATCAAGGTACTCCACATAAAAATGCTTCCATGCATCCTTTCATGGGTCAAATAGGAGAAGGTTATTATTGTAGAAATTCAGGCCAGCAATAGATTAATTTTACCCACAACAATTATCAATTGATCATGCAAAATTGCTAACAATGGAGACTAAATATGGAGCTGTAACACAAAATTATATTAACTGAGTGTACAATAGCCAACCCTATAATAACATAGGTTTCTGAATATATAGAATACATCAAGAGATCAAATGCATAAGGAGGCATCCAAAACTAGCATAAAGCAGGCTTACCCAAAATGGGCAAATCCCCCATAGGTGTAAAAAGATGATCCCAAATATGTCATGAGGCTCACGAATTGGCAAGGGCACATGGGCAAGCTAATGAGTGGTGGAATGGAATCTCATACATGCTTTTGCATGGAGGAAAGAGTGGAGGATGAAAGGGGCAAAAAACAAGTTCACCTCACCTAGTCTTGCTTTCCTATGTGCCTTAAAACACTGAAAAAGCAGGCAATAAAGCAGAAAAAGTAGAAGGGCGCCTAGGAGGCTAGGAATAAAGCATATTTGATTCCTAAGGATTTCCCAATTGCTACATGAGTCAAATATGGAAATTTTTACCTCTATGGATAGGCAATTAGCAACTTGCACATGGTGGGACTCATGAACTAGGCAAATAAGACAAAAATAAATGAATTAATGTCTAAGTGGGTAATACTATGGATTTGATTATTATAAAACCCCCCCTTAAGCCTGAATTTATGAGTAATGAATAAAAAATATAGGGCCTAGCAACAAGGCTTAGTCACCCTTTTACATACTGCAAGTCCATACAACCAAGGAAAGAGGCAAAACCAACTTGGGAAAATCCTCGCTTAAACATGGACTGTAAAAAAAAATTGTAGAATCTTGTCTCCACTCATGCCTTTACAACATGATCAGCAATCCCCAGCAGTGATTTTAGATTGCTGAAGTTCTTCTCACAAAATGCTTTGGTGAAGATATCAGCTACTTGTTCTGAAGATGAACAGAAGAGTAGGTGAATGGTGCCATCATGCACAAGCTCTCTGATGTAGTGCATGTGAATATCAATGTGTCTGGTTCTCTGATTCTGAACTGGATCTTTGCAGATTCAAATGGTACTCTGGTTATCACAGTAGATGGTAGTTGAGTACTCAGGTTCGAAACCACACTCTCCAAGTAAACCCTACAACCATAAACACTGAGTTGTTGCATTAACAACTCCTCTGTACTCAGCTTCTGTAGATGAGAGTGCAATGGCACTCTGTTTATTGCTTGACCAGCTGATTGGCCCTTCTGAAAGCATGAACACATACCCTGAAGTGGACTTTCTATCTGTGCTATCACCTGCCCAATCACTGTCAGTAAATCGAATCAAATCAAGATCAGATTTTGCCTTATAGAAGATCCCATGTGTCCTTGTTCCCTGAACAAAGTTAAGGATCCTTTTGGCTGCTTTCCAATGGATCTCATGAGTCTGATCCATGAATCTAGAAGCCACACTTACTGCATAACAAATATCAGGTCGAGTATGTGTCAGATACAATAAAAATCCAATCAATTGCCTATACAGTGTATTGTTTACCATCGGTGGAGAATCATCTTCCTCCAGCTTTACTCCTGAAAGGAAAAAAGTTTTGCTTGTTTTGCAGTATTGCATTGTGAATTTGATCAGAAAATCCAAGGCATACTTGTACTGGTGCACCTTTATTCCAGATTTGGTTTGAGCAATCTCAAGCCCCAGAAATTGACTTAAGATCCCCAAATCTGTCATGGAGAAGGCTTGGTTCATAGCTCCTTTTAAGGAAGCAATCTCAGCCTATGAGCTTCCTGTAATGAGGAGGTCATCAACATATAACAAAATGATCATTAATGAACCATTAACAGACTTCAAATAGACATTTGGATCTGATTTGCATCGAACAAAATTCAGATATAGCAAGAAACTATCTATCTTGGCATACCAAGCCCTGGGGGCTTGCTTTAGACCATACAATGACTTTCTCAACCTACACACAAGAGAAGGGTTAGTAGAAAAACCTTGAGGCTGCTGCATATATATCTCCTCAGTGAGATATCCATTAAAAAATGCACATTTTACATCCATGTGATGTACCTCCCATTGCCTTGAGGCTGCAATGGCTAGAGCTAGCCTAATGGAATCCATCTTTTCCACTGGGGAAAAGGTCTCATTGTAATCGATGCCATGAACCTATGAGTAGCCTTTAGCTACCAATATAGCCTTTTACTTTAGTGGTGAACCATCAGTAGCAAATTTGGTCTTATAGACCCACTTACACTGTACTAGTTTTCTCCCTGGAGGAAGATCCACTAGCTCCCATGTGTTGCTCTTCTGGAGTGAGCTGAACTCCTCCTTCATGGCATCTTGCCATCTTGGATCTCCTGCTGCTTATTCATATGTTTGAGGATCAGACTCCACCATCAAATAGCATTTTTCAGCAAACATAGGATCCTTCATGCACAGACCACTCTCAAATTGAGATCTAGTCCTCCTTAGGTCATTGGGATCCCCAGCTAGCTCTCCTCCTGCATGTAGTGTCTTGGCTGCCCATTTAGGCCTTGTGGGGATTTTTGGGTCTGCAATAAAATCATATCCATCAGAAAAATCAGAATCAGCATGTTCAACAAACTCTTTACTTACTTCTTGAGGTTCAGGTGGTGAAGAGGCTTCACCAATTTCCACTTCTGCAAGGGGTTCTTCTTCAAACTGAACACACCTTTCAATGAAGGCTTTGTTTGTGATCAATTTTATCAATTTTTATCCTTTCGAATCTTCAGAGTATCCAACAAAAAGACACTCTTGGCTTTGGGGCTGCAAATCCTTCCTCTTCTCTGTCGGGATTCTAGCCCATGCCTTTGAGCCAAAAATCCTGAAATGGGTCACATCTGGCTTGTGCCCACTCCATGCTTCAAAGTGAGTCATGCCATCAAGTTGTTTGTGAGGCACCCTATTTTGGATATAGGCTTCATAGTTGATAGCTTTGGCCCAGTACTTTGGTGGCAAAGTTTTGGCCTCCATCATGCACGTTGCCATCTCCTTCAGTGATCTGTTCTTCCTCTCAGCAACACCATTTTGCTGTGGTGTGTAGGGGATAGAATGCTGCATCTGAATACCTGCATCTACACAATAGTTAATAAACTCATACTTGACATACTCACCACCATTTTCAGATCTGAGGACCTTGAGTTTCCTTCCACACTGGTTTTCAACCAAAGCCTTAAAGACTTTGAATAGGCCAAAAACTTCAGACTTGTGTTTCATGAAGTGAACCCAACAATACCTAGAAAAATCATCAATAAAGGTAAATGCATATTTGGACTGACTCATGGAAATATGAGGGAATGGGCCAGCAACATCACTGTGAATCAGCTCGAGGGGTGCAGAGGTTCTCTCATGACTAGCTTTCTCAAACTTATGCTCTGGGTGTTTTCCTAGGATACAGCCTTGGAAAAATCCTTTGGAAAATTTTATCTTGGGCAGCCCTATGACCATTTCTTTCTCACTAAGATTAGACAGATACTTGTAATTTATATGGCCAAATATTTCATGCCATAGCTTGCTAGCTTCATTAGCATGGATAAGAAGAGCAGAGGGGTTTGATTAAGGTAGGAAGTGTGAAAACATGTATACCTTTTGAGCATGATTCGCTACTCCTTTTGCAATGAATCTACCACTTGAGATTTCTGTGATCTCAACTTCATTGGGGGAGAATATGACTTTCTTAGGAGACCCAGTCTGGATCATCTGGTACACTGACAGAAGGTTGGAGGCGAGACCAGGGACATCAGCACATTGTTGAAGTTACCATGATCAAGATCTATCCTTCCTTTGCCTTTACTTTCAGTGAGAGAGTCATCTCCCAGTACAATAGATGGTCCTTTCGACATATCCAGTGAGGAGAAGGCCTCCTTAGTCAAAACCATGTGTCTTGAAGCTCCAGAATCTAGGATAAAACTGGGTGAGCTTGATGTGCCAACAACTAGAGCATGAACTCTCTCTCTGTCATCTGAACTTGATCCTCCTTCTCTCTTCTTTGAGCTTTCTGGAAGGGAGATGCCATTCTTCTCCAGGAGATTGGTCAGCATATCAATCTTATTTTTCATACAAGAGCTTTCAGTGTGATTGCCCTTTGAACAGTATGAGCACTTGTTCATTTCACCTTTGTTTTTCTTCTTCTGGGTATTTTTCTTGGGACCTTGTTGATCCTCTAGAGACTACTTCTTGTATTTTCTTTACTTAGGTGGCTTTTTAGCTTTCTTTTTGCTTTTTGAATCCACCCTCGAATCTCCAGCAATCAAAGCTTGATCTTTGGATGGTTTGATGGTGCCCATCATCACCAGCTTGTCCTGTTTTTGTGTGAGAGATTCCATGAAATCTGCAAGGCTAGGCATCTTCTAGGTTCGAGATGTGAGTTTTGTGGCATATAAGGTCGAAACAAAGACTGAGTAGTTAGGTCCTAGCTTTGAGAGGATGGCCAATACGATCTGATCATATTTCTTTTCGATACCACACTACTTCAGCTACAAAACTAGTGCTTTGAACTTGGAGAAATATAGCTGCAGGGATTCAAAGCTACTGGGACTCAGAGAAATCAGCTCATTTTCGATCTGATGTCCTCTCATCTCATTTTTCTTTCCAAAAATATCAAAAATATTCTCCCATACTTGTTCCGGTGAATTTAATCCATCGAGATGGAAAAGGAGGTCTCGGGAAATATTGAGACATAGGAGGCCATAGGCCTCATCTCTCCGATTGTGCCATTTGATCTTCTCTGCAGCAGCATTGGGCTCTACTTCTATATCCATAGTCACCTTGTAGAGGCCTTTCGCTCTCAACAAGATCTCCATCTCTACTTTCCATTCAAAATAGTTGAAGGGAGTCAAGATAGTTTTCTGTGAATCCATAGCTTTAGAAAATCTGTCCCGGCTGTCAGTAGAAGGCTCCCAGTCTTGATGTCGAACCTGAAAAAAAAAATTTGAAGGAGAGTAACAACCTACAATGGCTCTGATACCATGTAGAAATTCAGGCCAGCAATAGATTAATTTTACCCACAACAATTATCAATTGATCATGCAAAATTGCTAACGATGGAGACTGAATATGGAGCTGTAACACAAAATTATATTAACTGAGTGTACAATATCCAACCCTATAATAACATAGGTTTATAAATATATAGAATACATCAATATATAGAATGCATAAGGAGGCATCCAAAACTAGCATAAACCAGGCTTACCCAAAATACGCAAATCCCCCATAGGTGTAAAAAGCTGATCCCAAATCTGTCATGAGGCTCATGAATTGGAAAGGGTGCATGGGCAAGCTAATGAGTGGTGGAATGGTAGCTCATACATGCTTTTTCATGGAGGAAATAGTGGATGATGAAAGGGGCAAAAAACAAGTTCACCTCACCTAGTCTTGCTTTCCTATGTGCCTTAAAACACTGAAAAAGCAGGCAATAAAGCAGAAAAAGTAGAAGGGCACCTAGGAGGCCAGGAATAAAGCATATTTGATTCCTAAGGCTTTCCCAAGTGCTACATGAGTCAAATATGGCAAGTTTGACCTCTATGGATAGGCAATTAGCAACTTGCACATGGTGAGACTCATGAACTAGGCAAATAAGACAAAAATAAATGAATTAATGTCTAAGTGGGTAATACTATGGGTTTGAATATTCTAAAAATTATGGCCAAGGACATGGTATTTATAGCAATAAACCTTACATGAATCAACACTACCAGGGAGCGTGGCATCAGCTGGATCAACCTAGCCTCCCTTTCCTTGCGACATTGAACTTACCTAACTTGTCGATATTGATGAATGATCCCGTGTCTCATAATCCGGCATGGCCGGCAGTCCCTACGAAGCTTCCTTTGGAAATTCCCAAGTTTGAAGGTAAGGCTGGTGAAGATCTTGGTGAGCATGTCACCACTTTCCACCTTTGGTGCTCTTCCAATTCCTTACATGATGATTCCATCCATTTGAGGCTATTTCAATGCACCCTCACAGGTTCTTCAGTGAAATGGTATATAGATTTACCGGGGGGGATTATGTTACATTTGATGTCCTTTCCATGATTTTCCTTAATCATTTCAAGCTACCCATACGTTACGATGTCGGTACCGAACTCTTGTTGACCTTTCGACAAGACAAAGCCACACACATTTTAGATCATATTCAAGAGTGGCGTAGATGGAAACGATTAATTAAATACTTTATACCACTAGAGTTTCTTCTTGAATGGTTCCTCAAGTCATTATTACCTTACATCGTGAAGGATGTTTCTACATCCGAAGTTCAAAATAATTACCAAGCTATCTTTAGGGCTCAAGCATTGGATTTGATCTATGCTCAATCCGGAATTTTGTATGAGATTATACCAAATTCTCCAAGATCCAATTTCGACCCCAAGATCAAACGTGGGACACATGTCGATGGTATTGTTGGCTTCACTAGTACCAAACCTGTGGACTTAGTTACGAAACAAGTGAGCCAGTTATTGATTAACTAGTCTACGCCAGGGCAAGCTATGGCTTCATCTCAACGTACCCAATCAGTGAGTGTACTCTCCGTGCAAATGTCAAACCCAAAAGGAAACCAGCAGCCTGGAAGGAATAAGAAAAAAATAAAAAATAATCATAAGGGTGGGAATAAAAATGAAAAAAGATATTAATAATGACAAGAACACCAATAATTGGGGGGGGACAAGTAGCCTAAACGTAAGTTGAAAGTTCCTTGTAATTTGTGTAAGGACAGTCACCTCACTCACTTGTGCCCTCGTATGGAGGACACCTCAAAGTTCATAGCATAAGGCCCAACTGTGTTTACTAATCCTTAAACTAATAATCAAAATATGAACTCGAGGACCGTTGATCCTAGTTGTGTGTTGGGTGGAACTCAAAACCCACCAGAGGCCACTAGTGGTCATGGTTGCATCAACATGGTGAGAGATGCTAAAGTTGTGACATGTGTGAAATATTATGGCTCATCACAACCAGACCTTGGGATAGAACCTTCCCCACCTGAGAGCCCTTTGTGAATCAAAAATCCTATGCATGAAGCGACAACCTTGGTAGAGCCTAGAAATGGGCTCTATCTCAAAAAATACTATGCATGATCTTCAACCAGGGCTGATTTTTGTATATTATTGTACAGTTTTACATTGCATAGTTAGGTTTTCTTATCATGATCAGGTTTGTTGATTAGATTTTGTTTCTTATGGAAGATGTTGATGGAGTCTTCTGGTTTCATAAGATTCGCTGATGGTGCTAGCCACCACACTCAAAAATCAGCTTCGGATGCTTGGGTGATCTATACTCCTACGAGTCAAGTATTGTCTTCAAGAGGCATATGTTTACAACCTTCTTCCAACAATATTTCCCAATATAGTGTCGTCATTGAGTTATTGTGTGATGCCATTTCACATGGTGTTGATTCTCTTGAGGTACATCTTGATTCGCAGTTAGTGGTTTCACAGCTTAATGGCTTGTATCGTATTAGGTGTCTGACATTATTATGAAGATTCTAATGTGTTAGATTGCTAGAATGAAAATTTGAGAATATAACATACATTCTTGTTCCAAGAATTTTTAATCAAGTTGCTAACTCATATGATAACTATGTGTTATATTGGCATTTATTTCACAGACCATAAGCATATCACAAACACATTTTACACATGTAAATAAAATAAAATCGATCATCATAAAAAAAAAATTTACTAAAGTCCAAAAAGTGACATCATAATACATAAGTGTCATATACAAAATTGGGGCTTTCGAGCCACCAAAATATACTACACGATCACACAAAAAAGAATACACTCAGGTCTCTAAGCTTTAGGTGGAGGAGGGTGTTGATCATGATAGCACACTATGGCTCTAGCTAGCCGGCGAAACATTGAAACCCATGCTCATGGTACTCCCACCATCTGGCGCTGCATGGCCTCAAGAAAGTCCTTGACTTGTGCCATGGGTACTCTATGTGTCAAACAAACAAAGTTTGTGTGGATGCTTTGGAGTGTCTGTTGCGCATCTGCACCCATAATATCATCACCTCTTCCCCTCCATCAATGTCGAGGAAATCCGTCTGGCCGTCAAGGTCCTACATGTGCATATACATGACATATTGTCAATATGTTTCATCACACCAAAAACATGTATTTTGAGTTAATCTATTAAAAAAAACACAAAAAATTAAATAATTCAAAAAATAAAAATTGATTTTGGGATTCTTCACCTATGTATCCATAATCCACTCCTGGTGGTATGGGTATACCTGGATCTCTACGGAAGTCTATCCCTGCATAGGGGTAGTCATCTATGGCGACGATATGTCTCTGCCACCATGTAAATAAATCTGGTGGGGAGGGGTTATCCACCCTTCCACCTCTGAGTATGTGCATGACATTAGCCCAGCATCATTGAGGTAGATCCCCGACTCCATGTGGAGCAATTTCTACCCTAGGGCTTAGCCCTGGAACCCGCTCAAAGAAAAATGTGCTTAGTATGCTGCCAAAACCAAAGTTTCACACTCTACCCATGTTGCGGTCACTGAGCTTCTATTTCATGTTGCTCAGCAGCATAGCACTCCAGTCATATACTGTAGGTCGCATACACTCTACTGCATAGAACATCATTGGCCATGAGGCCTGGAGGAGTGAATCCAAACCTACAATCCTACCTAGTGCCAAAAATATGGATTTCAGCCCCAAAATATGAATAACATTTGTCAAGATTTGAATCCCAACCTTCTTCATATCCAAAAAGTAGTACACATCTATGTACTCATCCATGGTCAGCCCACCTCCCAGCCCACAGGATCGGAGGTTCACTACCTCCCCTCGTCGGGAAAAACCTATGATGAAATATATGTCCTCAACCTCAATGTTGAGTGACATCCCATCTATCTAAAATGTTTCAAACTATGGATCCCAATAGTCTACTAGCAGCTGGAATAGTCTTGGTTTGTCCCTCAGGCTGCCAAGACACCAAAACTTGTATAAGCCACATGCTCGTAATGCTTGTTGATCCATGAGATCAGCTTGAACAACTTAATCAACATCACCATGTTCTCTCTCTCTCTCTCTCCACTCTAGTACCATCTTGCACAAAAAACCAAACTTTTGATCATAATTTTCCCATTAAACCCTTGGTTGCGGCGTTGTACGCGACTGTTTGCAAAACAGCTGCATATGTACACGGGTTTCAGGGAATTTTTCGCGTATCAAGAGCCCTATACGTGGAAAAAATACCAATTTTCATGTGGGCTAAAACTCCCAAGTTGGGATGGCTCAAGAAATTAAATTGACAATGAAAATTTAAAAATTTTGCATCAAAATGAAAGAGAGGGGCATGAGATTCTACCTAGATCAAATGTGGAGGGATTCTATTGGATGATGCTCCTAGAATTTGCTTCGAAAGTTTTGAGCTCAAATGCACTATGTTGGGTAAAAAATTCAAATGGTATGAAATTTTTAAATTTTTTCACTATTTATAGAAAAATTTTGAAAATTTTACCCACTTTCTATAGTTTTTTACCGTTTCTGACCGTTTTGGACCGTTTGAACTAATTTGATGTTGTAGGAGCCCATTTTGAGTGCAGTTTGATTGTGTCTTTGACCCGTTCATGCATATTTCAGGTCTTATCTCTAAACTGGCATTTTTTTTAAGTTTCACATCCATTTGCACTTTGCATAAACTTATGACCATTTCATCTTAACCTTAGTTACGAACTCATTCCATCTTGTCACAGAACCTTCTTGCTGCTTTTAGAAGTGACATGTTGTGAATTGAGTGAAGAGGAGCTGCATTCAAAAATTGGAGATCTCAACTGGAGAATGTGAATTGAGTGAAGAGGAGTTGTGTTTGACTGTGGCTTTGACCCGTTCATGCATATTCTAGGTCTTATCTCTAAACTAGCATTTTGTTTAGGTTTCACATCCATTTGCACTTTGCATAAACTTATGACCGTTTCATCTTAACCTTAGTTACGAACCCATTCCATCTTGTCACAGAACCTTCTTGCTACTTTTAGAAGTGACATGTTGTGAATTGAGTGAAGAGGAGCTACATTTTGAACGCAGCTCCTCTTCGCTCATTTTTCTACTGCATAGATGACCGTCTTCAAACATGTTGTGAATTGTATAGATTTCAGATACATGGGTACTCTAGTTAGATCCTGTTTTGCATTTGGTGCCCATGCCGACATTTCTCCTTTAGGGTGTCAGAGTCCTTTGTATAGTACCCCCATGTCTTTGAGCAAGAGCTTCATACTCCTCTTGAACTATACCCGGGACACCCTTGTATATGTCAAGTTGTAATTGCATTATCATGAGTTTTCCTTACCTTATTGAGCCTTATGCCAGCTTCCCTGACTTTTATTATCAGCCATATAGCCCGAGCATGTATCATGTCTAGCCAAGTATAGCATTTTTATATATCTTTTGCAGCTTGATTCCCCATTTTTTACCGGGAGGGGACTTTCCCCCGAGTGTCGTTATCCTACACGTGTTTCCTTGCATTGAGCATAGGTATGTTCCGCTGCTTCGAACTAGTTTGTTTTCCCCTTAACACTTGTCTCCTACTAAATTTGTAACTATAAACCACTTCTATTATTTTTCAAGATTTTCAAAATATCTGCAAAAGTCCAAAAAAAATAAAAAACCAAAAAGTCGGACAGGAAAAGTTGTTATCTTTGGCAGTAGTCGAGTTGTGTCGCCTTCTAAATAGAGCACTGTATATCACATCCGTTGGTTGGGTTAATATTTTGAATTTAGGAGCTATTCTCATTTCTCTGAGTTTATCTCCACTAACTGGTTAAGCTTCCAATTTCTATGGAGCCTCTATTGATGCCTCTTGTGTCGCAAAGATGTCCCAATTTTGCATATTGAATCTATGTTTCCTACATTCAATCACTATTTTCCTTTATGTTCTTGTTCGAAGGAATTTAAAGCCTCATTCAGCCATTCCACAGTTATCTTGACTTTGCATTTCGGCCATTCTCGATACTATTACTGGTTCGTGAACATCTTGTTCAAGTCCTTCCACATTATACAGCGTTGTTGGGTACCTTGTGTTGGTTGATGGGGGATGCCTTAATTCCCTCCTTCCAGCGGATTCTATCCCATCGACTTCAGATCATTTATTCTAGGATAGGATTCTAGAGTCATTTGAGTGCCTTGAGACTTACAGTCATCAGTGGTAGGCTCACTTGCCATCGACAGTTTTGGGAATACATCAATGTCACCTGATCGATGGATTATTTGAAGTGTTCGACCTCAACACATCTATTCACACTTGTTATATTGCACTCTAGTTCCTTGATTCCCCTTTTCATTATCAGTGGGTGATCTCGCGTTTGTTAACAGTATACATCAATGACTGGTAATCAGATGATGGACTACTATGTTCGACCTTGACACCTCTATTCACATAGTAGGACATGTACTCGTAAGGATTTGTGTAGAAGAATTTCCATATTGGTGGCATTCCACATATGTTACCTCCTTGATCGTGTCAGTGTTCATGAGATTTCATCCCTCGTGACTTGATTCCATTGTATCTTAGATATCTTCAGCCATTATGGAAATCTTGATCCATAGTATATCTTCAGTTTCTATGGACATCTTGATCCTTTGTATATATTCATCATGGAGATTCTAATTTATTATATATTGTATGTGGAGATGACCACACATGTGTTATCAGGAATATATCACCTTCTGCAGACACAAGTTGTTCCTCTGGTCTGAATGGTTCATATCTAGAACAAACGAGTGAATAAATCGGTTGAAGACTTTCCCTGAATGTTATATATGCCTAGAATGTAACTCTAATGAAGGACTTGTATACCTGTAAAACATATCAAACATACAAAGACATCAAAGCTACCATAAAATCATCTACACATCCATATTAGTGACTAAGGAATCCAATAACATATATGTGAGATTAACGCAACAAACATGTGGGAAGGAAATCAACTTTGCATTAGAAAATAAATGAAAGAGCTTACAACCATGTTCCTTAGTGCCGATACACTCCTTCACAAGACTAGCACCTTGTCCCCGACAGCTCCAACTTGCTCCATAATTGCTGGCCAAGTTATCAATTCAACAGCATAACTCTACTTTTCATCTCTCTCCCTCAACTATGGAGTATGAGCTTGTATTTATAGGGCTCAAATGGATAGGATGGTTGAGATATTGGTGGGTAAGGTGGCCACAAGATCCTACAATGAGGGATCTTGACCTTAACCAACCCAGGTGAGTAGGGATAAGGTTAGACACGAGGCTCTTGTTCTAGAATCCTTGAGAAACCTCCTTTTTCACTTTTTAGCAAGGGCACCACTTATACCCCTTTATGATAGAGTGGTCATGGGTAGGAACCGTGCCAACAACATAGGTTAAAGGGAACCGCTTGGTTCTCACACAACTAGGGCGGTGCTAAACAAGGTATCGCTTATCTGCTTGAGTGTAAGAGTGATGCTGCAATTTTGTATGTTGGAATCAACACCTAGAGCAGGATTCTCTTCAAGTTTGGGATTTTGAGGGAAAATGTCTAGGTTAGGGATCCTATCACATGCTGGTGACATATTTTGAGTGTAACAGAATGCCCCCCAAAGCATGAGGCTAGAGGGATACGATAGGCGAGAGCTTTGATAGAGCAAGTTATCACTTCAAGGTAAGATCCAACTTGATCAGAGAGTGTCATCGAACAAGCCTCTGCCGCTACATCAATACATTGATTCATGAATAGATGTAACGTCATCATGGCTGCAGACCATTACAAGATAGATCCATGAGAGTAATAAACAACCATGGCTACTAGAATACAACATAGATCCATGTGATATAGGACTCAAAGTTGGACATAGCTACCAAATATACAACATAGATCTATGTCATCAATATGCAAATTTGAGCATAGCCATGGCCTTACAAATGTTGATCCATGCTGGTACTTCATACAATATACTCCATCGCAACCTAGGGAGCAAGCTATGAGCGCTTAACAAATAACTAGGGTCTTCATCTCATCTTCCACAAAGTACAATTATAACCATGTGATTACAATGTTCCGAAAGTTGAACATGGTAGAAACCACTTGATTACCGGTCAATGAAGTGAACTGTTAACAAGTGTGAGGGAGATCACCATTAATGTCAATGATTCCCAAGGTACCCTAGTACAATCTACTGAGTGTGAATAGATGTCTGATGTCGAACACCCAATAGAGTATTTCGATCAAAGGCCAATGATGTGAACCTTTGTCGATAGCGAGAGAATATGTCATTAAGGCATACATATCTCAAGGCACTAAACTTGTTTCTAAGACTACTTCCTGGATGATGAGTTGATGTCGACATGAATAGTCTCGTTGAAGGAGGGCCATGATGAATCCCACATTGACGACATGAAACTTGGAACAAAGTTTTGGAATATCATAGATAATGTAACCATAGGATTGACTCAACGTACCAACACAAGGGTTGTTTTAACTGCAGAGGTAAACTTCTTTCTTCCTTTGAACATTGGGAGGCATGACAAAAGACTTGGCAGCATGACTAGACGAGACATACACACAATGTAATAGTGGACAATGCAATATTTTGAAAAAATCAAAGGAGTGACATGACTCATAAAAGTGGATCGACTTGTAGGTGAGCTGAATACCCAATTGACTGAATGATATGCAAACAAGTGCCATGTTCAAAGGTGACAAACAACTGCCATTGGATTTGCAAAATGATTCCCTTCCCTTAATTCATATAACACCCCGGTTTCGACCCCGTTTGCATTAGGTGTATATGATGTATATATTCTAATTGATCGTGGTGTGGAGCTAAAGGAAAAAGCCCCACCACCGATTTGGTTGTGTTATGTTTCGGCGATTGAAATAGTTGCCAATAGAATATCATGATATTCGACACATTATAGCTTTGGCATTATGTAAATATGCATTTTAATTAAATGAACCCCAACAAGCTGTGTCAATGCAACCATGATGAAAAGGGCATGATTTTCCTAAGGTTAAGGAGGGGGAATTATTAAACCTTGAGCCTATGGGGATACGCCATATGTCAATTGTTAAATCCTTTTGACTTACTCACCTTTCCTTGTCTCATCAGTCAGCTGCCACATTAAAACTTATGCTATTAGTTGGGGCAGTTATTGCTGGGTAGTGGTGAGTGGCAGGACTGCTAGTCCTTACCCACATGCACACTCCACCAGCAGATTGTCTTCACTTCAAGTGGGAAGAGAGGAAGAAATGACTCCATTCTCCATTCTTCTGTGGTTCCATTTGTTTGTTCTCCTCACACGCAGGTTGGGATTCTTCATTGTTTCCTCACGCAGAGAGTTGGGGATCCATTCCTGTCATCCACAATTTTTTCTTGTGAATGAGCCATTCACGATTTCTGCTATGGGGGTGTGTTTTCCATACCGATTTTTGTGGTTTGAGTATATGTTCCCCTGTCCTGACTGAGAATATGATTTCTTTTCCAATTCTCCATCTATGTATTTCCCGTTGCTCCAGCATTGAGATCGGGGCTGTTGTTTTCCCCATGTTTTTCATTTGTTGTGGTCTCATTTTATGTTTTTGGGATGCTATGGGTTATTATCGCATCGTTTTGGCCACGATAGGGCCAAGAACGACTCAGGAATTGGATTCCCCAGTCAGAGCTGTGAATTACTTATCTTGATGCATATATGCAGTGGTTGGTCTTCAGACTGTGTTGGAGTGGGAATGAAGGCTTGGGTTGCTTGATCAACCTGGTGTGTTTGGGAGCCACACAGACAGAGCTAGAGGGCTGGATTTCTTCTCCACAACCCATGAAGATCACTGGAATGGAATTCAGGGTCTGAGGGACTGTGTAGCAGAGAAGGGAGTGATTTCCTTGTGTTGGGTGTGTGTGGGTGTCTTAGAAGTCAGGCTAGTTTTGGTGTAGGTGTCCTTAACTCTTGAATGGGCTCACTAGCTTAGCATTCATCCTTTCCCAGCTCCTTGATGGCCTGATAAACCCAGCTATTTTTGCTTGGCTAATTTGTGTATCCTTGGCTATGTGTAAGCTTGCTTCTTCCTTATTCCTTGGGGAATCATTCCCAGCTCGGGGGTGGTAGTGTTGCTGAGAGACTAAGGAGCACATTGGCCTATGGTTGGGTGGAATGTTGCAGGAACGTAGCTAGTTGCGGGACAAGTTATTCATAAGATAAGTATTTTTGTCTATTTCATCTCTGCAATTATATTTACTATTCAATGGATTATGATGAACATGTCGAATGCTTGAATGTATGGATTGCTTCCGCTATATGTTAAACAGTTATGCATCTCTACATGTTTTCTTCAAAGCATTTTACTTTAGTTCTAACTGTATGTACATGTTTATGGGGCTAGTTTCCCAGATGGTTAATGGGTTTGGTAGCGTCCTCTTCACCGGTCGGAGGGTCGGGGACATTATAGATTGGTATCAGAGCTCATGTTGTAGTATGGGCCTCAATGGGCCATGAAGAATCATTGATAGAGGCAAGTTACCCTCTGCTCAGCAACCAAAAATGAGAAAATTTGCGAAGGACAGGAAAATTTCAACAAAATTTTCCTCAATATGAAAGTCATCGGATGGCTTAGGCTAAAGCCCATCCGATACATCGAAGGAGTTAGCCAGAAGATCATCTGATGTACCGGATAGCCTAGATGGAAGTCTTCCCAACAGGAACCCATGGAATGAAAATTTGAAATTTTCCAAGTCGGAGTTTTGTCGGTGGTTTCAGTGGAGGGGAGTCGACGGTCTCGGCTAGGTTAAGCCGAGACATAGCCGACGAAGAAGCCATGGAGAAAAATTTTTGAAAAATTTTCTAAGTGTTGAGATCATCGGAAGGCTTCAGCTGATGACTGCTGATACGTCGGCTCAGATCAGCTGAAGACCGCCGAAACATCGACTCATTTAGATGGAAGGACTTCTGATGCTGTCGGAGGTAAAAAGGTGAAGATGAAGCTGAGCTGTCGGTGAAGTTCGCCGGAAGGAAGCTGAAACAACAACAGGAAAATAATGAAGGCGCTGATACGTCAGCAGGAAAGGGAAGATAGGAGCCGATACGTCGGTTGGGTTGGCATGTTTGAGCCGCAACGACGGCGGTAGACAACACATGATTGAGCCAAGCGGTGGCAGAAAGAAAAGGAACTGTGAGTCGTGGCGGCGGTGGATCAAAAAAGAAGCTGGAGCCAACGAAGCAGCTGGAGAAGAAAGAAGGTGTTGCAATGGTGGTGGAAGGATGAAGGACTTCCGATGATGCGGAGGAGAAAACACGAAGGGGAGACAAAAAGAAATTTTCGTAAATTTTTTTTTTAAGTATGGAAATCGTCGAAAGTTGATTGTTGAAGCAGAGTCAAGGTGTCAGCCAATATCTCCTAAAGGATTCCGAAACGTTAGATAAAGTTAGAGGATCAGACCGTCGATATGTCAGAGAAAGTTAGATGATCGGTTTGCTGATATGTTGGAGAAAGTTAGAGGATCGATCCACTGATACATCAGAGAAAGTTAGATGATCGGTCCACCGATACGTCGAAGAAAGTTAGAGGATCGGACTGATGATACTTTGAATAAAATTAAAGGATCAGCTCGCCGATATGTTGGAAAAATTTAGTGGATTAGACAACCGATGAGCGTCAGAAGACAGATGAAGTTCAGACCGCCGAGGTGTTAGAAGCATAGTCCACTAGAGACCCGATACATCGAAGGTTTAGGGTGGGGAAGAGACCCGATTTGACAAAAAAAAAATTGAGTTTTCAGTGGGACTTTTTAGTAGTTTTTCAATAGGATTTTCAGCAGTTTTCAGTGGATTTTCAGGGCTGAAAAGGAGAAAAGTGGCAGCGATCTTGTGCGCCAAATTGCGCGAAAATCAAATATTTACAAAACAAAAAAAATGAGGGTGCTACCCTCGACCCGCCCTGGAGTGGGATAGGGAAGAAACAAAGGGGCAAGCCCCCTTGACCCCCATCATCCCCATGAGGCAGTCGTTCCTTGAGGAAGATAATTCTATGTTTTGGGGAAACTTGTAATTGTATGATTTTTCTGAGAGAAGGTAAGTAATTTTGATTTGTATAAATGTTATGCATCTAACTGTTGTATTACTAACATGTGTGCAGAATCATAGTCACCTTCAAGGGCAGTATTCCAGGTAGTGCAGTTTGGTAAAGTAAGTTGTGGTTCAGCCATGAGAACCCATGATGGATATGATGCTCGGGATTCCTATGAGCATACGTGAGATGCCATGGGAGAAAATGTTTGAGTTAGAAATGATGACATAGAGTCTAATGGAAGGAGATTCCAAGAGACACCGCTAGATATTGCAGCCACCATGAGAAGCTTGATTAAAGCCCAGGAAGAGCAGCATTAGCTGAATGCTACTATGTTGCAGAGTTTGACAGACTTGCAAAGAAAGATAGACTGTCAATAGAGTATAGTAAAACTAGAAGGAAGTAAGAGCAGTACTAGGAGAAGAGGAAGGACTTCTAGTATATCATCTGACTCAGAAAAATCCAATGGGGATTCAAGCTCTTCTTCTCACTAAGGAAAGAGAAATAGGAACCATAGGGATCGCTCTCAGGATGAATTTAAGAAGGCTAAACCTCCTACATTTGACATTGAGGTAAAGACTAGACAAGAGGATGAAGCTTGGATTCTTGGGATAAAGAAGTACTTCCAAGTTCAGGATTATTCGGGAAACATGAAGGAAAGGGTTTCCATATTCAATCTGAATGGAAGAGCATCCATTTGGTAGGAACACTTCAAGCAAGTAAAGAGGATCAATGAAAGGAGACTTAAGTGGAAATAGTTCAAGAAGTATTTCAAGTAGAAATACCTCTCTGACAGGTATTATGATGACAAGATTAAGGAGTTCCATGAGCTAAGATTGGGACAGCAGACCATGGAAGAGTATGCAAATAAGTTCTTGGAATTGTTGAGGTATGTTAGGTACATCAAAGATGAAAAAGTGAAGGTCCATCATTTTCTAAGTGGATTTCCTCAGTCTTACAAAGGCAGAATTGAGTTTTATGAACCAAGAACTCTTGAAGAAGCAATAAGGAAGGATAAGTATTTCTATGAGAAAAGCAAAGGTAAACCTGATTACCATAAGGAAAGGAAGGACAAGAAGAATGAGAAGTTTGACCAAAGAAAGAAAGGTTTCAAACCTTTTAACTTCAGGAATGAACAGAAGCAGCCATCCCAAGCTGCGAGTAAGCCACTTGGAGTGATAGGAGAAAATCCTAAAGATCCACAGCAGAATAGAGGACCACTCTAATTTTGGAAAAGCGGAGGACCCCACATGCGTATAAATTTCCCACTCGAGAATGAGAGTGCAAGGCCATCTTACAACATTCAAGAAGCAGAAATGGTGGGTCAAGTAGCAAGGTCCATCCCTAGGATTTATGCAGCACTGGAGGACTGCCAGGAAGATCACCAGTCAAATGTGGTTGAAGTTGCAGGTATGATTATTGAGCAATATGTTTCTATTTTGACTGACCCCATTTCTACTCACAGTTACATTACTCTTAGAGTAGTGGAGATTTGTGCTTTTAAGAAATTAAAGCATAGAAAATATTGGTTAGTTCAGCTAGCCACTGGAACCAAGAGAAAGGTTAGTGAAGTGATAGAGAAATGTCCATTGGTCATGAATGTATTGGTCACTTGTGTATATATAAATGTTATAATACTTGGTTCCTATGATATTCTCATTGGAATGGATTGGTTAGAAGCTCACATGGTAAAGCTTGACTGTTATAATAAGACTTTCAAATGCATGGATGAAGAAGCAAACCTAGTAGTGGTAAGAGGCATTCCAAAGGTGATTTCAGTAAGGCATGTTTCAGCAATGTAGTTGAAGAAGTTATGTAGGAAAGGTCACCAATTGTATGCAGCTCATATTTTGGAGGCAACAGGGGATGAAACTCCTAGGTTGGAGGATAATCAGGTGTTACAGGAATTCAAGGATGTGTTTCCTGACGATATTCCAGGGCCTCCTCCAAAGAGGGACATTGATTTCACAATTGAACGTGTGCCAAGAGTAGCACCAGTGTCCAAGACACCCTACAGGATGAGTACGCCAGAGATGCTAGAGTTGAAGAGGTATCTACAAGAGTTGTTGGAAAAGAAGTATATCAAGCTGAGTGTGTCTCCTTGGGGAGCACTAGTTTTGTTTGTAAAGAAGAAAGATGGTACACTTAGGCTTTGTATTGATTACAAACAATTCAACAAGGTTACTGTGAAGAATAAATATCCTTTGCCTGGGATTGATGACCTCTTTGATCAAATGAGAGGAGCAAAGGTATTTTTTAAGATTGACTTGAGGTTTGGTTACCATCAGGTGAGAAACAAGGATGAAGATATTCATAAGACAGCCTTCAGAACAAGGCATGGACATTATGAGTTTGTAGTGGTACCATTTGGTCTCACAAATGCACTAGGTACATTTATTTGCCTTATGAACAGTGTCTTCAGCAGGTATTTGGACAAGTTTGTTCTTGTTTTCCTTGATGACATTCTTATTTATTCTAAGAATGAGGAAGAGCATGAAGAGCATTTGAGATTGGCATTGCAATTGCTCAGGGAGCATCAGTTCTATGCGAAGCTGAGAAAGTGTGACTTATATAGAGATAGAATTCAGTATTTGGGTCACATTATCTCAGAAGAGGGTATATCTATGGACCTTGAAAAGATTGAATCCATTATGAATTGGCATACTCCAAGAAATGTGACAGATGTAAGATCTTTTATGGGACTTCTAGGATACTACCAGAGATTCATTGAAGGATTCTCCAAACTTTCACATGCCATCACTTCTTTGCAAAAGAAGGGGATAAAGTTTGAAGGGACATCGAGGTGTGAAAAAAGCTTCCAGCAATTGAAAAATCTTCTCACCAGTGCACTTGTATTGAAAGTTGTAGATCCAGAGAAAGATTTTGTGGTGTGTACCAATGCATGCAGACAAGGGCTTAGAGGAGTCCTTATGCAAGACAACCACGTGATATGTTATGAGTGAAGAAAGCTGAAGGAGCATGAGAAGAACTATGCCACTCATGATCTAGAGCTTGTAACCATAGTACATGCTCTCAAGATGTGGAGGAATTACTTGATGGGTAGAATATTTGAGCTAAGGATAGACCATTGTGGTCTGAAGTATCTATTTGATCAGCCTACTTTGAATGCTAGGCAGGCGAGATGGCTGGAATTTTTATGTGAGTTTGATTTTGAAATCAAGCATATAAAGGGAAAAGAGAATAAGGTAGCTGGTGCACTCAGCAAGAATGTGCAGGAAATGCATGTGGCATCTCTTAGTATTTTCCAATCATATTTGAGGCAGTAGATTGTTAATCGTACTGCCAGAGATGAATTGTATGAGTTGGTAAAAGACAAATTGCAATAGCAAAGTCTAGAGAAGAGTTATGAGGGATGTAAATTGGAAGAAGATGGAATTCTTACTTATAAAGGTAGAATTTACATTCCAAATGTAGCAGATTTGAGGAGAGTTGTTATGGATGAAATCCATCAAGCTCGGTATTTTGGTCACCCAGGATACCAAAAGATGATTGCTACCGCTAGGAAACAGTACTTTTGGTTAGGAATGAAAAAGGTCACGGCTAAATACATTTCAAGGTGCATGAAATGTCAACAGGTAAAGGTTGAACATCAACATCCTACAGGTTTGTTGCAACCTTTGCCAATTCCAAAATGGAAATGGGAAGTTATTTCCATGGATTTTATTACGGGATTGACAATGACTTGGAGACAACATGATTCCATCATGGTTGTGGTAGACAAGTTGACAAAGGCAGCGCATTTTATACCGGTTAAGTCTACACATAAGGCTGATGACATTGCAAAGATATTCATGAAGGAGATTTTCAAATTGCAAGGATTGCCTAAGAAAATAGTCTCTAACAGAGATGTCAAGTTCACTTCCAATTTTTGGAAGGGTTTGTTTGTAGATTTGGGTACAAAGCTAAACTTCAGCACTACATACCATCCTCAGACTGATGGTTAGATAGAGACTGTCAATCAAGTACTGGAAGATATGCTTCGCATGTACATGATGGAGAAACCAACCAAGTGGGAAGATTACTTACACTTGGTAGAGTTTGCTTATAACAATGGACAGCAGGCATCCTTGGGGATGAGTTCATATGAAGCTTTGTATGGAAGAAGGTGTAGGACACTAGTGACTTGGGATAATCCCATGAACCAGGTTGTTCTTGGTCCTGAATTGCTCAAGGAAATGGAGCAGGAGGTTGTAAAGATCAGGCAGAATCTGAAAGCAGCATAGGACAGACAGAAAAGCTATGCATATAAGCATAGGTTGAACATGGAATTCAGTGTTGGGGATCATGTTTACCTCAGAATGAGGGAAAAGAAGAGTTCCTTGAAGCTTGGAAGTTGTGCCAATATATCACCAAGATATTATGGACCGTTTGAAGTGCTTGAAAGAATAGGGCCAGTTGCATATATACTTTCATTTCCTACTAGCACTAGAGCTCATAATGTTTTTCATGTTTCTTTGCTTAAGAAATATGTACATGATCCTAACCATGTGATAAATTGGGATGTGATTCANCTCCAAATCGAGCCAATGCGCATCCTCAAAAGGAAGGTCACAATGCTTCGAAAATGAGCCATAGGGCAGGTAAAGGTGTAATGGGAGCACTATGGTCCTGAAGAGGCTACGTGGGACCTAGAGGATTCCATGCGATTGGCACATCCATTTTTGTTCAATTCTGTGGAACACTGAGGCGATACCAGTGTAGCATTTTGTTCAAATTTTGTAAAGCACCGAGGACAGTGATATCGAAGGGGGAGGGGAACGTAACACCCCAATTTTGACCCCGTTTGGATTAGGTGTATATGGTGTATATATTATAATTGATCGTGGTGTGGAGCTAAAGGAAAAAGTCCCACCACCGATTTGGTTCTGTTATGTTTCGGCAATTGAAATCGTTGCCAATGGAATATCGTGATATATGACACATTATAGCTTTGGCCTTATGTAAATATGCATTTTAATTAAATGAACCCCAACCAGCTATGTCAATGCAACCATGATGAAAAGGGCATGATTTTCCTAAGGTTAAGGAGGGGAAATTATTAAACCTTGAGCCTATGGGGATAATCCATGTGGAATTTGTTAAATCCGTTTGACTTACTCACCTTTCCTTGTCTCATCAGTCAGCTGCCACATTAAAACTTCTGTTGTTAGTTGGGGTAGTTATTGCTGGGTAGTGGTGAGTGGCAGGAATACTAGTCATTTCCCACATGCACACTCCACCAGTGGATTCTCTTCACTTCATGTGGGCAGATGGGAAGAAAGGAATCCATTCTCCATTCTTCCATGTTTCCATTGGTTTGTTCTACTCACGCGTAGGTTGGGATTCTTCATTGTTTCCTCACGCAGAGAGCCGGGGAGCCATTCTTGTCATCCATGATTTTTTTCCTATGAATGAGCCATTCATGATTTCTACTATGGGGGTGCATTTTCCATACTGATTTTTGTGGTCTGAGTATATGTTCCCCTATCTCGGCTGAGAGTCTGGTTTCTTTTCCAATTCTTCGGGCTGTGTATTTCCCGTTGCTCTAGTGTTGAGATCAAGGCTGTTGTTTTCCCCATGTTTTTTGTTTATTGTGGTCTCATTTTACATTTTTTGGCTACTGTGGGTTATTATCGAGTCGTTTTGGCCATGATAAGGCCAAGAACGACTCAGGAATTGGATTCCCCTGTCAAAGCTGTGAATTGCTTATCTTGCTGCGTATATGCAATGGTTGGTCTTTGGACTATGTTGGTGTGGGAATGAAGGCTTTGGGTTGCTTGATAAACCTGGTGTGTTTGGGAACCACACAGATAGAGCTAGAGGGATTCCTTTCTTCTCCACAACCCCTGAAGAACACTGGAAGGGAAGTCAGGGTCTGAGGGACTGTGTAGCAGAGAAGGGAATGATTTCCTTGTGTTGGGTGTGTGTGGGTGTCCTAGAAGTTAGGCTAGTTCTGGTGTAGGTGTCCTTAGCTCTTGAATGGGCTCACCAGCTTAGCATTCAGCCTTTCCCAGATCCTTTATGGCCTGATAAAACCAACTGTGTTGGCTTGGCTGATTTGTGTATCCTTGGCTATGTGTAAGCCTGTTGGTTCCTTATTCCTTGGGGAATCATGCCCAGCTCGAGGGTGGAAGTGTTGTTGAGAGATTAACGAGTACACTAGCCTATGGTTGGGTGGAACATTGCGGTGACGTAGCTGGTTGTGGGACAAGTTATTCATAAGATAAGTATTTTTGTCTATTTCATCTCTGCAATTATATTTACTGTTTAATGGATTACGATGAACATGTTGAATGCTTGAATGTGTGGATTTCTTCTGCTGTATGTTAAACACTTATGCATCTCTGCATGTTTTCTTCAAATCATTTTATTTCAGTTTTAAATGTATGTACATGTTTATGGGGCTAGTTTCCCGGATGGTTAATGGGTTTGGTAGCATCCTCTTCATCAGTCGAAGGGTTGGGGACGCTACATATTGGTATCAGACCTCATGTTGTAGTATGGGCCTCAATGGGCCATGAAGAATCATTGACAGAGGTAAGTTACCCTCTATGCAGCAGCCAAAAATGAGAAAATCTGCGGAGGATAGGAAAATTTCAATGAAATTTTTCTAAGTATGAAAATCATTGAATGGCTTAGGATGAAGCCCATCCGATATGTCGAAGGAGTTGTCCAGAAGCTCATCCAATGCACTAGATATCCTAGATGGAAGTCTGCCCAATGAGAACCCGCAGAATGAAAATTCAAAATTTTCCAAGTTAGAGTTTTGTCGGTGGTTTCAGTGGAGGGGAGCCGACCGTCTCGGCTAGGTTAAGCCGAGACACACCCGACGAAGAAGCCGCGGAGGAAATTTTTTGAAAATTTTTCTAAGTGTTGAGATCATTGGAAGGATTCAGCTGACGACCGCCAATATGTCATATTAGATCAGCTAAATACCACCAAAACATCGACTCATTTAGAAGGAAGGACTTCCGATGTCATCGGAGGTAAAAAGGTGAAGACGAAGCCAAGGTGTCGACGAGGCTCGCCAGAAGGGAGCCGACACGATGGCGGGAAAATAATGAAGGCGTCAATACGTCGGCAGGAAAGGGAAGACTAGAGCCAATACATTGTCCGGGTTGGTATTTTTGAGCCACAACGGCGGCAGTAGACAACACATGATTGAGCCGAACAATGGCAGAGAGAAAAGGAACTATGAGTCGCGGCGGTGGCAGATGAGAAAAGAAGTTGGAGCTGATGAAGCGGCTAGAAAAGAAAGAAGGCACCGTAATGGTGGCAGAAGGAAGAGGATGATAGAGCCGATACATCAGCAGGGAAAGGATGAAGGACTTTTGAATATGTAGAGGAGAAAATGTGAAGGGGAGCTGAAAAGAAATTTTTGCTCAAAATTTTTCTAAGTATGGAAATCGTTGGAAGTTGATCGCTGAAGTGGAGCTGAGGTGTCGGTCGGGATCTCCTGAAGGATGCTGAAACGTGGGATAAAGTTAGAGGATTGGACCGCCGATACATCGAATAAAGTTAGATGATCGGTCTGCCCATACGTCAGAGAAAGTTAGATGATCAGACCGCTGATACGTTGGAGAAATTTAGATGATCGGTCCTCCAACACGTCAGAGAAAGTTATAGGATCACACCACTAATATGTTGGAGAAAATTAGAGGATCTACCCACCAATAACTTGGAAAAATTTAGTTGATTGGACAGCTGATGAGCGTTGAAAGACAGATGAAGTTCAGACCTCCAAGGTGTCAGAAGCATAGTCCACTAGAGACCCAATATGTCAGAGGGTTAGTGGGGAAGAGACCCGATTTGACAAAAGAAAATTTGAGTTTTCAGTGGGAATGATGAACAGGTCGAATGCTTGAATGTGTCGATTGCTTGCGCTGTATGTTAAACACTTATGCATCTCTGCATGTTTTCTTCAAAGCATTTTATTTCAGATTTAAATGTATGTACATGTTCATGGGGCTAGTTTCCCGGATGGTTAATGGGTTTGGTAGCATCCTCTTCACCGGTCGGAGGGTTGGGGACGTTACAATTCCCCCATCATGATTGATGAGTGCCTCTTTTTTGTTTTTATGAGTTGAAAGAGGGTAACAAACACTCGCTTAAGATTATCCAAAGACAATTCCATTCCCATATATTTCATGAACCCGAGAAAGGAGGGGCTCATTCCCAAGAAAGGGTCTCTCAGTGTTTGATTTAATGAGTCCAATGAAAGAAAACTTGGCATCATTCATATTTAGAGATTCTGAACGAAGACAAAAGAAAACTCCAAAGTGTCCTTTTTTGTAAAATAGTCTATCCCAACTGAAAAAGAGATAACCTACCGTCGGAGAGACGACTCTTCAAATACTTTTATGAGTATGAAGAAGACAAGTACTCGACAATATTTTCATATTTAGGGAGTCACAAAAGAGCTTAAAGGAGACTTCATTAGGTCTCTTTTTAACGATGAATAGTTTTACGAGCCTAAAAAGAATAAGAAAAAAGACTCGAAACATTGATATTGAGTTCTGAGAGTGTGACCAAAGTATAAAAACAAACGTTTGGGGACTTTTTCCATTTTAAGGAAGTACTAAAAAGTCAAAAACAAACTTTTCATAGATTTTTACTATTTTCATTTCTACCCCTGCAAAACTCAATAGTAACGTTAATTTCTCAAAAAATGACTTTTAATGAGTCATATGGATGGATTGCATAATGATAGGTATTTTAAAATATTAAAATGACATTAAAAAACCCTAAAATAGCTATAAACGTCATTTCAAATAGTAAAAATAAAAACATTTCACTATTTACCACTAGTTAAGAGCATTTTGGAGCAACTTTGAACCAAATCTTCAGCTGCTGATTCCGAGAGATCCGACCATCCGATTTGAGTGCTGTCAGAGCCAGGTAAATGAAAAAACCCTAATCTTTCACTTTTAAGCATTTATTTTTTTTATTTTAGGAGGTTTTTTGGCCATTTTAGGTAGGACATAAACTTAAAATGCGGGAACCTCTCCCGCCCCTTATGGGACTGGTGGTGCACCATGAGAACCACGCTCATAACACTGCACTCAGGCGGTGCCACCACTCTGTGCAAAAAGAGCTTAGGTGGTGTCGACCACGAGTTTGGAAAAATGTATGGATAGACAAAAACACAATATATTAATTGATTTTGATGATTGGATATGTTTTTAATTGGTCAATTAATGGTTTTTGTTAGGTTTCCAGCAGTCGAAAATGGTGATATGGAAGGAACAGCAGCATGATGATGATGATGCCCTTGCTAAAAGAAATGCGGGATGTATAGCCGCATTGAGGAACTATGGCGTCCTCAATTTCTTCCACACACCTAGTATGGTGTCTCATGAGATATTTCTAGAGTATATACTCCATATGTGGAACATGGAACAACAATACTTTGAGGTGGGGGCACATGTGTTGAGTAGTGTGGGTTGTTATGTGCTACCATGAGAATCACTAGTTATTACATGATGTATCACTGAAAGCGGCCATAGATTCATATTTTCATATGATTTTGTGATTCCTGAAAGCCAGAGTGCTTCAGATGAGGTCTTGTGACCTATTTTAGTAAAAACACTTATATATATATATACAGACTTTTGCCTCCGATGTTTATATGCTTCAAATGGAAAATGTATTTACATGAGTTTTAAATGCTTTTACTGTTTATTTACAATGTCTTGAACCATGTTTAAATTTCATTCTATGAATGAGCAATATACCAGTCTAGGATATAATTTTCCAATGAGTTAGCAACTGCATTGTCTGCCCTAGGGATATGCCTATAAGTAATGAATTCAAATGACCTTTCCAATAAATGTACTCTCCAATAGAGATAGAGTAGTATAGGTTTTTGAATGGTGTAAACCTATTTTAAATGAAAAACCACCAATTGTGATTCCATGAACACTACCAAGTCACGAATGTCCTTGGATGCGGCCTCAGTCAAAAGACCTATGAATGCTTCATACTCGGCAATATTGTTGGTAGCAGTACCAATACAAAATGCTCCTAAACTCACTAGATCATGTGCAGGGGAATATAGAACCCAAGCAAATGAGGCAAGGTTCAGGGTATGGCAGCAAGCACCATCGGTGAAGCCATAAAAATCCATTTGATCTGCATAACCAAAATATGGTATAAATAGTCTAGACATAAACTCAAAACCATATTGCAAGTACCAAAACACATTGAAAAGTCAAATAATGTACATATATACAAGGTACCATACATGAATGACCTAGGCATAGTACCTCTTCAGGTACAAACCATTGCAAGGTTGCCCAAAGGGGATTCCATCATAATCCATGAGCTCGTATGCCCCTTTTTCTAAAAACTTGGAAACAATAAAAGGACCATAACACATTGATTCAAACTTGCCTTTTCCTAGATTATCATGTCTCTGATCATAATTCAGGACTAGGTCTCCTTCATTAAACACACAAGGTTCAACAGATTTATCGTATTGCACCTTGATGCGTTTCTTATGTGCTTCATTAACCAAGGTGACATCTCATCTAGTTTCGTCAAGGTTGGTTAAATATAAAAACCTTTCTTCCTCGGTACAAGTATTAAGGAGAAGTTACACGGAAAGTTTCAAAGACAGAATATGACACTAAATAGGTAGGACAACTTCTAGTCCATATACTAATTGAAAAGGTGTAAAACCAGTTGTTGTTTTCATTGAAGTTCTATAATCCCAAAGAGCCGAGAAGAGAGTATGGTGCCAGTTGGATTTGTGATATACAACCATCCGATGTAGCATAGTTTTTAAACCTTTTTTAATGGATTCAACTTGACCATTAGGTTGTGGATAATAGGGGGTTGAGTTTTCATGGCGAAAATCCAAATTAGCACTTAACTCTACCATCATATGATTCCAAAAATGTGATCTGTGATCAGTGACAATAGACTAAGGAACTCCAAACCTAGCTATTGCATGGTTAAAAATAAAGAGGGTAGCAGTTTTACCATCCTCTACATATGTAGGCATATCCTCAGCCCACTTCATGAAATAATCCATTGCTACTATCATGTAACCATGCCCCCCTAGATAAGGTAGGCTTACAATGCATGAAATCTATCCCCCATTTGGCAAAAGGGCCAATGGCAATGATAGGGTGTAACGGAGTAGGGTGGGTGTTCTTTTTTGGGTAAAAGTGTTGACAGGGTGGGAATTTCTTAACAGCCTCATGACAATCTTTAAAAATAGAAGGCCAGAAATAGCTAGTGCATAGGATTTTCTGAGCTGTAGCCATCCCAAAAAGATGACCGCCACATGCCCCTGAATGGAAGTCATTAAGAACTTTTTCAACCTCGTCATGGGTGAGGCATCGTCGGAGAATGGTATCTATACCATGTCTATACAATGTATCACTAAGGATAAGATAGTACTTCGCGTTGTGACGGATGCGGCGATGATCCTCACGAGAGATAGTAGGTTGAAAATGTTGTTTCTAGAGATACATGCTTAAATATCCATACCACGGGTTAGTTGTGCTTATTAGGAACAAAAATTCATCCGAGAATGAATCACTAGGCTCAGAATCCGTTAAAGCACAGGGAAGATCACACATCAGCTCAGAAAAAACTACTGACTTCTTTGAAGTAGCTTTGGAAAATTCAAGGTCAAAATCCTGTAGGATAACAATCCATCAGGATTATTTCCCCCCTAGCACCTGACGAGTCAGGATATAGTACATAGGGTTTTGGTCTGCGAGTACAGTAGTGGTGTGAAGCAGGATGTAGTGATGAAATTTTTGGACAGAAATGACTGTGGCCAATGCTAGCTTCTCCACACACGAGTATCGAGTTTCAGAATCCAGAAGATTCTTACTAGCGTAATAAATCACATGTTCTAGGACGTTCTGGTCCTCTTGAGCTAAAACCATTCCAATAGTAATAGTAGAGGCAGCAACATATAAGAGAAAATCCTTCGAGTAATCTGAAGGGTGTATGATGGGTGAATGAGTCAGACCATGTTTGAGATTATCGAAGGCTCACTGGCCTTGGTCATCCCAGAAGAATGGAGTTTCCTTCTTAAGGAGACGCATATAACCATGCATTTTCTCAGTGAATTTACAAACGAAACGACGAAGAAATGTTTCCTTCCCTTTCAAACTTTGGAGTTCAAGCAGGTTGGTTGGGGCAGGTAAAGCGAGTATTGCATCAATATTTAAGGGATCAATCCAAATACCATCCTTGGAGACTATGAATCCTAAGAGATGTCCTGTCTCAATGCAAAAACACATTTGTGTGGTGTCATCCATATCTTGTAATGGAGACATCTTAGGAAAATGTCTCTAAGATGCCGAGGATGGTCTTCCCATAGTTGTGCATGTGTAGGGAGATCGTCGAGGTAAGGCTCCACATTGTTCTTAATATCATGAAACACATAGGACATGGCATGCTGGAATGTGTCCCCATCATTATTAAGGCCAAAAGGTAACTTATTGTAGGAAAAGGTTCCCCATGGGAATATAAATGTTGTCTTATGTTGATCGACGGAAAATATCTCAATATGATTGTAGCCAAAAAAGCCATCCATAAATGAGAATATGACACTCCAATCACAGTTATCGATAATCTAATCGATGTGTGGAGTCATAAAGTTGTCTTTGGGACAAGATTTATTCAAATCTCATAAATCGATACAGATTCAAATAGTTACCTACTTTTTGTTCATAGGAATGATATTCGATACCCATTACGTTAGTGGTACAGGATAGATAAATCCTTCCTTAAGAATTTTTTTTATTTCGGCTTTGATAGCCGCAACCTTTCGCGGATGGACTTGTCTCAATTTCTACCTAACCAGTCTAGCCGTAGGATAGGTTTTGTTCTCATGGACTACAATGGATGAATCTATCCCAGGAATTTCTTCATAAGACTAGGAAAAAATATCTCAGAATTCTTTAAAAAGTGTTGTATACTCTTCAGTTTCATCTATTGAACAGTTTTGCCCTATGTGAACATGTTCAATATTTCTAGACTTGACTGATATGTCGATTGGAACCATTTTGGTAATGTTGCATAAATTTCCTTCAGACTCAAAATCTTGAAACAAGATAGGTGTTTGCAGATCATCAACAATATCAATACCCAATAGAGATATAAAATCATTATCTACCAAACTGGTATTGGGGAGGAACAAATATTGGTGATGGTGATCCTCCCATATGGATGTACTTGTATTCACAATCTCTATAATAGACTCGTCCGATGGAAAAGTCTGGAGAGATAATCCAGAGTAGGAAGTGAAGGTTCTAACTAGTAGGGAAGGTGGTAAGGATCCGAGGCCACCAGATGAAGATCATTTGTAGGAACATCGGAAACAGATTGGATGGCATCATAAACTGCTTCATGCGAGCTGAGGGAGGATGTCTCAACAACTTGTTTACCCTTAGGATCGTAATTAAAGGAAGAGATCATATTGTCTGTTGTTGTTTCTATGTTAGAATGGGTTGATGAAAACACACCCATGAGGGTAGAGTCTTTCAACATCCCTACCCCAATCGTCTGGTAAGGAGGAGGGGATTGACCTAGCAAACGGATATTATTTGTCATAGGAGTGGTAACATCTGGCATACAGAAATGAATTTGATCAATTATTACAATTCTTCCCAAAAACAAAAAATGGAGGGTTCTAAATACTGTGGAAGCGACAACGGTCATAGCATAAAACCAGTTTCTCCCTAAAAGAAGATTGTAATCTAACGACGCATCCACTACTTCCACCTGAATGGAACAGTTTTTCCCCCTAGTTCAACTGAAAGGGTTTGCATGAGGCCGTAGGGATGGAAACCTCTTCCATCAAAGGATTTTAGTGTTTTTCATGATTTTAGAAGCTCAGGAGAGCCAATGGTTTTCCAACAGGACAAAGACAAAGCAGAGGTTGAAGCAGCTTCATCTATAACAGTCCTAAAGACCTTTTTTCCAACTACTCTAGTTATGACTTGAAAATCCAGTTGGTGGGGTAATCTAGGTTTAAGGTTCTCTAGATTGAAATGAATCAAATTCATGTCACTTGGGTTTGTGGCTCCCAAAGAGGTTAATAAGTTTTTGCGTTGTGTGGGACAAATTTGGAGCACTTCTAAGGTAGACATCGCACATGGTGCCTGAGCTAGGTATTCTACAACATTAGAAAACTATGCATATTGGGCATTAGGGTTAAAAACAACCTTCCTAAGAGTACTCTTGGGAGGACACAAAATCATGTCGATATTAGGCTTCTCGATCGTTAGGGGACCATTAGACGAGGATGTGGGAGAACCAGGAGAAGGAGCTTTATCAGGAGAAGGTTTCTCAATTTTCTTCTCCTCCGGTTTGTCATATGACTGACTTTGAGTTGTTAGATTAATAGTATGCGATGAAATCATTCAGATTTCCTCTATGGAACTAGAATTTCCTTGGTTATATATGTGGTCTACGAGATGTTGCTGAGAAGGAAAAGGATCGGTGAGAACTGTCGGTGCGGGGTACTCTTTAAAAATTTATTAATTTCATCACGTTGAGGAAACTCTTTAATGAAGTGATAGTCACCACACAATAGGAAGGGATACTTAGATTTTCTCTTTCCTTTATTGTCATTCTCTGGGGCCGTAGGTTTGGGGTTTTCTTGTTGGTTTCCAGGTTTCTTGTTTTTACCTTTTCCTTTCTTATTATTATCGGATGATTGCGTACTTTGAATATCATTCACCTCAGTTGAAACCGTAGGTTTGGAAGGAGTAGGACTGGAAGGATTGGGTTGTTTGGTAGCTTTAACCATTAACAGGGGCTGGATTGAACCAATAACTCGATCAACAAGAGTTTCTGCAAGTGGCTTAGTCGGGTCAGTGTTGGGTTGACGAGCTTGAGGAATGAGGTCATACAAAGTTCTAGACTAGGAATATACCAAGTATAGATATTGTGCGCAACTAATGGCTTGCTCTTTAGTAACAACACCCGCCATAGCCACATCTCAGGAAATGGGTGGAAACAAATATTTCATAAACCAATCAGCCAAGAGTTGGTCTGGGATAGGAGATTTAATGAGCCTTATCTACCTTCTCCACTCATGAATATGATCTGAAATGTGTGTGAAGGTGTTTTGACGCAGAGAGGTTAAAAGGTCTGTACCCATTTTGCATCGAATGGGTATCAAAAAGTGTGTGAGGAAAACAATTTCCAAAGCACCAAAATCCACAAATGAGTGTCATGGAAGTTCGATATACCACTTCACAGCCATGCCAGTCGAAGTGCGCTGGAAGAGTCTTAAGCGAATAGAATCATCCATCAAGGAATTGAATGAACACCATATATGGAAAGTCATAACATGATTTTTGGGATCATCTCCCTGTTTTCCATCGAATTTCAGGATATCCGATGGTAACTTGACTGGAATTGGGGGCCATGTAGGATTGTGTTGAATGGGTTCATTGATCAACTTGGACAAATCAGGAAATTCCAAAATTTCTAGGAAAGGTAACTGATGATTCGGTTCAACATACTAGTAATACTGATAAGGCATGTAACCACCAGTAGGGTCATAAGTGGGTTGGTACATCGGCTGTTGAAAAGGCTGATGAGACAATGAACCTCTAGAAGATGGATCTCTAGGGTTAGGGTCGCTAGGACCACCAAGTCCATTGGGAGGATTAGGAGGAGGACCACCAGGACCTCCGGGGCCACCAGGACCTCTGGGGCCACCAAGACCTCTAGGGCCAATACGACCTCTAGGGCCACTAGGACCACCGAGAACACCAGGGGGAGGACCACCAAGAGGAGGACCTCCAGGACCCCTAGGACCACTAGAAGGAGGACCACCAAGAGGAGGACCACTAGGAGGAGGACCACCATAAGGTGGCCCTCCAGGACTTGCGGGCGGAGAACCTCCATAAGGAGGCCCTCCGACACCTCTAGCCATATGAATAGGTATTCCTCTTAATGCTGGCATGTAGGACCAGTTGGGTTTCCCCCATGGAGTAAAAGTATTTCTAGGATATGGAATTCTAGTGTATGACATGCTTGTAGGGGTAGGTTGGTAATTCATATTTCCTACAGGTACATGATTTGTTGGGTAACCATACCCCTAGGAAGTTTGACCAACAATAGGATGTGCCCATAAGGGTTGACCCAAAATCAATGGAGGGTTAACTATATTCGTAGGAGGAACGTAAACCATGGATGTGCCTACATTAGAGTCCTATCTATTATGAGCAACATCGTATATTAACGGGCATATCAACATTGTCTGCCAGTCTCATATGACACTCTTGATTCTCTATCCTACTTAATTCTAGAAGAAAATAGGATCGATGGTGAAGATCTTCGTAGATCCTATCTCGTCCACACATGGCTTCCAGAATGGCTTCATCTGAAGGTAAAACCATATCTAAGCAATATGTAGAATGCAGAGTTTTTTGCCCAAGCAGGCATATAGAATTCTTTCAGTTCCTCTGAGACTGAGAGGGGGACCGGAATGGGATCAATAGTGGTTTGGTTGATAGCTTGATACATTACTTCCACTACCGATAAGGGCACTTCAGGTTCATGGTGGGAAGGGAGAACCCAAGGATCAATCCTATAAACAACCATTAGAGGAATTTTGGGGTCTAAAATGGGCCTCCTAAAGAAAATAATAAAATAATAGTTAAAATAATAAAATATTATTGATTAATTTTGGAGGAAGAAAGAAAAAAACTACTTTTTGTGTTCGTATTTTCGACATATC